>VXAZ01000020.1:0-257528 GCA_013399875.1 Gymnorhina tibicen
CCACAAACAGGAACCATGTTTTCTTTAAAAAACAATGGCTTAGTCCTCTTAATGAGGACTAACCTCTCCACTGGATCTCATTCCTAGTGCTGGCCACAATCCTTTCCTTTAAATACTTCACACACATTTCCCTCCTGCAACTGAGTGTTCACTGAACACAGCCCAGTTGCCATCCCAAGAGTGGCAAGGGTTTTCCAAGTAAAGTGAAAAGCAGTTACCCGTCCTGCTGAGCATGGCAAGGGGCACTGGAGACACTGAATTTAAAGGATTCAAATGGATGCCCCGTTCCTGGAAGTGTCCAAGGCCAGGCTGGACGGGGCCTGGAGCAACCTTGTCTAGTGGGAGGTGTCCCTGCCCATGGCAGGGGGTTTGAATGAGATGAGATTTAAGGCCCCTTCCAACCCATACCGGCCTGGGATTCTGTGATGATCATGCGTGTGGAAATAGTCTTTGCCCATCTACCTCTGTGTCAACAACACCTGCAGCTCTTCAAAGAAATTCTATCTCCAAAAATTTGTCTTTTTATCTTCCTGATGCTTACAGCATATTTAAAAAAAAAAAAATCAGTAAAATACCTGTAATAACTGGAATTTTTCCCTTCATTCTACAGTTTTGGAGTTGATTTTGTTCCAAGCTTTGTAGATTTATTGTAGATTGTATTACCATTTTGATGGTAGTTATCAATGCTGCAAAAATGTATGTGTGGGGTACCTCATTCAGCCTTTCCCCAGGACTCCTTGGGAGCTGGGAGCAGGAGAGAGCTTACAAAGCAAGGAGGGGTGCAGAAATAACAGGATAACAGCTGAACTTGGGATTTTCCAGTCATCAACCAGTTCCAAAGTCATCTTCTGCACAGCAATCACCTTTGAGCAATTTGTAAGTAGATGAGGTCAGTGTGCACAACAGAAAGCCCAAGGAGTGTTTAAACTTCTTGTGTGAGGTGTGATAAGTAGAAAATGCTTAATTGTCTAAATTTCATGGGGGAAAAAATTTTCAAGGTCCTTCCTTTGCAATAACATGGCCAGTTCATCATCCTGAACAAATAATGGCATGTCTAATTATTGTGGGAATATTCCCAAAGGGTTAATGTGAAATCTGACAGTAAAAGGGTTTTGATTAACCAGGAATTGTTTGGGGGAGGATAAAAGTAACTCTTTCCCCTTAATTCTTTCTGTCGTTCACAGATAAAGGAAACTCACCCCGAGCCCCTGCCAAAATCTGACAGAATGAACTGGAGAACAATCATTTATGTTGTTTTATTGGTGAGCCTTACAGTAGCCAAAGCCTTGCCTAGAACTTCTCGGGATGTAGGTAAGGATCTCTCTCACCTTTTTTCTCTATTTCTTGTTTAACACTGCTGGCTGACTTGGCCCACGTGGCTGTCTGGTGGCTCACTTAGCCTCAGCTGGATGTGGGCATTTTCTTAAGGGACAAAGGTGTACAGCAAAACTGTCCCTGGATAAATCTGGTGTGATCAACCTTTTAATTCCTTGAGAATCTCTGTGGTGTGCAGGATGGGCAGGGAGTGCATGGAAGGGAAATTTTCCCTGCCTACTGACACTTGAGCTACAAAATAAAAAGGTATTTGATGAAGCATTTAGTAAACATTTTTACTGAAACAATCTTGTTTTTCAGAGGGAAAAACAAGCATTGGCCAACGTTTTTCTCAGCTGCACGAGAACAACTTTAAAGCCATGTAAGTTGTCCGGGTAAAGCAAATTTGCTGCCACTGCACACCCCGGTCATTGGGAATGAGTCCACCGAGTCCCACGCTGGCCTGGGGTGATACAAATCCCGTCACTGCCTCTCACCTGCAAGGCCTGTAATGAGTTGTTAGGAGGCCAGGAGCAGGTCTAATGGAGCATGTTCCTCCCGCAGTGCCCTGATCATGTTTGCCCAGTACGTGCCAGGAGGGACGTTCGGGAGAGCAGCCGGGATGGCCGAGCGGGTCACAGCCCTGGCCAGAAGCTGTGCGGCGGCAGCCAAGGACAGCCCCGACTGCCTGAAGCCTCTGGTAAGCTCAGTCATGCTTCCAGTGTGGCAAACCTTCCCAGAAGTGACTTGTCATTGCAGAGCCCTGGCACGAGTTATTCCAGAGGCGTGAATCCATTACTATGAGACGTGACCTCCCCACATGTGCAGGTTTGGCTCATGGACTCTTTCTCCCATCTATAAAGGTGAACTTCTAATTTTTCACAGGACAGGATTTTCTTTGATACAATATGCCAGGAAAAAAACCTTCCCAGGATTGCTGACTGCTGTGCTAAAGAGGATTCTGAAAGAAATGACTGCTTCCTCTCCCTGAAAAATTTCTCGCAAGGCTTCATCCCTCCTTTGGAAAGGCCAGATGCCGAAGCTGCCTGCAGAAACTACTCACAACATCAGCAGCCATTAACAGCGTAGTGAGTAATAAATCCTAGATTGGATGCCTGGATGTGACAGTTATGGGCTGGAGGCAGCAAATGCAGCAGCAACCACAAAGTCCAGCCTAAGAGTCTCTCTCATACTAATGTTTCTTCCTAATGTGAATTACTCGTGTAATTTATCCAACTGCAATTGCCATTCTGCGAGGCCTGTTGTGCCACCTGCTGCTTTGGCTTTATCTCCAAGTGACATTATTCTGGCCTGGTTTATTGTAGTCTGTGTAAAGAACTCACCTGAAACCAAGGGCTTCCCTTTAGTCATTAAAAGCCCAGCAGGAGCTGTGCAGCCTCTAAGCCAGAACTGGTAGGATTTGAGACTTCAATTTCCAGGAAAACATCAGCCTCATCAAAATTTTCTGAGATAAACACCGCACTCTGCAACTGTTTGATATGTCGGGAAAACAATATCTTAAGTAGCTTTTATCATTTTGTTACTTTTATAATTTTAGTATCAACTGAAACTAAAGCTGTTCTTCTCTGGTTTCAGTTTTACCTATGAAGTTTCCAGAAAGCACCCCTTCCTGCCCGCTCCAACAATCCTGTCAGTCGCTCTCCGGTATGAGGAGATGATGAAGAGGTGCTGTGGAGGTGCGGAAGGCCCCTCTCAGCACCTGGAGGAATGCTTCCGGACACAGGTACTCCATCACAGGGGTTTGGGTTACTGATGGGCAACTACGCAAACACTGAGGGACAAATACCAACATTTCTTTCTCAACATCTGAGCCTGATACTAGAATTTACCAAAACAGAACCAAACCAAAATCAGACTGCCCTGGAGCTCCCTGGTGACCATTTCCTCCCCTGTGCTAAAAGCACAGAACTGTTGTCTGAAGGGTTCTGCTTTCTTTTCACCGAGCACTTAATAAATGCTGATGACTAAACAGCAAGCACAACAGTTGCTTGCAACTTGTACAGCATTTTTCTTCCACTGTTGAAAAAAAATAAATTACATACTGTCACCACTGTGGTTTCCGTGTGAACTATTGTATTTTCTTCCACTTTCATGGCTGCATTTTCTTTCTATCAGGCACCAAAGGTGGTGAAGCCAGTAAGAGAAGATGCCCTGAGGCAGGAACACACATGTGGAATCCTGAAGAAGTTTGGGGAAAGGACCTTAAAGGCTCTGTGAGTTTTCTCCGTGTTTATTATTATTTTGTAATAAAGCTGTGAGTGCCTCCTCAGTGACTCTGAAGTACCAGAAGTACCAGCCCTGTCCTTTTTGTGTGCAGGTCACCATCTAACAAGGAAGGCAGATCAGGAATTCAGATTTGTGTGTGGCAGCATCACCATTTCCTTACAAACTGCCATGAGATTCCAAAATCTAAACTGAAGTCTGAACCTATCACATCTCTCTGTGATGAAAGTTAGACCTCTCCGCACAAAAATGATGATGGCTAGCACAATCTCCCACTGCGAATATAAACAATAATTATTTTCCTTCTGTGTAGGAAACTTACCCAGATAAGCCAGAAATTCCCCAAAGCTGATTTTGTCACTGTTCACAAACTTGTGATGGACGTGGCTGACATGCACAAGGACTGCTGCCGCGGGGACATGCTGGACTGCATGCGGGACAGGGTAAAGCCCTTCCATTGTTATATGGCTGCAGAAATTTAATGCTTTTGTTGTTATTGTTTCCAGATTTTTCTTCCTCTTCTGCTGTATGGACTGCTCTGCCAAACTGGAATTTAACTCTTCGGTCTAATAGTCTGGTTGATTTTCCCAACTGGCTTTTCTCGCTCTGTGTGAAGCCATTAAAAAGGGCATAAAAATCACCTTCTCTGTCTCTAAAATGGAGATAAAAACACTGATTAAAAAAACCAGACAAACCAAAAAACCACGACAATCAGGTAAAATTTCCTTCTTTCCTTTTCTGTTTACAGGAAGACATTCTGCAGTACGTCTGCAGCAACCAGCACATCCTGTCCAGTAAGATCCAGGAGTGCTGTGAACAGCCCCTGTTACAAAGGAGCGAATGCATCATTAATGTGGAAAATGATGACAAACCTGCAGACCTGTCCCCCCACATCAGGGAGTTTATTGAAGACAAAGGAATATGTGAACGTTTTGCCCAGGAAAAAGACACACACTTAGCCAGGTAGCACAAGGCTTCCTCTGTGAAATTCTCCCTGCTCCACCAGACAAACCCACCCTGAAATGCCCCTGCTGTCCTTCCCATCCCTGGCCTCCCATGGGCAGTGGTTTTGGCTTCTCCCTAATTCCTGATCTTCCCCATACTGCAGGTTTCTGTATGAATACTCCAGGAGACACCCGGAATTTTCTGCCCAGATGCTTTTAAGGATTGGCAAAGGCTACGAGGACCTGCTGCAGGAGTGCTGCAGGCCTGGGGCTCCCAGTGGCTGCCGCAGCAGAGGGGTGGGTGCTAGTGGGCCCTGGGGCTCCTCACAGCACGTGGAGGGGGTCAGACATGTCACCCCATCACTAAAAAGCCAATATCCCAGCTCCAGGGCCACAGCTCTTGAAACGGTCCCAGCAAATACTGCAAGGTCTGACTGATTCCCAAATGGAAAAAGCACCAACAGAGCCTTCAGTTGTGAGGCAATTTAACATGGATGGATGGGGGGAAAGGGATGGAGCTAACACTACCACTTCTGTTGGCCCTGCTCCCTTTCAGGCTCCTGGCCAATGCCAGTTCCCCCTCCCAAATGTAGGACGTACTTATGGTTATTGTCTGAGATCAGGACAGTGGCCTTGTAATACCTGAAGTCAGAAGCTGCCCCGCGTCTCAGACCTGGCCCTCCAGGAGCCACATAGAATTCAGTAGGTCAGGGCAATTGGAGGCGGACATTTACCACATTCAGACAGTTTACAGGGGTTTCAGACAGAAATGGCATTAGAAAAAGGCAGTACATACCAGGTGAGAGGCAGCTGGAGATACTCAAGCCTGATCAGGAGGCAGTAGGACATTCTGCATTCCCCAGATGCAATGACTCCTCAAATTCACTTATTTTTTTCAGGAAGAAGAACTGAGGAAACATATTTACGAGACAGAAAGCGTCATGAGGACAAGCTGCGACATTTACAATGAGAAAGGAGATTACTATTTCCAAAACGAGTATTACTGTTTCCTATGCTTCCTCAGCCTGCTCCGGCTGGGCACAGTCCAGGCTGGAGTAACACTGCGCGGGTCTCATGGGCCAGGCTAAAGGCACTGCTGAAACATTTGGCTGCACATGAACAGAGCAGTCTTACACCTGCCTACCTGGGCTTAGAAACTCGAGGCTCAGTCTCGTCCTTGTGCTAAGGAGTGTTCCATGGGGCTGGACTGGAACATTCCACAGGGAAGGCAGAGGCTGCTCACTGCTGCCTGGTGAAACAAAAAAAAAACAGTATGACAAAATCTGTCATTTCAGGCTCCTTATGAGCTTCACCAAGAAGATGCCTCAGCTGACATCCACAGAGCTGATCAAATTCACCAAGGAAATGACAACCATCGGCTCCAAATGCTGCCAGCTGGGCCAGGACAAGCTGCTGCGTTGTGCTGAGGAAAATGTGAGTGTTTTCCTTTGGTATCTGGATCCTACTTTTTGCAAAAAATCAGAGCCATTTCTGTACTGACATTAGCCAGCATTAAGTACAAATATCAAGTATTTTCTATCTTACAAACAAGGTTTAAATTCCTTTTTTCCTAACTTCACTGTGAGCATTGTGTGTTTCAAGGATTTTTGAAAATGAAGAATTAATGTAACATTGTTTTTCTCATTCTCTTGGTAAAGCTGGATCTCGTGCTTGGCGAAATCTGTAGGAGACACCTGGCTGACCCCATAAATCCTGGAGTTTGCCGCTGCTGCAGCAGTTCCTATGCCTTCAGGAGGCCATGCATAGGGAAACTGGAGGTTGATGAGAGTTACGTGCCCTTGGCCTTGACTCCAGGGCTGTTTGCTTTCCATGGAGACTTGTGCACCATGGAAGAGGAAAGGTTACAGCACAGGAAGCAGGAGTAAGACATGATGGTTTGCTGTTACCCCTGGCACTGCTCGCCCTCCTCTTGCCCACTGTCCTGCCTTCTTTCTTCTCTGGAACACTCCAAAACCAGACAGAGATGTTTCATTTCACAGGGAAACCGGGCCAGCTTTGCTCCCTGGCAGAAATCCACATCTGGGTGGTGACTAAGGATGAAGAGCTATGGGAAGGCAGTGGGTGGGAACAGAATGGGGTGGGGGGCTGCAGGCCTGGGGTGGAGGGCAGTTCCGTGAGCATGTGCTTCCCTCCAGTTCCCAGAGCTCTGCTCTCCTGCAGGATGCTCATCACCCTCCTCAAGTACAAGCCCCAGATCAGCCCAGAGCAGCTGGGCTCTGTCACGGCCGCCTTCAGTGCCATGAGGGAACGGTGCTGCGGAGAGGCAAACCCTGAGACCTGCTTCCTTAAAGAGGTATTGCTTCTGTTTCCAGCCAAAGTTCTTCTGCAACGGGGAGGGAAAGGGTACATTCACATTTTAGATCAAAGCATTTTCCCCGTTTATCTTCCTGCCTGTTTCTCTCTTGCCTTCCCTGTGCTGTTTCAGCCCACTGAACTTCATACCCTGAAACTGCTTTGGCTCCTCTTTACCCTGCAGTAAATCTGGCTTTTCCCTACTTCTCTCATGTCCCTCTCTTTACTGTATTCCTTAACTGAGCTTTAACAAACCATCCCTGACCTGTAAGCTTTGTTATCTTTTTTCCCAAGTCTTGGCTTAAAATGATAAAGTAGAAAGAATTCTCTTATCCATAAAAAATTTTTCACCTCTGGATATACCTGAACAGTACATACACAAAGGATTCTACAGTCTCTTCCTACCAGAACTGTATTTCAGTATTTTTCTGACCAGTACCAAATCTAAGGCTACCCCAGCTGAACAGCAAAACCAGATGTGCATTCACAGTGATGAATGTGTCCGTGCTCTGCACACAGTGGCGTGTACACCTTGCCAAGGTCATAGGACAGGACCTGCTGCTGCCACTGCACTGAACATGTCACAAGCCTATCAATCACCCTGCTGACACTATCGCTCCCAGGGATTTTCCTTTTTTCCAGGGTCCAGAACTCATCAAAAGGAGTGAGAAAATGCTGTCGGCATAAGGAGCTGTGCAGTTCATGGGAAGGTCCTCGCTGGACAAGTGACACAAACTGCACAGGGAGCATTTAAACCAAACCAAGTGACAAAACACCACATTTAGTTCAGAGAAAGGCCTAATCCCCGTAAGAAAATCCACTGAAACAGTAAGCTAAGTGATGGAAATTCAAGGTTTGGCTGTGGCCACCATCTTTTGGTATGCAATGTTATTTTATTACCCCAAATAGTCACAGACCAAAACAAAGAAAGGCATTTTAAATCCTAAGCTTATGAAGTGTAAGTGCAAATGAGATCAAATTAGAGAAAATCTGCCTGTAGCCACTTGTAAATTACTTTTCAATCACTGAATAATTTTTGTGATGCTGGACTTGAACTACAGCATACAAACTCACCAATATGGGCTGCTCTGGCTTGTTGTAATGCTGCCTTTAAACAGAGAAAGGTTATCTTGGGCACCCCAAATAAGGTGGGAAATTAAAAAAAATAAGTAGAATGTCACAGAAAGGACAGGACAGGGACTGCTGAAGCACCTGGTCAGCAGGGAAATGTAAAAATTCAGTAAGATATAGACTGTAATCACTGTTTCTGTGATTAATGGCTTTGGGTCCAAACTCGAGTGACCCCCATTTCCTCTGTCACCTGTGTGTCCTTGCTGTGTTTCCCTGAATGTTCCATAATACTTTGGAATAAATTCTTCCCCTGCTCTTGTCTGTCAGATATGGTTCATTTAGACAGCACAGCATGCACAAAGAACCAACCCCACAACAGTCACAGCATGACTTCACTCACCCTAAAATCCTGGCCAGTGGCATCAGGTCTGTGTCCTGTCCCAGAGGTGGCTTCCAGCAGTTTTCAGTCCCAATTCAGCAAGACAAGGGAAATGAAAAGGATTCAAGTCTTGAACATCAGGTGGTGGCAAAAATGGCTTATTTTGGGAAGAGTGGACGTACACTGGGGATTGGAGAACCTGCTTGGTAACACCTCTTTTCCACATGGGCTGTGCAAGAAATTATTTAATATTCCAGTACTTACACTTGGATGCACACTCTGCTGCTTCAAGGAACTTTCATTTGCAGCTGGAAGGCAACTGCCATTTAATCCCTACCTCTTAACCGTGAATTATTTTTATTTCCGCCCTCTGTAATCCCTTGCCCCTAATAATTTTCCTAGGCAGGATCATAAACTGTACGTTCAAATAACGCATTTGCTCCAACCTGAGGAGCTTCAATCAGCACCCTGACCTTCATTTACTGAATTCACATCCCAGTAAAATGATTTCGGGCAGTGTAAAGTTTTACAATTTGATTTACTCCACATAATTTCTAGGCCACATGTTCTGCACATTCCTTTCCTCCTTCACAAGTATTTGTTACCTGCATAAGAGAAAGGCAGCTGAGGTAAGTCAGAGATACCAGGTAAAAACAACCAACTACTGCAGGAGGACAATTAACTGTGCACCGATTTATTTCATTTACATCTCTATAATTTGAGCTCTAATATTCAACACAAGTCAGCCAGACAGGACCTGACAGTTGGCTGCTGTGCCCTGCGTGGGGCCGGGCTGGACCCAAACGGCATCCGTGGGGAGGCCATGAGCCCAACCCTCCGTGGCTGTGACACGCAGCCTCTCACTGAGCACTTCTCAATTCCCTTTCAAACAGAAAACACAGGCAGGAAGACAACCATTTATTCCAACTACAAAAACCACTGAGATGCCTTTCAGGACCCAACAGTGTTTAGTGTGTTTAGTCAAGACACACTTTACTTTGCAGTTCACGAGGTATTTCAGGGATAAATTACCTGTCATTGCTAAGAGCTGCGCAGCTCCTAAGTGGGAGGGTTTCCAGTTATGTTTTTCTAACAGTAGCTCAAAGCTTAAGCAGTTTCAGCATCCACCAGCCTGAAGCCAGTGGATTTCAGGCATCTTGCATGGATATTTTATAACTTAAGTGAAAATTCTACCTGCAGTCTTAAATACATAAATATCTTCTGCCACTTGGCTCTACTGAAAGGCTTTCTGCTAATATAATTCAGTATTTCTCTAATAGAGGGATAACCATATACTTAATTTGCATTTTTTCTATCAACACAGTGGTTATTGCAATATTTTTCTACGCCACCCTCTTGCTACCAGGTCATACATCAGCAGGATTTAAAGCCTTGGGCTTTTCAGGGGATTTTTCCCCTAAGTTCCAAGTCAGATTCAGCATCTGTTGTTTGGGGGATGTAGTGCATCTCCTTAGGTGGTTCCAGCCTGCACCCCAGCTCTGCAGGAGCGGGGGCAGTTGCAGTTGTTTCATGGTGAGGAGAGACTTCCCCGCTTTGCGCACTCTGAAGCTGAAGCACTCCTCGGTCCCAGCCCACAGAAAGCAGCAGCAAGGACTGCCCTTCAGCAGCCCAGGTGTTCCCGAGGGGCCATCCCATCATACTGTAGTCTCTGTTTTTTTAACAGTCCGACTGCAAAGGTGTTGCCGTATCAGGCTCTTCTCTCTTATGTACCTGAGAGGGAGAATGCATTTAAATGCAAACTTGCAACCCAAATTCCAATGAGCTGGTCAAATGGCAGTCAAAACTTTCCCAACCAGGCAAGTTTATTATTTTCTAAACATTTCCCGGACACTTTGATTCAACTTGATTATCAGCCCATCATCCAGTCACAGATCTATGGCTGCTGTAGCCTCTCAGTGCTGTTGGACTCAGGACTCAGATGCTCACAAATACGGGAGCCCCTCTGGCTTGTACCTGTAGGGTGTTTTGAGCTACTGCCAGGGGTATTCCTGTCATTCACCTCAAGTTTTGAAGGTACATCTGGCACTGATGTGGCTTAAATGCTACAGACCCGAAATAGTACCGTGTGTGTATTGCATTTATCCTTTTCAAGGGAATACAGAGCAGCAAGTACAAGCTGAGGAACCAGTCAAAGGCTCAGAAAGCAATCAGCAAACAAAATAAACAGAAGTTACCCTGAGGGTCCAAATTCTCTGAAGACCCCACTCTGTGTGTAGTCAGTATTAATTCTGGAATCTTTAAGAGCAACAAGATAGGGAAAGGATTATAAACCCTCCTAATACCTTGAGCCTTCCCATCACAGTGTTCTACTTGCACTCTGCTACATCCGTATGTTTTCCTCATGAGCCAGGCCACAATTGTACAGATTCCCCTGGACTCTGTGACACACCTCATTTTATGTCTGTTTACCTTGCAATTGTCTGTTGAATCTCCTGCTCCTCCTCTTCGTTTATTCTGTGCAGAATTGATTCCAAAAAGGGAAGATGAAATGAAATGTACTGAGCAACCTAACAGGGAGAAGACAAGGAAGGCACTACTAACTATGGTCACTGAGAAAAATTCCATGAATTATAAGAAGTGAGGATATACGTACATCACTGCTGATCTCTTCCACATCCCCATCCATGAGAAAGAACTTGGCAATCTTCTCAGAGGGCCCCTGCAGCAGCCTGTGCAGCAAGGGAACATCTCCACTCCTCAACTGTTTCTTTTCTGGAATTTTAAGGCAATGTCATGAAACATGGAACACCCCACAGGGGCTCTATATACTTCCTGCAGTCATGAGCCTTTTTTTCCTGACAGGGATCCCATACTGACTCAAGTGCAATTACCATATACTTAACAGGTCCCTAATATTATCCCATTTAAGGTACCTTCCCTCTCAGTTCCCTCCTATTCTCTCAGGTGTTCCCATTAATAAAGATCAAATCTCCCTTTTCCTGAAAAAGCAAGAGTAAACTGCTGTGGAAGTAAACTTTTTCCACTGAACAATGAGTACTTTGAACTCAGCATATGCAATCCAAAGCTGTCAGCTGAAAGGCCCCACAACACAATTATTCTGCTTTTCCTCTCCAGAGGAGACATCTCTGAAAGGTCCCTGGAGAAGGCAAAATGCTACACCACACACACAGAGCCCAAACGAGGACAAAGGCCTGGGATGAGTCCTGTCACTCCAAGGGACATATTCCACACACACACAGAGGATGATCAGAGATGAAGTGATCAGACAGCAGTGGCTGGCTTACCTCCAGATGCATGGATAACGTAAAGTGCAAATTCATGGGGGCTGTTTTCTATCTGTGAAACAAAAGAAAGTCCATTCAGACTCACAGACCTTCCCAGCATTTTGCTCTCAGCGTATCTTCCCTGTGTGTCTCAGCTTAGGGATTTGGATCAAAGTCTGAGACAGAGATCCTGTCTGTAGAAGACTTAAAAGAGACTGGATCTGAGCTGTGCTGCCATATTCACTGTCCCTGTGCCAGCCCTAACCCTTATGTTCCTACACTGCCCAAACCAGTAATACACTGTAACCCCAGATCTTTCCTGCCTGGTTTCCTTGCCGCATCCTTAACTACTTCATATAGCTTACTTCTCTCACCACATGCAGATCTGCTATTTGTGTTGCCATCAGGGGAAACCCCTGTGACCTACCCTCATGCCTGACAGCCACATTCAGAAAACAGCAGAGCTTTGGAACACTTACTTTGCAACTTATTCCCCACAAGTTTACACCCTGTTCTGTAATTCCATTCCTTATTACTCCTAGAAGTTAAGTTTTCCTTCCAAGACACTCCCAAGTCTTACTAACCACATGAAGTAATTCTGCAATAGTGAAGTCTCTAGGCAAGTTAAATGGGAAGTTTAAGACCATTAAAGTATAAATTACACACTAAGCAGCCTTGCAAAATCAAGATATTCGAGAAATATACAGCCATAAGGGCAAAGCTACTTCTGACCACATATAATGTTATTGGTGGGAGATGGTTCCAAGGAGATTCCAAGGGAAAAAAACCCCCGTAGTTTCAGACAGTATGGCACTGACCTTGAGCAGTACTTTTAACTCTAACTTTCTGCATCTTTCCATAGGCCTGGCTCTAAGAGAAAGCATGTCCCAAACACTCGTGCTAGTTCGCGGTCGTTTTACGCAAGCCGCAGTTCCTGGGGTTGTCCACGGGAGGGCACGGGAGGGCAGCCAGGGACAATGAAGCAGCCTTTGCCTGCCTTGGGAACGCTGGAAGCGCGGCAGCGTTCGCGCTCCTGAGCGGGAGTTGAGAGAAGCGTTCTGCAGTTCTCCGTTCGCCGCACACCACGCACCCAGTTTAACTTTTCTGGCCTCTGAGAGCCACCAAACGTTGGTAAAATAAACCCAACCCATGCATTTAAAATTGCCCACGTGGGGTTTTTTTTACACTCCACTCCACGCACTATCCCCGCCCAGTTATTCCCCATCTTTCCCGCAGTGCTGGAGTGCACAGTGGAACGACCATTTCCAGAACATGGCCACACTTCCTCCGGCCAGCAGACTTACCTTAAACTTACGAAGCAACTGTTCTATCACTTGTCTGGTTCTCATCTGGCTGTTGATTCTTATTTTGGTTTCTGATCCAAAAGCCGGAGTGAAAACTGATGTCTGGGAACGAGAACAGTCGCACAAGGGTGTGAGCATGAGGCAAAACTCACTGGACAGGGTTCCCTGTCCCTCTGGTGACAAAGCCAAGCCTAAAAAATCCCACCTCGTGGTTGTAGAAGTGGCCATTGATTGAGAACCTGTGAGTTTCTACTTCTGTCCTGGTTATCATGGGGAGCTTGGTCCTCTTCCGCACAGCTGTGGCATCACTGCTGGTCCGGGGCAGGGTGGCACAGTCGAGCTCCTGCTCACTCCTGGACTTCAGCATGTGACTTTCATAACATGGATAACCTGCACAGAATAAAACCACATCAGCATCATATGCAGCTGCTCACCACTCCCTGCCAGCACACCCAGAGGAAGGAGGCTCTTCGTGAAGGGCTTTATTCTTTCTTTATTTTTTTTTTGGCGGGGGGTGGAGCAGGAAAGGAACAAGGCATAGGCATATGATGAAGAATAGGCTGATTGCAATGGTTGCAGTTCACTATTTCATTCCCTTGAGAATGATCTCTTGGATGAAAGCACAGCTCATTCCCATTGGCTGTTCACCAAGTCACCTGCACAGCAATGTTGGCCCTAACCAGCCCTAGGCCGGTGTCTTCCCAGCTTGCAGTACGTTACACAGAGCAAACAGATTTCCCTTTGCTGGGATGGAAGGCCTGATGTATGAGATTCCTTTTGCACCGTCACAGAACACAGAAGTTTTTGTTAACGTGAGAGCACCAGCACTAACTTTGCTCAAGGTCCTGCTGTTCCTCAGTAGACTTCAGTGTCTCCCCGCTAATGTGATGGAGGTCATCAAATTCTCCCCAGCGAGTCATTCCCCTGAAAGACCAAACGTAGTTAGCATTGACTGCTCCTCATTAACTCAGTGATTTCAGTTCATCCTGTGGCCAGGGTTCATGTAATACATTCCTATCCCCGCCCAAGTTACATACTTCAGCATGGTAATTTTAGTTTAAGTCATAATAAAATCAGGTACTAAAATGTGATATTAAAGTATGACCAGGGATCCCAAATGTAACACATCCAATTTAGAACCTGTTGAGTATCAACCAGGACATAACTTAAACAACTTGCAGTAATTCCTGATCTATTTTACAGCAGCACCCTGGATTAATCACACACAGACTACCCAGGCAGGCACACAAAACACACATCTTGTTGTTTAAATAGTCACAGAACGCAGGTCTGTAAGACAGGTTAAATTACACACAGCCCCTTGTGCTGTCCAAACCAGCTGTGTATGAGAGCAGGAAGTTCCAGCCAGCCTGTCAGAAAAACTATGTTCATGTCAATATTTCCATAATTCATTGCCTAAACTCTTCAGCACAAAGTCTTCAGCCAGTTACTGCTCTGACTGAGAATAAACCAATTTGTAGGGCAATATTAAAAATGAATTTCATGTGTATATATATACATATATTCCCCAAAATATTCAGCTACCCCCAATTTACATGCCAAGCCAAGATCTTGGTTGTATTCCACACATTTACCAAGTTCATTTGAGATCAGACAGCCAAGCTGCTCTGCATACCTTAAAGCATGTCAGGGCAGCCCCACATTTCTGGGATCGTGAGTTAATGTTTACTTTAGGATACAGATTTCCACCAGTTACAAGTTTTTTAAGAATGTGCACCCCACACCAGCAGACCTGGTCAAGGTAAACGGTGAGCCAGATTTGCCTAAAACTCACGTTCTTTCCTAGTTATTCCTGTCAAATTTCATCCCTGAATTTCAACAGCCAGAGATAGGCAAGAAGAGTTTACTGGAACTCCACAGCTGCAAGGATGGCAGAATTATATCCCCAGTTCCAACATGTCCCTCCCACATGCAATCTAAGACAATAAGTAATCAGGAAAATAAACTCCGCAATACCCAATTTATCAGGCAGTCATTCAGGGTGAACACTGGCTCTGCCTCTGTATTACAAGACTCAGATCCAGCTCATCAAATTCACCAACCAAGGCGGGGGAAACAGCGTTCAAAACAAAGAAAAAGTACACTGAGTACCTCTATCAGCTGAGCACAACACATTGGGATATAAAATGTCATTGGCAGCAGCTGGAACAGCTAGTCTGTGGCATTTGAAGAGGTTTTTACACTAAATTTTGCATAGACAAAGCCAGTATTCATTCCCTGGCTTGAACTTCACCTGAGCAGCAATTGTTTCACACCTGACATACCTGGGAATGTAAGATGGGACACACAGTCTCTCAGCACTTACCTACCAGATTTTGGCTTCAAGCTCTAGTGTGTGCACCAACATGAAGCCTTTCAGGGGCTTCCAGTATCAGGTGTACGTGGAAATGTGGGGTTTATTTGGGTCTTTTCCTGTATTTTTATACACATCAATTTCCCAGTCCTTGTACAGGAATAGTCAAGTTCCCATGAAAAAGAGCAGACTCCTCCAGCTCCTCAGCCTGCAGGCCAAACACGGCTGCTACAAGCACACACCTTTCTGCCCAGCAGAAGCTGTTGCAAGGCTCTGCTGTACAGCAACCACCACGGCCTTTGGGGAATCTGGGATATCCAGTGCAGCCAGCCATATCCATTGAAGCCACAACATGGGCTATCTTGTAATGCTAGCCTCCTTAGGTAAGTTCATACATTACCTTTTACTAGGGAACAAATCCACGTTCTCTGCTGACTTCAGGGTTACAAAAGAGGGTATCTGCTTCTCATCCTGAATTTTTAATCGGATAGGATGTTGCACTCCCCAAAATATCGAGAGGATCCCTTCAATGAATGGTGTGCTTCCTTCCCGCTGGAGAAAAACAGTGAAATAGTGAGTGCTGCATAATAACTGAGTGAAAATCATCAACTAATTAATTGATTTCCCCTCAAAATAACAGCAATACAGTGAAATCCAGGCTGACACAGCCCTGGAACAGATTACTTGGAGAATGGGTAACGTCAGTTTTGAGCTATTTCCAAAACAGTAAAAGTTGCAGCTGACCTGTTTAGTTCAGGAAACCAGTTCTGGTTTATTATATTAGATGGAACATGTCATGCAATAAAAACACCACAGCAAGTGCTGGAGTCCAGTGCTGTGAGGAGAAGAGAGCACTGATTTGGTAGGTCCAGATTAGTGAAGTTTCTCTCCCCTAAATCCTTACCTGATTATATGTCAGTTGCAGATTCTCTTGATCCGAATAGTAAGAGTTGTAATTCTTCAGAAGAGAACTGAGCTGCTCTCTAGAATGAAGATCACAATGAAAAAATAATTTTTCACGTCTCTGTAAAATGCAGGTGGTATGTGGCAGGGTAACACCCCCTACCTGTGCTACCCACTGCATCCTTCTATAGGTTTATTAATGACCAATACATCATTTCCTGAGAGTAATGTTTTGTCAAGCTTCTGGGTTGCTCATAAGTTGCTTCCTTAAAGACCCAGAGGAAATTAATTAGTCAGTCTCACATGATCTTTATAACACTGCCCCAGAATAGCTTGTACTTTGCACCTCTGTAGCAGTCATGAGGAGGAAACAAACAGAACAACATCCCCATGCACCAATATTGCAGGTTACTTTAACTAGGTTACACTTGTTTTCCCTGCATGATGGCTTCCGTTTGCTTTTAATATTGCTTCAGATACTCTTCTTATTTCCAAACATCTACAGTATGTCTAACATTCCTATTTCCCTTTGCTTGAAACCAAACAGCTTTGCACCAAGTCTTTGCTGAGAGGAGAAAGGAAGGAGGTGAAGAGAAGCTCTGCCAACAGCAAGGAGCCACGGAGACAAAAAACCAGCTGCAGCTCAGGCTAAGGAGGGCTGAACAATGACAAAATTAATTTAAATGTATTTCAAGGCCATCAAGAACGAAACACTCTTCCCCACACCACTTAAAGATGACTCAGACTGTAATTCAAGCAAGCAATTCCCACCAGCAGAGGTAATTAACCATGGGGAACAACTGCATGGAAGCGTACAAATTCTTCCTTATGGACTAACGATTGCAACGGTTTAATGTCCTGCCTCGAAGTCATGCGTGAAGACACCAAGTTTGTTTCCAAATAGTGCCCGTTATTTCCACGTTTGTGTGAGCTCTTGGAACAGCAGGCCCACAGATCGAACACACAGCACCTGCAAGCTCTGCACATTGCTCAGAGAGCTGCTGAAGCTATTCAGAACCCCAGTACCATCAGAAATGCTATTACAACTCCTCCAGAAATTTTAAATAAAGAAGTACCCCAGAGGAACTGACACCCCAACATGGGGACAGGCCCTAGGAATGTGGCCTTCCCCTGGGCCCAGCTGCCCACACACCAGAGAGGGAACCAGGGACAGCCAGGAGGGCAGGTAACATGTCCATGCTGTGCTTGGGGCACATGCAGAGCACAAACGTGGAAAACTTTCCCTGGCATACCAATCCCTCCCCTCTCCACTTAATAAAGAGAACAGTGTCCTGTTGCTTAGTGAGCCTTTTCCCATGGTGAGAAGGGAAAATATCAACCGGGCTTTTACCTAGCAGGTAACATGAGGACAAGAGCTGCACCACTAAACTCAAGGTTCATTACATTCCCTGCTAATTCTCTGGATGTAAATTATTTACATTACTGCAATTCCACACACAAAAATATTTTTTAACTAGCTTTATCAACTGGACTCCAAACAAGGATTTTCAACATTTACTTCAACTCACTTTGGTCTTAAATCCTCAGAATACTGGTGGCAAAACTCCTTCTTTCCATTGTGTTGAAATAGCTCATTACAGTTCTTTGTGTCTCATGAGCTGTGAGGGACTGTATTCAGGTCATCCCACCAAAAAGGAATGCAAATAGACTTGGATATGAATCAGATACAAGCGCAGTTCTGATCATGCTGGCTACAGGTAAGCAAGATTAAGCACGTCTTGGCCTCGTACACAGGCAAGCTCCAGATGCAATTCATGATTAACAGGCAAGTAGGAGACAGGCAGTTCTGTCTGACAGATGTTGTGACAGACCTGCTGATCCTGCTCGAGAGGTGCTTCAAACTCAAGTGTCTTTGTACTTCACAGCCTTTGGCAATCATTTCATTGACAGCTGTTACTTCACAAGTTGTTTTCAAGTAGGAAGTTGGGAAGGTGAGCTCCCTGAAGATGGATTAGGAATATGAAAGGACTTGGGTCACCCTCTGAGACTCACCTATTACTCTTAGTCCATGTTGACTGCAAAAGCAAATAAAGTCATAGACTAACAGCAGTAAGTGGTCTGGTAAGGGTCATCTCTGAAGCAGATGCTATTTCTCATAGCAAGCTCTCAAGATTTTCACAACAGTTCTTGCCTTGTCTAAAAAAACTTGCCATTACCTTCCTCAGAAGTTTGCGTAAGTAAATCTTTCAGGTTTCAGCCTTGCATTAGTGCAACCAACAGTGACAAACCACACAAGCAATTAGAAAAGCCCTGAGGGAGAGATTTAGCAGCAACTCACTCCGACTTGTTTGTCCTTGTGTAGTGGAGACTTAAGAGAAAAAAACATCTTCCTTCTTTTTGCCCCAGAAGGGAATATGTGCACCAGCCTAATTCCAGGAGGAGTCTTACCCTAACACATCTTCCTACTGCCCTAACCTAGAGGCAGGTGCCATCTCTGCTGAGTTTGGCGGCTGGAAAATCAGCAGCTGTTGCATTGCAAGTCTTTCTTCACAGCAGCTTTGGGACAACAGCCAAATGCAGCCATTAATGGAAACCAAAGCCAAGTAACTGGCAGAACAACTCATGCGAAAAACACAACGTGCACTGCAGATTCACCACTTTCTTCAGTAGCAAAAGCAGGATACAAAGGAGCTGCAAGGTCAGGTGCCCCAGTGGTAAACCACAACAGAGCCCAGACTGCTCTCTGGAAACGCTAACCCAGGAGGGCTCACCTGTGCCCTCTCCTGCCCCAAGCCCTACACACAATCCGTGAATATTTATGGCAGTTATGCTGGAGACGCAGCAGTTCAGCCAGCCAAATCATCCCAGATGCTTTGGTCAGCCTTTTGATCCAGCCATTGTGTAATTCCCAAACAGCAAGCTTGCCCCATCAGCAAGATTTGCAGGATGGAACTGGAAGAGAAGTAGTGTAACAGCAAATTCAAGGTACAGATGAGGGATGATAGCCTGGAAATTGCATTGGAAGCAAGCCTGAGTGCATATGGAACGTCAGTGGTTCTTGAAACACTTATTTCTCTTTATGCAAGGCAAGTAAGTTTAAACCATGGCTGTCATGCAGAAAAGTCTCAACTGGGATCCACATTTCACCACACGAACAGGCAAGTATATAGGGGAATAAAACCCCAGAGACACTGGCTCACTTGGTACATTTCCAAACCAAGAAATGCATGCCAAATTCACACACATTAATAACCTCTGACACAAAAGCACTGAGCTCCAAATTAGCAGCAGTGTAAAGGGAACAACTCTTGAAGAGAAAGGGAGTGATGCATCTACTGCCTATGTGCTCTGGGCAAAGCCCTGACACCCTTCCTTCAGAAGGGAGAAAACAGCATTGCTCAGGCCACATAGCAAACTATCAGGATTCAGGAACAAATCTCTACTGCAGCATGATAAATTCCAGTCCAGACCCCTTCCCTGGTTGAGCCTCCAGGTAGTTTCTTTCCCATGGGAAGACCAAGAGCGATGGAAATGAAAAGAGAGACCCTTCTTCCAGCTCCTGTGCTCTTGTCTACAGGGGAAAAAAAATCCCATAAGAAAGGGGATGGAGCTAAATGCCAGGTGGCTCAGAGTTTGGGGCAGCAGTAGGAAAAATTCCTCCCAGGGAGACTGAACTGTGAAAAGCATCCTACAAACTACAGTTAGAGTGCAATTCCAAGCTTTTTTACAAGTAGGTGAAAAAGACACTTCCTCTGAGCACAGCAGAGAGCTGGCAGCCCAAACGTCTTTCTGCACAGATTCCCTGCAATCCAGGGCTGCCAAACCCCAAGATGCTGACAAGCTGAGCTCAATTCTGGAACTTATGGTCAATTCCAACAGATTTCCAAGACAGGAAGGTCTTCTTCCCTAACCTGTAATTTTATTTCAGAATCCTCTAGAAGGGATTCTCCTTAATGAACAAAAACCACAGATCCAAAGGTTTAATGCTCTGTTCTTTTAATTCCATGTAGAGGCCAACTCCGTTCTGTAGACAGGTTAAACTAAGTAGTAGGGATTGCCGCTGCTACAGGCTCAGCTCTCTACAGGCTCCCCTGCCAAGGAATAAATATGGAATAACTTAAAGAAAGCAGCAAAGTCATTAAATATTTAGGTTTTTAATAATTTACCTGGTTATGAACTTCTCTTCATTGATGAAAACAGAAGGCAGATGCTGTGCCTTCATAGTCACTTTCTTCATTTACTCAGAAGAGATGAACCTAAACAAAAAGTTTAAAAAAGTAAATATATCCACTGCTGCTACTGCAAAAGATGGAATAGTAATCAAGCACAAAGCTTTAGCTGGCCAAGTGAAACAGGCTGGGACACTCAAGCTGAGGGCTCACTACACCATATTTTGACTACTTCATACTTTGCCTTAATACCCAAATATTTCCCACTCCTAATAAAAAAAGCCATAAGCCACTCCCATCAAGTATATAAATCCCAAGTACTACATTTATCAGGACTTTCTCAAGCAGTTTTAGGACTACTTCAACTCCAGGATTATGCTTGAGTTGTTAGCGGTCTGAGAGAGCAGCCCATGTACTGGTCAGGATCCATTTGTCTGCTATGGACAGAGCATTACCCAGGGTCACCGAAATACACCGTGACTCAGCAAACCACCCTCATCCCGATTCCTAAAACTAGGCAAGGGAAGGAGTGTTGATGATTAGCAGTGTCCTGCAACACACCAAGAAAACAGGCGGAATAGCAAACAGAGAACAGGACTCTAATTTCAGGGACGTAGCGATACCATTTACAGATTTCCATACTGGGATTCGAGCATATTATGCAGGCAACGAGCCAGACCCACGAGACTCCAACAATGCATTCCTCAATAAGCCTAATTATGGAGTCTAGGCTCTTTCCTTCACCCTCAGGTACTAGAAGAAAAGGCAGACTGAGGAGAGTTAACTGAACAAGTGGCATCACACTCGGTGGGGAAAAAACCCTCAAAGAATCCCATGACAAGCAGTAACATCTCCAAAGACTGCACTGGAAGTTGATCATTCCACTTCCATTTCTCTTATTTGGGCATGATGACAAAGGAATTTGGCTCACAGCACTCAATGTCCATTGTCTCTTATGCCAGGGGATTGACTTGAATCTGATTTCAGACTGCACTGGACAGGGCCTGGTCAAAGACAACTGCAAAGTAGTTGAATGTCTATAGTCCCAGTGACTAGCAGCCTTCCAAAAACCGATTTAGGAAACGTTCAACCTTGAACGGATCATGGCTGGGCAAAGAGTAAACACCTCACCTCTGTGCACTGCACTACTGAGCTGCTTTTTTAGATGTCACCAGTTTTCCACAATCACAGATAAATAGCTTCTAAAAAACAACATATGTGGAAAATGAGAAGTTTTGCATATAAAAACCATGATCTTCACCCTACAAAATATACAGGAAGTTATTTCACAACCCCTAAACCCAGAGTGCACTACCAAAATGAGCTTTACCTGAGCAGCTGGGGTTTCTAGCAGTGCTCTCTCAGGAGCTCACTGAAAGGAGCAGCACTCCTTTTGTCCTTTGGGTGACATCCATCAAGACAAAAACATACCTGAAAGCCAAACAAGCCCAGGGACTTCTGTACAGACATGAGTTTGTGTGTGAGGAATACACTGCTGTACACCACTGCTAGGTTTTTGCCTCTGAAATGACTTCAGTAACCACTGGCCACACCTTGAAATCTGATTTTATGTGATTTACTTAAGACCTCAACGTGAAGCAGCTGCCTGTGTCAGTGTCCTTTCAAGCCAATTTTACAAGATGCAGAGGAGTTCATGTAGTTTGGCACCTGAATAAGTGAATATACACTTCAGCTTCCTCCCACCTGTCAGGAAACAACATGTTAAGAGCAGTAGACAGCCAAGGCACCTCTATTAACTGTAGAGCAGCAACACTGGAAAGCTCCAGCACCGCTTCACTGCTTGTAGTTGCACTCTTTGCTATAGAATTCGGCCTTAAAATGATTCATCTGAAAGAAAAAGCTGATCTCTGCACATGAAGCGTAGTGACCTTTACACACAAAAAAAAGAGATGAACACTGTGTTTTGCTATGCAGTGGATGGCTCCTAGTAAATTATTTGCCTTGAACAGATTAAAATCAGCCAGGTGCCATTAAAATACTGAAAATAAAGCTAACTGGAAGAGTAGGTGGTGATGGGGGTAATTCTTCACCAGTGCCTTTCTCCTTCTCTCCCTCACTGCCCCAATATCCAGGACAAAGCCTTCTCTCCTATGGCTGGTGCAGAAGCACAGCTCTCACTACATTTTCCTCAGTTACACAGCCTGCTCTGCTTATCAGCCTTGCACCAAACACTTCTACACCATCAGCTCACTCCAGAGATGAACCTCTTCTCCCTGGACTCTTCCCATGGGCACATTCTGGCTGCACACCTCTCACAGCCCTTATTTTTAGCCAAGCCCTAAACCTGTGGGTTGCCACCACGCAGTGACTTCCCCAGCACCATTACCTGACACAACAGATGTCGAGATATTTGCACTGGCACTCCCTAAATCCATAAAGCTGTTAGATTTTCCATCACCTCCTGCTATCTTGCTGCTTTCCATGTCACTTCCCTGTAGTTCTTTTGAGAAAGCAAACAGAAGTGAAATGCGTTTTCCATTGCTCCCTTTGGTTTGAGCTAACCAAACCGTGCTAATTTTCCAGCTACTCCAACCATATATGCCTGTGTCATTTATTCAAAGCCATCTCCTGGCTTACTTGGTATCACACAGGTGTCTTTACCATTATGTTAAACTGGACTGGAAGTGCAGAATTTCTTCAGATAGGTTACACCCAGAAAGTGAGATCTTGGCAGGACTAAACTGCTGGCCTGAGACTTAATCAAGTAGAAACCTAATGCTTGGAGGAAGACTGAAGCCTGAAATATGTAGTGAAGGAAAGAAAGGAAAGCAAAGGGAAAGTCAGGAGGAAGTGAAAACTGGGGCAGCTGCAAACTGAGAATCTCTAGAGGAGCACTGAAACTATTGGAGGAGTCTAGGAAAAGCCAAGGGAAAACAGACCACTGCACATTTCAAAGCTGCAAGAGCATCAACACATCAGTGCACAAAACAAATCTCACAAAGGTAATGAGCTGTACTTGTCTGTAAGATTCATATCTTACCTGAAATGTGGGGGGTTTTTCCCAAAGAAAAAGTCCAAGTGTCAGTGCAGAGGCAGATAAGAGGACTTACTCCCTTTTATTCAGTACAGTGATATATAAGTCATTTGCTTAAGCGGACAGACCAGGGACAGTAGAGTGCAGGAATGACAAAGCAAAAGTTACGAGCAAATGGCTACACAGATTTTTACACAAGGATAAAAAAGGGCAGCTGCAGAGGAGGACTGGAAGGAGAGATCCAGAACTGAGCCAAGCAGGAGCAGCAAAGCAGCACCTCAATTTGTGTAACAGCCTGGATGTGCTTTTTGGTGCATCCATATATTAAGACAGGGCCTCAGAGCACAGTATGCTACATGGAGCCCCTACCAGTGCTAGAGAAACGAAAACCCAACACCTCCACAAAGATCTCTAGGTATTTTGACCCAGTGCATCCCAAAGCCCTTCCAAACCCATAGGAAGTCAGGATGGGGTGAACCTCTTCCATTTCTTTTATAGAAACCAGAAGGTTCAGCTGTCTGTTAACTCCGCTATCAACTACATACACGTGGAATATTTTGTACAGCACAAAACTTTGCACCATAGGCACAACACCATATCCAGCTGAGTCATCTTCTAAGCTCACAAGTGTCTGGTATTTAGCAAATATTTAGTCACGGATCATGACTGGTTTCTATAAAGATGAATTTAAGATTTGTTCAGATAGATAAACACAGTATCAGCAGATAATTTTACTAGTCACATACTCTAGTTATGGGACTTCATGTTCCCTTTTTTTGTTCCTTTTTTTAAAGTTAGATGTCCCTACCACCATAGGAGAAGGTGGTAATTAAAACAAAATCCTTACTCTGAACAATTGTGTTTTCCCCCGCTAAAAACAAGGGCTTTGTTTTTTTCTTGGGCTTTCAGATGTCTTCACACTTTATTTTAAAAACCAGCTGTTCAGTACAGAGCATTAACAGCACTACTTGAGTACAAACCACAGCATAAGCCCTCTGCTCAGGCAGGCTCGGTATGGGATTGGACAAAAACAGCAGTAAATTGGTTTACGTAAATATGGCCCCTTAACTTTCCCAGTCACAAGGCAGGAGATGCAGCCGCTCCCTCCCCTCAGGCATTGCTACAGCGGGGCTCGCACACATCACTTTCAAACGCTCAGTTACCCCATTTCAGGAGGACAAGTTGCTTTCCGTTTGCAGCCGACCGGCACAGGCCGTTTTTAGCCGCCGAAAAGAGCGCACAAGGTCACTGATGTCACTTCTAAATCACAGCCGTACCGAATGAAGGGCACTGCGGGCTCGTGGGCACGGGCACGCCGAGGAGCAGCACTACCTGTTACCTGCCCGTTTTAGTCACAACTGACTCACACAAACCGCTTAGGAACTTCTGACAAGCATTTCTGAGCAAGCATTTCTCCTTCCCTGCGGCACCCAAATGACTCCAGAGCAGTGTGACTGGAGTTCCGGGTGGCTGCGAAGGACCTTGCTTCCCCCGACATCGCAGCTTACATAGCGAGCAGAACAGCCCCAGCCTTCCTTTGCACTTACCTGGGCGTGCGATCCGGGCAGGAGAACCACAGGAGGAGTTTCACATACCTTTCTCTGAGCCCTGGAAGAGGCATGGCAGCATGGCCCTGGCGGACAGCTACCTCCGCTGCTGCACGGGACCCATAGAGCTGTTAATTACTATTTTGCTTAACCAACTGGGAATGCTGGAAGCCCAGGACACTCCCCGCACCTCGGTGCACGTCGGGAATATTTACCTACAACTTTCCTTTCTCCAAGCGCTGACACGAGCCCGCCCTTAGTCACGGTTCCACCTCCAGGAGGCTCCGGTTAACACTTTAATCACTAACTTTACAAGGGGAGGCAACCTGCCGACTCCCTGGAATCATCTGGTGACACGCCGTGAAACATCCTGTGCCCAAAGCACTGTTAGGCTTTAACCTCTTCTGTTTTCTAATCCATTGCATAAAGTATGCTTTCCCTCAGATACATGCCCATCTTCAGTGTTTGGGGGAATAACTGGTACAGTCCATCAGATCATGCCTCAGTGTAGGTGTATGGATTTAGAAAATTATGACAAATTGTGACAGCACAGCTTGATAACTTAACCCCACGCAGTTATTTTTGCTGAACTGTATAATACCCTTATGAATATTACTGGGCAAGAGTTGTGCCTGTAAGAGGGAAAGCATCGCCTCTTACTTTAATTGCTCAGCAGTAAATTGCATAAGCAGATGCTTAAGATAGAAAAAAGAATTGAACCAAGACACACCTTCCCAGTTCCTACTGTTTGCCCATCTGTTTCCAGCTAATAATTCATTCACCAGATCAACCCCAAAACAAGAAGTTACTGGGCCACAGAGAAGAGCACGAAAAACACCAAACCTGAATTTGCCTTCACACCCATCTTATTGCACTAAATTATATCAAGTTACTTTTGCTTTATATAATTTGATGTTAGGGAGAGGCAGAACAGACTCAAATATTTGATTCCTGATCACATCCTGTCCTCTGGTATACTTCTCTCCAGAGACGGACACACTGCCGAACACATACCACAGTAAGCCTGGTATTTGGGATTAAAGTTTGTGTCACAGTTTCTGGCTTTGCACCTTGAAAATATTGACACAAGGATTTCATTGGTATTTAGAACATTGAGAATCACTCAAAACAGGAGGGAAGCAACATGCAAGGTTTTTTAACTCAGTTCACAACAGCATAGAAGCTCCATGCTGGGGCTTGGAGCTTCAAGCCAAGCTCAGCCTCTGGAGTTACTCCATCTCAGCTGTGACAGTTTAGCACAGATCCACACAGCTTCCCAATTGCTGTAAAACCAGAGGTTTGATTTTTCCTGTCCCTGCTTCAGATATTTGAGCATGCTGCCTGATGCTCCGGGATCAGAGAGCTGGAGCAGAGAGCAATAGCGGCCTGACCCCTTCAAGTCTCTAACCCAAGATAATATCAAATACCTGTTTTTGACAAGTCTGCCACCCCGCTGGACACTCACACCATGAGATGGTTGGACACCAGGAGGTACCCAAGTATCTTTATGACTGAAGACCACACTACTGTCTTACAACGGGGAAATGTGATATTAGTCCCCCCTTCCCCCCCAAGGATAAATCAGGCTTCATCCTGACCCCAGACTTTTCAACTTAAAAAGCAAACAAAACCTCAAATTTCTAGGGATGGCTTTTTTTTTTTTTAAAGTCTACAACCAAGTTTTGAAAACCCAATGCTTAAAGTACCTAGATTCATGCAAAGATATCTCAGTAAAAAATTAATACAATAAAGCAATGAAACCTCTAATTGTAATAAAAAACTGCAGTTCCCATTTCCAATAAAACCAGGTGTGTTGGTCCTTACCTTGGCCTGGTGAACACGGCTCTGGTTTGTTTCTAGTTTTCTCTCTCACCCGTGAACTGTTTCTACCACTGGACAAGTTTTGATCTCATCTGAGTCACACACAATTACCTGGTGAGTACTTGGGAAGGACTGGTCAGTGCAGGCTGGGAACAGGTATGGGGAGGGGAAACAGGTCTTCAGGGCCAGGGAGCAGGAACTACTTTACTGTCAACTCCAAGAAACAGAAGGCTTTGATCCCTTTCATAGAAATTAAATAATCAATGCACAGAGGCAATTATTTTTTCATCTTTCATAATCAACATAGTTTGCATGCCCTGGAAATCTATGGACGAGTCACAACTTGGTAATACTATTTCACCTCTTGAATGAAAGGGTAACGATAATTCCTTTAGAACAGGCAGGGAATGTGATGATCCTGGAGTCTTTACAGACTCTATTACATTTCTGCTCCTTGCATGATTAATAAGGAAGTAATTTTAGGTTAATAAGTAATTGGAAGTTGGAGTTGAGCTACTTCATAACTTGGCCTCAAATAATTAACAAACATACTACTCAAGATAGGAGAGAACCTCTAACGGGAAAAACAGAGATTCCTGTTCTATTTTTGTAGTAAACAATCACAATAAGCAGGCTGCCATGGCAGCATCACACACACGTGCTGCACTTCAGTGCAAGGACTTTGATAAACACAAAATATTCCTTTGTTTTATAGCAAGAAGGAAAATCCCTAATCCTGTTTGCAAACACCTATTTCTAGACAACTCATTAACTTCAAACACAGAAAATTCCTCTGGGATTTTCTGAGCCAACTACTCTAATGCAAAAGGAGAGCCTCATCTGACAAGACCTGAATTTAACTTAAAAAACAAGTGATCAATTCTTTCCTTCTGATTACAAATGCTACCAGAGGGGTGGCATGATCATAGCAACAAATCAAGAAATTAAAACCTGAATTTAGCCTGCAAGGGGCCTCCCACTCCTTAGCAAGATTATTTTCTGTCATCACACCCAAGTGCCAACAGCAATGCTCGTGTGCCAGGACATATTCTGGAGCCACGACTGATAAGCACAGAAACCAGAAACTGGGTAACAGATGACTAGCTCAGATAATGAAATTTGCAGTGCACACAAAGGCTTATGTACTGTCATGGGCCATAATCCCTCACACACACCATTTGGTGGATTTGAGGGCCACGAGTTTTTAAGGAATAGAAAAGAAGCAGAGCTGAAGTTGGCAGCAGCACATGTACTAAAGGCTATGGTTTCGCACCAAGAATTGGAACTTACCAAGTACTGACCTTTGCCTGCATGGAAAGCAGCTTGCAGATCTCACTGATACTGTCCTCATGAGCCGGTGCTGGATGGGCAGGTCTGACCTAAACATCTGAAGCACCTTTAGTCATGCCTCGTGGCTGTCATTGCTTATCCACACCCAATAAGTCACCCATTTAATATTACAGGACTTCATAGGGGCACACAAGGATTTTTGCCGCCTGGAGCTACAAAATATCATAGAGGGCAGGACCAGAGGGAACTGCCCTGTCCCAAAGAGCTACGGTAATACAGCTTGTCACTCCCATTAGAGCTCAGCCAGGAGTAAAATCACTGCCTCATCACACCCAGCCACATTGCACAGCACTTAGAAACTGTGACTCGGCCACACTCAAGGTTTTCAGATGTAGATTTTTCTTAAGTCCATAAAACATCATTTCCCCAATTTTTTTTTCTGTAAGTCATGCTATATATCTGGATTATTCTGTCTTCAAGATACAAAATCCTTGGTCTCACTTACTTTTGACAGCCACTATCAAGACCCTCCCAATCCCTACACAACAAACATCCCCCAGTGCCTTACAGGATCCTTTTATGCTCAGTTACTCCTCTGAAATGACCAGTTGAGGCCATGTGACTGTAGCCTCCGACTCCCTTTTCACATTTAGAATGACTTTTCTATAATTCTTTCTTAAGGCAGTTGAGTCATCATGTGGACTGTCTCCTATTTTCTATTTATTTAAAAAATGTCTATTCAGAACTCCCCTCAATTAAAGTCACTTCCTAGAGTTCTGGGGAAGATTCAGATCTTAATCCTGAACTGAAATTGTTACCATCATTCCTGGGAAGGCAGACTCACTTGCTACAGTTGGGACAGCCTTGCAAAATAACCTGTCATTTTTTCTGATACTGCCGTTTAGATTAAGTATAAATGTGAGGTTTCAATTTGAAAAGTGTTACACATCACAAGCTTCTCCTCTACAGACAAGAGGACAGTTTGTCCCTGCAGCAAAACACACTGAAGTAAGTTTCAGTGATCCTTACATTTGTAACAATTAGTGCAATAAAAGAGTGATAAACGGCTCTCTCTTGTTTTAGCTCTGACTGTGGAGCAGGGGATCAGAGGCTGGTGGGCACTGGGGAATGCCGGCAGTGGCAGTGTGCCTGAGCAGCCCACGCTCCTGCATCACAACCCCTGCACAGTGCAGGCATTCTTCACATCGTGTGCCCTGGCTCTGCAGGGCACACAGCTCTGCATTGTGTGCTGCTGAGCACAAATCCCTCCCCTGATACATCAGACTGCCAGGAAGCTGTTAAACCAGCCACATCTGAGACTTAAAAAATGTTTCTGTAGTGAATATTGGCAAGTAACAGCCCTGAAGCTTTGGAAAATTTGTTCACAGAGAGAACTATGTAATATCTGTGCATTAGAGATCTATACAGACAGTAGAGCAGATCATCTAGAAGCATCCATGGCACTTACTAATTTGCTCTTGAAAACATGAGCCCAGAGGGCACTAGGAAGGAAAAAGTGCAAAGCAGAACAGATCAGGCTGACTCACTGAGGTTCTGCCCTGAGCTGGGTGTGTTGAAAGGACCATTGTGACTCCTGTCTAAGACAGTTCACCCTCTGACACAGACACTCCTCAACTCAGCTCAGTCTTCTCACTGGAAATCACCCCACAGACACTGTAGCTGCCTGGTCTGTCGCCCGGCTTTCCGTACTGCTGCTTATCCCTTACATTATCAAATAAAGCCTTTGGAGCATTGTGCTGTTGAGCACATTTTACCAAGAATAAATTAATTTATATACTTACTGCATCACATTCATATCCTTCTCCCAAGTGTCTGATTGTATGGATCACATTTTTCTTCTCATTCAGGTATCCAAGGCCCAAATTCTTAGGGTCCCAGAGCTCAGGGTGGCATTTAAATGTCTCTTTGAGGGCAGAGGCGGTGGCATTTTAGTAGAGCTGGAGGAAACAATCGAGTCTCTAACTTTGCAGGGCCAAACCCTCTTTCATACTTGGCTAACACATTTACTAAACTACACTGGGTTTTACGGGAATTAAGGGGGCTAAACTTTGATTTGATTGTTGAGGACATCTGAATGTCTTTCTGGCATAGAAGTGCTTTGAAAAAACAAATCCAGATGAGAAGAGAGGTCCATGGAACATGGTGGGATATCAAACCGCTATCTGATTTGGACTACGAGCTCTGCCTGTGCCTGTATAAGGCAATATAAACAAGTCAATAGCTGTTTAGGAGATGCTGAAATTCTGGAAAGATTCTTCCCTGTGCAGTTGTTTGGAGGGTGTGTCTCCGAATTTGGAATTTGGTCTGTCTGGAACTGTCATTCTCAGCCCCATAGGCAATACCTTGATTCTAGCCAGTACACATGTCCTTACAAGAGAAGAATTTGAATGCACTGGGAATGCAGATTCAGCCTCTGGGACGGTGTTGACCCAGCTTTTACAATGCACACAGGAAACCACAGGCTGCTGAGTGACAGACCCAGTCTCCAACAAGAGGACGGTCAATCAGCTAAAAAGCTGCAGAGTGTCTTTAGGATTGTTACCTGGAAGTTGTGCTCGCCCTGATCTGTGCAGACAGCACAGGTTCTAACAGCTGCAGGAACGGAAGCAGTTTCAGGTATGAAATGTTATGCCTACGTTATTGCAGAAACATGAACTGCATTGAGCAGAGGCAGCTTCCAGGTGAGAGCAAAACCTTCTCGTAGGTAAGTACGTACATAGGTCGGGTGGAATGGACGGTGTGCATGACCAGGGCCAGACAGGCAGATTTTGGCTCTTGTGTTGGACCGTCTGTACCACGGCTGGGCGCGAGCCGCGGGGGCTGTGCCTGTGCTGCGGTACCAGATGCGGACACGAGGGGGTGCTGCTTACCCGCCTAAGGCGCTGCGGCTCCCGAGCCCTCCCGCCGCGCCCGCGGGAAGAGCCTCGGTGTTCCCGGGAGAAGGGTGTTCCGAGCATAGATAGCGCGGACACGAGGGGGTGCTGCTCACCCGCCTAAGGCGCTGCCGCTCCCGAGCCCTCCCGCCGCGCCCGCGGGAAGAGCCTCGGTGTTCCCGGGAGAAGGGTGTTCCGAGCATAGATAGCGCGGACACGAGGGGGTGCTGCTCACCCGCCTAAGGCGCTGCCGCTCCCGAGCCCTCCCGCCGCGCCCGCGGGAAGAGCCTCGGTGTTCCCGGGAGAAGGGTGTTCCCAGCGTAGATACTGCTGCCTTGCTCGTCCGTCGTACACCTCCTCGCTCAAACATACCCGGGGGAGAACTTGACTTCCCAATTCGCCCGCCCTAAGAAGCACCGTCGCTACATTTTATTGTGCTGCGCTTTGTGCAGTGACCCGGGGCAGAACAGAGAAGCACGGACAGAGGTACGGCTGCCCTCCGCACGCTGCGTGGCACACGGTGAACACCCACACCAGTGTTTCCCTGCCAAAGGGCTGCCCCTGCAGGGTCTGAAGCTGCAGAAAAGGAGTCCATCCTCAGGGATATTGGTACATCTTCCTCCACAAGAAATAAGAGCAGGAAAAGGGCATGAAATGTTTCCGGTTTGGTTACAAACTCTACAATGGTTCAATGACAGGAAAAATAACTGGCCCTGGACAATACGATACTACAGGCTCCTGCTTGCTTGAAGCTGTTAGAGAAGCGCTTGCAAAGAGAAATCCCAATATTTCTAGAAAAGCCAAATACTGTTAAAGGAAAAAATCTGCACCAAAAGTGCTGAGTCCTGGACAAAACATAAAATGGACATGGCCAGTGTAGCCTGTTCTGTCCTAAGGGATAAGATGCTGCTTCTGCCCTTGTTGTGAACAGGAAAATATCCTTTCTTTTAGCTTGCAGATTTATGAGTTCCTAGACTGCAAGGAAACAGTGTCCTCTCCCATCAAACACTGTGATCACATAAACAGGTCTGGATCCTATCAGCTGGATCTAAAATGTTTGAGATACTGGTATTGGGAGGCATTCCAGCATTGGATCACCTGCAGGAAGTGTAGATGCTGTTTTATTTTCCAGCTGCTGTTCTCCCTGTCTGTTGGACGCTGTTTGCACTGGCTGCTGAATGGCACCTGTCATTAACAACCGTAAGCTTATGGACCAGTTATAACCCATCAGGATAACCGGACAATTTCTGGGTTCAGGCTGATATGTCTGAAACTGACATAGCAAAATGTTACAAGCACAAACCTTAAAACAGACTAACAACACAACGCAGCATTTGTCTTCAAGAGAAAAGGCCCAGTTAGCCAGTCAGCAGCTTGCTATTTCCTGGGTGGTTTGTGCGTGCACGCAGGGGCTTGCTGCTGCAGGTTATCTGTTTCTCATAAAATAAAACACAAGTACCTCTTTGTCATCATTTCTGAAAGTCACATGGGCATCAGTTTGTTCTATTTCTGTATGAAACAATCCTCAAGAACACAATTCAAGTCCGTGTTTGGACACTGTTGGGGCAGAACCCTAAAATAAATGGGAAAGCTTTTAAATGTGCAGTTCAAAGTCTCTACAAGATGCGAGCATTTTATTTTAAGTGTTTTTATACATTTCTCATGCATTTCACTGACAACACTTCCAGTTGTTCTCAATGTGCCCTGCTAGTGTATTGTACCTTGTTCAAAAATGAATACCAGACCAAGATACGTGGGAAAACACTTAATCTTATCATGTGTGATGTCAGGAGGAACATTTTCATTCTTCTTTTGCTATAGTAGTAAAAGCAATTTCCCAGGGAAAAAATGTGCCGTAGCTATTAATAGTAAAGAGCTGCCTCTATGTAACACCTCTCACTTGGGAACATGAATAAATTTAGTCTAAAACTTCCCCATTAGTGACTGAAGTATTAATATTAAAAACATGAGGAATAGTGAAATCCATGGGCAAGGATTTTTCCAAATGTTGACATGATTTTGAGTACCTGAGATTCAAATATACCTGGCTTACAAAAAGAAGAGAAGGTTCACTCCGAAAATCACTCCACGTCCAAGCTCTCAAAAACCAAAAGCATTTGCAGCCAACAACTGCACCAGGAAGCACACTAGGAAATTTCTGCCACCACTGCCAAGGGACAGATCAAGCCTAGAGCAAGCACATGTGATTTAAACTTGTTAAGTGTCTCACACTGAGCAAGGAACCTCACACAGGAAAGTAGTAAAGGCCTCTTTACACTGAGGCACGTATCGGAGACAAAAAAAAATCAGGGATATATCTCTAAAGCTCAGCTGTCATTTAAAGATGGAAGGCCAAGAGATTCGGAAAGGGGTTTTCTGCTGTGCTATAGCTTGAAGAAAAACTTCTGAGTTTTACCTTTGCTGTTCAGAAATGATTTAGATTTGAGTTTTATTTCTGTTCAGAAGATTTAGGAAAAAATCAGACATGCAGAAATGTCACAGAAAGTATCACAAACTGAAACTTGTTTGCAGTCTGTAGCTGAAAGAAGCTGAAGGAGGAAAGTCCTTTGAGTCTTTTCCTCCTTCAGTATTTCCAGCTAAGCCTTTCATGACCCCCTCAAACTCCTCTAGCAATTTACCTTCGGTAGTCCTCGGGCTTCTCCAAGCATCCCTGCTTGCCCATGAGCCCAGAAGCCCATTTAAGCTTGGCATTTTTCCTGTTTTTGAACTTCGTTGGAGGAAGTGTTGGGTTCAGCCTGTGTTGGGTTCAGCCTCAGCTTTGAGTTTGCCTGGCCATGGGTGGCACTGATCAGGGTGCCTGACCTGTCACTTGGTTTTCCGGCGTGGCCTTGGACTTGCCTCATTGCCCTGAACTTTGCTTGTGATATGGGCTCTTGGTTGAACCTGGCTGTGTTCTCTGGGCCTGCCAGGATCTCCTTGCTCAGGTTCTGTGGGAAGGAGCCTGGGCAGTGAGGTGCCTGCCCAGCCTGCTCGGTCAGGGTGCTTGGCTCCCAGTCCCTTAGGGAGCAGCTGGTCTGTCCTGGGCCCCAACATTCACCTGCTGGAACTTATCCACTTACTACAAACTTGAGCACTGACTCCTGGTAGTATTTCCTGGGTGCTCTCTCACTGAAGATATAAAAAATTATGTTGCTATCAATTGAAAATAAATGTGGAAAAATTTAAATATTGGGATTCATGTAAGAGCAGGGGAGACACATAAAAATGCTTTCAAGTGGATGCTGTGAATTCAGTTCTGCTGTAAGTAGCAACATTCTCAGTTGGTACCCTGCAATAGCATCCCCTTCTTACTGGTGTCTGGTCATCTAATGCTTCATCCTGGACCCTTTGAGGTAAAATATTCCCATGGACTCTCACGATCATTAAACGATCAGATGCTTATTATATTCACCTGTTTCACACCTTCTGAAACAGAACCATTAAACCTCTGAAGCCAAAAGAATGGTGAACGATGCCCACAAGAAAGGAATGCATCACATACCAGCAGGAAGTCTTGACAGTGTTTTTTACATCAGGGATTTTGTTAATGCATGTGAGGTGGGAGGAAAATTATCAGATTACAGAAGAGGAAAGTGGGACAGGGAAATCACCTCAGTGACTTCAGTGGGGTGAATAAGACCCTTGCAATCCCCAACAATGTGTTAGGTCAAATGATGCAGAAGAGAAGAGAAATAAATCATGCAAATCCTTCATTAAAGGATTGATACCTGTGTCAGCTTCAAGCAGGAAGTTCAGCTTTCAGGTGGTGTCTGTAACAGGCACCACTATGAAAACAAAATGGGCTGCATTGAAACCAGTGTGTCACTTGTGGCTGAATTTCCTGGCTCTAAGGTGTGGAGCAAAATGATAATCCACCTTAAATCCTTTTTCCTGTGATAAGTTTATTTGTTTATGAAATGTGATGAGGATGAAATTTATTGCCTGAATCCTTTCCAGAGGATTATAACGCAGATCTGTCCCAGAAATGAAGAAAGCAAGACACTATTTTTCTGAGTCACAGATTTACACGATTTCTTTTTAAAGGGTTAAAGTGCCTGAAGCATTAAAGATAAGCTTATACCCATAATTTGTATTGTTTCACACAAAACATACAGAATAAAGTTGATGTTTCTTTCGGAGGTCTTCTAAATCCATACTTCCAAGTATGCTTGGTAACTGCCAAACCCGAATTTTGAAAGAAAGAAAACCCAGTATCCCTTACACTGTCCAAGGTCTATACTACTTGTGTTTGAGAATTGTGCCAATTCCTTATTTAATCATGTAATCCATGGCAATCCTCTGCTCTTGGGTTTTTGGGTTTTTTTTAATGCTCTCCTGGGAGACAGGCAGCTTCAATCTGTGCAGCCATGTAATTGTGTAGAGGAGAAGTCAGGCACAAAGAAATAAACCTTCAGTCTTCAAGAGTAATTAATTTGCCCTGGCTGCACCTTTGAGGATGATAGTCTCATCTTTGATGAGGACTTGGCAAATCCTGGCTTAATCAACTATCCCAGAGTCACAAACCCCTACTCCAAAGCCAAGAGCTGCACTGAAATCTCCAGGGTTCCAGGTTAACACTTTAAGCATGTGGTTGTCTTTTCTCCAAATCTATCCATCTTCCAAATCACATACATGCAATAAATATCATTTACTTGCTGAATTGGTCTTGGGGCGTCCTTATAATTTTCTTTCACAAGGGACTTGCCTAAAGCTGAAAACTCCTAAAGGGTCCATGCTTTCACAGGTGCACTTAGAAAGTAAAATACTGAAATTTGTCTTGATTATTGCTTTCCCAGATACCCAGCAACTTCAGCTGGAATTACAAATGTGAAAATCAGGCCATTTATTCAATGGTACAACTTTAAATGTGAAAGGCCAGACTGTTAACTTGCCTGTGGAAAGTTAGCATCACATTCCATACCAGGTAACGCTAGCTAGAAAATAGGCACATCACAAAGTGATTTCATATCCTTGGATTGAGCCTTAGAGAAAATTCCTGTGTTCAAACATCCCCACAGGAATGGGAGCTTCAGATCCACATCGTGATCTCAGCTTTGTGATTCAGGCCTCTTCTTCACCGTACACAAGCCAGTAGCTGGTGGTTGCGCAAGAGCGCTGGAGGGTGTACAAAGGCTCTGTCCTGTGCTGGAGAGCTGTGGCTCAGCAGCAGCACAGTGTGCACAGCACTTCAGGGCTGAGTCTCCACTACCATTATTCATTTTTGCTGAGGCATTTTTGCCACTAATCCTTCAGATATTTTCTGCCAGCTAATACAGTGTTTCTGATGCTTCATGCAGCGAATCACAGTAAATAATTTTCCAGTCTATGCTGTTACACTAATTGAGACACACAGTTCTGGGGAAGCCACTAAGATGTTTTTTGAGGCAGTGTGCAAAACCTCGACTGCAGGTAAAGAGCCCGTTATTCCAAATACTCTTCAAAAACAGGAGAATGGGATGCTTGCTGGTGCTGGAGTCTTAGAGCCCTCTGCAAGCACTGCACCTAGGACTGTAAGATGCAACCTGGTAAGATTTTGTAAGTGCTGCCTGGACACCCTGCGTGTACACTCTTTGCCATTCCTGACTTTTCTAAGTGCTGGCCTTATGCTGAAAAAGAGTATTTATTGCATCCACTTTTACTGATCCTCTTACAGTGAAAGATGCTTACTCTCAAGCCCCTAATGAGCTACACCTGGAACTTGGACTGAGCAGTGGTTAAACACTGCCTGCTCCAAGCACAGGCACTCTCCCTGAGCGCAAACACTGAAGTGCTGATTCCTGCTCCCGGGCAGGATGATGCCCCGCTCTCCTGACAGAAGGACCACCTCGGCTCTTTCAAAATGATACTGTCCTTGCGTGCGTGCCATCAGTGCAGAGGTGACGCCGCACACAGGGCTCCCGGGATGACACTGCAATACCAGGACATTGCAACATGAGGCGGGGAGGATTTTAGTGTCTTACTGGAGCTCATTACCAAGTTCCTGCCTCCAAGTACAGGAATGACATGAAAATGGCCTTTGGATATCCCAGCAATGAATCACTTTGAAATGAGTGATGGCTGGTTCACAGGTTTGAGGATGAGGCCCTGAAAAACAGCAAAGGTGCAATGTACTGGCCTTTCGCAATTCATCCTGGGCAACAACTGCTCCTGTGCCTCCAGCCTGCTTGTTCTCCCTCTGTACCATCACAGTTGCATGCAGCACCACACTCTAGCTGTTATGCTCCAGCTGGGATAGAAGATGTGCACTGAAACTCATCCCAGTGTGGTCTGACTGCTTCCTGAGCAGCACTGAGTGCTTCATACCCCTCACTGGCTGCTGCTGAGGTTCATGGATCCAGCATGTTATCAGAGATATCCAGCACTTCCTTAATTTACACCCACTGCTGTTAGCAGGAAGAGCAAAAGTGACTGAACTTGTCACGAAATTAAGTGACCTATATGTTAAGAAGGCTAGTTCTGTGATAAAAATGGCATTATGTCTTGAAATTCCATTGTGCCTTAAATTCATGGTCCCTTAGTTCGTAAAGGCTCTAGAGCAATTGCCACTAATCCTTCAGATATTTTCTGCCAGCTAATACAGTGTTTCTGATGCTTCATGCAGCGAATCACAGTAAATAATTTTCCAGTCTATGCTGTTACACTAATTGAGACACACAGTTCTGGGGAAGCCACTAAGATGTTTTTTATTTCTTCTCCAGTCCTGGCCTCCTCTTCCCACCTTTGCAGTGCATCTTTCGCACCATCTCCTCAGTTATTTCACCACCAGTGTCATAGAGTCAGATTACAGAATGGACCCCCTCAAAAAAAGAAGTATTACCCTAAAAGCAAAATGACCAGCATTGTAATGAAAGAAACCTGTCTGCAGTGACAAGCACGTCAGAAGTCTGAGCCCATCCTACTCCCAGGTCTCAAAGTCAGTCCCAGAAGTCCTCCACTGAAAATCAGATTTGACTGCATGTTAAGGACAACCACTATTCCTTTCTGGGTTAATCTGTCCAAAACATAGTAAAACAGCATAATAGCTGTAGATTGGGAACTATCTTTGATTCAGAGAAGAAATAAAGACAAGCAAATAAAGGAGGACTCTGAGGAACTCACAATGGTGCAACATAACTTGCCTTAATGTTCTGCCTAAAGAATAAAATGTGATTTTTAGTATCTTCAGAAGGGAGGCAATTAGTTGTCTGAACTTCTGCCACTTGGTTTATGTTTCTTACTGTCAAAAAATCTCATAAGTACTCAAAAATATGTTTAAAAACCAAATTGCTTTGCTCTTATGCCTTCTGCTCCAGACACATGCTTTTCATCTGTAATTTCTTTTGGTAAATGATTAGCATGATGTTTGGCATTTCCTTTTGGACTGGGCTGTGAAAAGGATAGGCCATGCAGTGGCTTATACAGAATTAGAAGCATTACTTGCAGAGCGCTTTGGGATAAGTTCGGGCGATGACACACAACTTTGTAAACAGGGATCACAAAACACCCAATCCAGAAAACACATGATGAAAAATACTATGGTGACAGAAAGCTTTGGACAGGATCTGACTGTTCATCATGGCAAGATTGTTTACACCAGAACAACAAAGAATACAGCAGCTTTTTCATTCTGAGTATATATTTCAGGGTTTTGAAGGTTGATAAATGGAGCCTATCTTGAAAGTGGACATAAAAGACAAAAAATTTCAATGAGGTTGCACAAACACACTCCAGAACTCATTTTCTGCTTCCTGTCCAATTCTATGCCTTAAAACTGAAGCTTTATTACTTAAAGTTTATAATAAGAAGGGCTGCAAGTTCAAGTGTGATCTGTAGCTATTCCCTTTCCCACACCTCTGTAATGTACTTCAGGAACTTGTGTGAAAGGTGAACAGTGACGTTCAAGTCAACAAGTGAACATTCTGCTCATCTTGCAACATTAGCTGGAAGGAAATGGTTTTCAAACTGTGGTTTAGTAACCATTCTTTGATCAAAACCACTGTCACATCACCCTCATTAAAGTGTAAACTAAATCCGTATGTACTAATAATTGTGCACCACCACTGGTACAGACCTGGTAATTATTGTTTAAGACACTATTGCCTGAAAACTGTTTGTGTCCCAGCTGTAGGAACTTCCTAGGCCTGCAAAGCTCATGCAGACTTTTGTCACTCATGACACTCCATGTGCAATCAACCCCAAAGGTGCACTCAACACAAGAGGAACAATAAAGCTCCTGTGCAGTAGAAGAGTTGGAGCTACCATGTCAATGTGCTGTGAGAGTCTTACTGGATTTGGTGGAACAGAGGCCAAATGCCTCAAGTAGAACAGTAAAACTAGAATATATGGGGAAAATCTTCTCAGGAGATAATTTTTATAACCTCATCTAAGCCAAAAAGTAGATGAAGCATGAAGTCTAACCAAGAAGAAATGCTCCTAGGTGTCTTGCATTTCACATTTACTCTCTGGCAGTCTATGAGAAACTCTTTTGGAGCACATCTTACTAGCCAAGGAGTTTCTGTCCTCCAAAGCTGCCGAAATCGTGGGTACTTCGCAGGAGAAATAGAAATGTCCTCTGAAGAATATGTGTGATTGACAGGACGAACCTTATGAAAGGCTGCAAGCTGGCGTGCAGTCACACATGCCACTTCAGAAATGAAAATGATAAAACAGTGGCTGGAATCAAAGCTCATAATGACTCTTATCAGTTCCCAAGCTCTCTGGTGGTTATTACACTTTAGAGGAACGGGGAAGGGATATGGTTTTCTGTGGGTGATTAAACATGTGGCTCCATGCCCTGTGCTCATAAAGGGTGGTTACCTGATTAACTGTACTGGAATTGGATACCTCAGCTGGTTGGACCTAACAAACAGGTATTGTCAGACCTTTGGGAAAAAGGTGCTGGGGAAAATCAAACTCCCTGCTGTAGGTTTATATCCGTGATCTACATTAAATATTCAGATGTTTGAGTTTGGTATCGACCACTAATGCTGTGTGTCACACAGCAACGCAGCTGTTTATGCTAAATAAAAGTGTGTCAATTCCTGGGTTCTAATCACATTACTTCTTATAAGAGGAAATTATCTCTGTGCTGAAAGTAGGAGTAAGTGACATACAAGAGTAATTTGCACATTTCATTGAATCCAAATGGCAAATACTTTTCCTCAAATGAAGAGGAGAAGATGCCTTTGATGCAAAAAGAATCCAAGCCCAGAAATAAGAAACGCTGAAGCGTAATACTGAGAAGAGGGTAGGGTGGGAATGGCAGAGGGAGATTAGAACTTTCTGAAGGTCAGAACACACCTTAGTAATTGCTAAAGGTATAAATCCACTTGCAGTTCTAACTGTGACTGTCCAGGCCAGCTCAGATCTTGGTTGATGGTGGTTTGGTAAACATCAGGCTCACAGACATAAGTCAGTTGTACAAAGATAGGCTCTACCTCTGATGAAGAAGAACGATCTGGGTAGGAGGTGATTACAAATCACTACTTTAAACTGTTCAGTCACTTTCTTTTGAAGAGTTAAAGATTAGCTTCATCGTTTTCCCCCAAAGCACCAGGGTGAATTGCAAATACACTAGAAACTTAGTATGCAGAGGAGATATGATTCCGTGTATAAATACCAAGATAGTTAGGCAGAGATTTACATTGCTGAACAATGGTATTTTAAATTTCAAGTTCACAGAATCTGAGATACTTTATACATATACGGCGTTGCTTTACAAAAGTGCTGTAATTCTACAGGCAATCTATGGAGGCTTAAAACAGTATGAATTCTGTCTTTGTACCACTGGGCCTTTAAAAATCTAGAGAGCTACTTGTGAGTGCTTGGAAAAAATCCAAGGTGCAAGTTCCCAAACTGTCCCTGTCACATAAGTATTCCGGTTTGCTGTTACATACCTGTGAGGAGTGGGAGAAGGCAAACAGGTCATGCCTGAAGCATTTGTTTGACCTGCTGCTAACTCAGGATCAGTGTTACAGAATTCACAGGAGTTAAAGGAAGTCCTCTGTGGCAGGAGTTGCCAACAAATCAATATAATGTAAATTATTCCCTGGGGTTTTCCATTTCATGTAGGAATGAAACAACATGAAATGAAGGAAAGAAGAGGAAAATCCAGTGACAAGAAAAATGAGTTTGATTTCCCTGAAAATCATTACCTTCCAGCACAGTGTTCCCAAGCAGGGAAAGTAGATGTTGGAGGTGCTGCCTTTGCTCTTTTTTCTTGAGGACCAGGACTGGGTAGGAAGAGGTAGGACACAGGGTCTGTCCCTATCACATCTAACCTTCTCAACCTCTGCCCAGCATCTGTAACAACTGCAGGAAGAAGTGTAATACCCAGATGCAACAGCAACACAAATCCTCATTTGCATCTGTTAAAAGGGGAAACTTATCTCTTTCACAGCAAATGTTGAAAATTAACATAGCACAGAACAAGCAAACACAGACTGTTAATCTACACAGGTCAGTGCCACGAACTCAGATGGGCAAATATTCAACCTGTAAACAAACCAGCAGTACTGAGTTCCTGGGAATAGTTACCACTCAGGTAATCTTTTTGCAGTGCCCAACCAGCAGATTCTGCTGAAGTTACCAGCACCAGCAGCAGAATCCTTAGGATGTATTTGTACTGTTTTGACACTTGACATTTTCCCTCAGCTCCAATGTCAGAGGTTGTTGATTAAGAATCTAGAAACTCTGTCTTGGTTTCATGTGATGTAAGCGTACATGCAGTGTGCTCAAGGATGAACAGGCCCATGCGAAGCCAGCTTCCCTCACCATGGAGATGGGCCCTCATGGATAAAAACTGCAGTTGCAGTTCCCTTCCTCTCCAAGTTCTTCTGTCTTCACCTTTTGTTCTCTCAGGTGCAGGTGAGAAGTACGCGTGTGAGCCCTCTGTCTCCCGTTCAGACTGATCTTTCCTCCAGACAGTTAAAGCTTTGGAAACAAAAAATGTCTTGATGATTTACACAAGGAATTTGAGGCCAGTGCACCCTCTTTGTCTCCTCACAGCTGTTGTGCTTTGCACCATGTCACTGCCTCTGAGTTCAGGACCTTGTTCTCTTCGGATCTACATCCAATGCTGAAGCATGACTCCATTGATTTTAATTCATTCCCAATTTACACCAGTAAGAGGGTGATTAGAATTGCAATGCCCATGGAACGTAGCATAGGGTTGTTAATTCTGCTTTGCTTAAATTCTTGAAAATACTAGAGCTTTGGAAAAGCTGTCATTATTTTATCCTCCTCCCCCAGGTAGGTAAACCTAGAACACAGGCTTCTAGTTTTGGGACAGCTGAGGGGATATAGACTGGCAGAGGGGAGCCGGGGAGTCAAGGTGGGAGCATAAGCAAGTGCTACTCCCAAGTATCTGCTCCAGTCCTTTCCCTGTCCTCAACTACTCTTTCTGCTCAGTCCTGGAAATCTTGGCTTTGTCATGCTAAATAAAATATTTTTCTGAGTAACTCTTTTGTTCATGTATTGTAATAGGTTTTCAGCTACATATGATGATTAATGAGAAAAGGTATCTATCTAATAGGAAAAACAATACATGGTGATACCAGCTGCAATACTGGAAAGTCCCTGAGTAATCTTACTGCAATTAACTTTTTTCTTAAAAATACAACTAATGCAATTAAACTGGTCTCTTTTGTTCTTTGAAAAAGTTGCTGCATGCTGAGTAGCCTGAACACCCTGACAATGCTTCAGGCAGCATCCTGTCCATTTCTTCTTTTTCTTTTTTTTTTTTTCCCCCAATACTACTTCCCTTTCTGGAGATGATTTCATTTCCTCTGCAGTTACTACATACATGGGGAAAACCCAGAAATACACAAAGACAGATATTTTCCATCAAGCTTGATCAGTAAATGGCTTTTGCTGTATTGTGAATCTGCCAAAGGGCACAGAAAGGAAGGACTGCAATTCTGGATTCCTTCAAACTGCTGAAAAATGTGAACCAAGTTCTGAGTCAACCAGAAATGTTCTGCTGGAAGCTCAGGGACTGCTGAAGCAAAGCTCATTATCGCCATTAGCGAATTTTAGATGTACAGCTGCAAGCGTGGAGTATTAAATGCACAGCACTAGGACCCAGAACAGCCAGCAGGATGAACACTGGGAAATCAAGTTGGCTAACAGAAAATTCAGGACAGAGAAAAAGAAGTGCTAGCAATGGGTTTAGGTGTGTTATATAATTGTGTGTTGCTGGAGCACCTGCTTGTGCAGCAGGGACATCCACATGCCATGTGCTCTTGAGACAGAACTCCAAAGTGCTTCTCCTGCCTCTGAAGCAGGTATTTCATCAGCAGGGCAGGTGGAAAAAAACATTCACTAGCAGGGATGTTGCAACTGTGCTTTTCTGCAGCAAGAATCACGGGCTGCACGGAAAATACAGGAATAGGGATCATCATCTCCTCTGCTGTGAGGAAGTAGTGCTGTGGTACAGCAGAGCTCTGCCTCTCATCCTTGTTCACAGAAGACTATGCAATTTTATGACTAATTAATACTCCTTTCTTAAACCACTTATACAGTGACCTTTGTAACACCTGCCCTGTGCAGGACTGATTTGGCGAAGACTCTCCACCCCATACCCAGCACTTCTAAAAATTAACAAATGCCATTTCCATTCTTGTTAATGAGGGTAAATATCAAACACAAGCAGTTTCAGTAAGAGGAGAGGAGGCAGCTGCACAAAGTTCGGTGAGCCTCTCCTGAGAAGGAGGGCTCAGCAAAACAAGCCAGGCTTGCAGAATTGCACATTAACTAAACAAAAGAGAATTTATTTTTGGACAGGACTGATCAAACACTGCAGAAGCTAATCAGAAGAGAGATACTAAAAGCATCTCATGTTTGCATTTCTAATTACAGCCATTTATTCTATATTTTTCATGTAAAAGTCATTAAGTGTGAATGTTGGCAAACTTAAAATCTTGGGGAGTTTGTTGATACCTAATTAAGGAATAGTTGGGGGCAAAAGACATGGACTTAAGGCATTTTTAACTGTAATTAATTTCTCTGTTTGGCCCTCTCAAGTCAGCCAACTTGCCTCAGGAAAGGTTCACAGTAGAGACCATCTCATGGCCAAAACACACTAAAGACCCTGACTGACAGGAAAAAACACAAAGAAGTTGAGGTATTTTCCTATTGCAGACCAAAAATATGAAGAGATTTTGCATACAGGGTCACAGAAATGTAAGAAATTAAGAGGAAGAATTTGCCTAAAGAAAGCCTAAAGCGAAACAGGACTACCCTTTCCTGTTGAACCTAATGCTCTTTCAAAAAACACTGGCAGGTCACATGGACTGATTCAGCTGCTCAGCAATTTTTAAATCATCTTTTACATGTTTGGATGTAAAATTCCAGGCATGAGGTAGGTTTACTAAAGATAGTGGTGAACAGTCATCGAGGGAAATGAGGACAGGGCATTGTAAGTAGCTCCCCAGGGGAAAGAAGTTCCTCACTGCTCATGTGAGCGTAAGGAAAAGTAAATCTCCTGGGCACTCCAGTCAGAGAAGGGTGGGCAGGAGCACACAGAAAATCATCTGAGAAATGACAGCGTTTTCACTTGGGTACCTCAGCCTCTCTCCTGCCCTTTGTTTTCTGTAGCTTAACTGATGTGGAAGCTTTGATTAGTGGAATTACCGAATCTTATGCCTACTGTAGCACCTCCAGACTGATCTGAACTAATCCAGCACGTACCAGTTTGCCATGTGATTTGGACAGGGACTTTTGCACTGCACATCAGTGTCAAAAGTTGGACACAGGACAGTCTGCATTCCTGTGTGTCACATACTGCTGATAAACGCGTTCGTACTCAGAAATCTTATCACTTGGTAGCTGTTAAGGCACTCTCATGCCACGAAAATTGAAGCTTCTCAATAAGTGTATTTATGACCCTCATGACAAGAAAGTGTTTATACAGCTGAAGGTGACCAGATATCATTTATGACACTCATATTTAAGGCTTAGCAATGGCTTTCTTCAGTCGGAGTGTGTGTACACTAGAACTCCAGCAGCTCTTAATTCACCCACCTCACATCTCCAAAACAAGGTTTTTTAAAATCAATTGGAACAGCAGCTGCTCTCTTTGGCCCAAATCACACAGTTTACAATAAAACATGTGAGCTTTTCATTCAGAGTTCATCTCTTCTGACTTCTCCCTGTAACCACAGGAGATATTTTATCTTTGTAAATTCTGAGTTTTTTGCAAGCCAGTCCTAAGCACTCCGCTCCCTACATCCTAAATTACAAGTCAAAGCATGGCCTCCAGAACACTACTCAGTTGTTCCCACTGCTCCATATCAAGATTTGTTATGCTGTAATTATTAGCCTGTCTCTGATAAACATAAAACACCTAAGCCCTTTCTTTATGTTTGAGTAGAAACACACAGAGCCACAAACATCTGGTCTGTCTGGACCAAGAAAGCAGAAATGATGTTTCCTTAAAACCCAGCAGACAGAAGGCTTTGCACAAAGAAGACAGCTATCCTCAGCAAAGGATAAAAGCTTCATTGCATATAGAGCACAGAAAGAATAACTTTTTCTTTGAGATACTGAAAATCTTTAGTGAAATTAAAGAGGAATAACAGTTTCTTGGATTCATTTGGAAAAAAATCCACACTCCTCAGGCAATGCAATTCACCCTTCCATTTTCTCCTGGCAGGCCAGAAGACATTTCCATTGATGCTCTAGCTTGCATTTCCGTAAACAGCTTGCTGTGCATGGAAATAGTGTGTGAGGGGAAAATAAAAAGTCCAGAGTTAGGAACAAACAACCGGTCTGTGCTGCTCTCAGGCAACAGGACAGAACTTTGTAAAAAGAGATTGACCTGGAGGCATGATAAAGACCTACAGAATTACAAAGCCAGTGGATATCGGGGATAAGGATCAATATCTACTTCTTGTTATCCTGTAAAAGAATCAGGAAGCAGCAAATGAAACCAGATTCAGACTACTAGGGATAAGTCTCAAAGACACTTAATCTTCTCTTACATATTCCTGGACACCTGCTGATGGCCATGGTTGAAGAGGACAATCCCTAGACAGACCTCAGGTCTGACAAGCAAGGGCTGTAATTAAGGGTTTATCTGTTTATCTGTTAGCTCATCCAGCTGTATTTGCTGCAACATGTAAAGTGACAGGAAAAACCGGGTGCTTAATTCCATAGCTTCTGGAATAGCTACTGTTCAGATCATATACTCTAAGGCTATTTATAAACTACAGACACTGAGAGATATGGTAATAGTAAGTGGAATTCAGTCTGGCATGTGTAAATCTCTGAGACCTTCATGATCAGTCAGAGAAAAATAACCGACATTCATTCATATCTGGCCCTTTGCTTTGTTCCTTTGACTTCCCCATTACCTGGCAGAGGAACAGTAATGGGAGTCCTTGATGTTTAACCTAAATAAGGCCAACTTGTACTATAGTATTTGTCTTTACTGTTAAAAGAAATGGTTGAACACCTCTGACTTTGTCTGAATAATCCTTCTTCACGATTCCATCTTCAGTTTTCTTTATTTTCATCATAATCAGAAGAAATCTTCTCTTTACGGGGTCCAATTTAAATTTGCATGAGCACCTCATTTTATTTCAGAAGCAGAATCCTACAGCAGCTTTTAGAATTTTCCTCTGCCCAAATTCAAAGCAGCAAATAACTAAGAAGTTTTGTCTTCAGAAGAAGCAGTCATCCTCAAAATACAAAATCCACCTTAGGTTAGGCAAAGCAACTCATCATATCATAATAATATATTCTGTATGTTCTCAATGGTACTACAGAGCCAGTCTGGATTCTGTTGCTTATTTCAGCGAAGCCAGATTTGAATTCGTCAAAAGAATAACGTAAGCATTTCTGCTGAAGTTATCTCAGCATATAAGAAAGATTTTCTTTAAATGTTCAGGAATATAAGGACAAGGAGAGCTAGTATCGATCATTTCTAGAATTATTAGCTCCTACTTCTATCATGTCTTAAAAAAAAAAAAATTGAAGTCCAAAGACACAGAGATGGAAAATCACAGAGCAAATGCCTTTGACCTGTGGTGGAAGGTCACAAGGAGGACAAAAGTACAGGTTAAAATTACCCCAAGAAATACAGAATTACAAACTCCCTACAGACTCCACACAGCTCACTTTACTTCATAAAGTGCTTTCTGTTAACGAGAAGCAATTTTGTGGTCATGAAGGGAAAGGGGCTTACCCACTCACCTGTGACTCAGTGCACAGCAACTTCTCTCAGGTTCGGAGTTTCCAGGGGTATGACCCACCCGTGATGCCGGAGTGCCCCAGGTGGCCCAGGCAGGATATAAACACGGCCGGTCCCAGAGCACAGGCACTCGCTACCCTGAGATCTGCCAGAGCTCACACCACCACAGAACCCAGGCCACACGAGGAAGACACGCTTTTGCATCATGATGGGCAAGACTGCGGCTGCTGTCCTGATCCTGCTCCTGATCCTGATCTCAGCACTTGGAACACAAGGTAAAGAAACGCTTCCTAAAGCTCTCCTGATTAATGGCCAGAGCAAACGCTGAGGGGGAGACACTGTGCTGTCTTATCAGTGCAGCAAAGGACTCTCCTAATGCTGTCAGCAAAAAACCCCATGTTGTGCTTCCTGTGAAAATAGTGAAACACTTCACCTTTTTTTGTTTTCCAGGTGAGGCTGTGCCACGCTCGGCCATTGAACTCCGGTGCCAGTGCATAAACACCCATTCCAAGTTCATCCATCCCAAGTTCATCCAAAACGTGAACCTCACCCCCAGCGGACCTCACTGCAAGAATGTTGAAGTCATGTAAGTGTTTTGCAAAAGCTTCCTGATTACTTAACAAGAAAGAAGCAGATTTTGCTCTTGGGTTGATGTAAGTGTTCTGCGAGCGGTGTGGGCAGTGGGCAGAAGCAGCTGCTCAGAAAGCAGAACAGCAGCACTCCCTGCTCCTACAGACAATGTGCTACGTGTTGTGAACTGCGTCTTGTTTTGCCAATCTCTACTTTTTAAACACATGCAATACTTTGACCTCAATTCACAGTCATCAGGCAGCAAATAACTTTCTAAAACTCTGAATTCTACTGGCTTGTGAAAATGCATGGAGCCATGCTGAGCAAGTGATAAAAACATAATTTTTAAGGGCTAGGTCAAAAAAAAGATCACACTTCTACTCAAGTCAATGAAAAAAACTACCATTAGCATACAAACATACATTCCAGTTGTATTCCAGAACTTTTACTGTAAGTAACCAAATTCCTATGGACTGGGCAGTACAATTTCTGAATCGATGGAAAGATTTAACTCTTCAGTGAAAGACCAACACAAATACAAAGCCAGTTGGGGGGAAAAAAGTTTTGAAAAGAGGGAGAGTCCTGCAGATGGTTTAATGCATCAAACAAAGAGATATGAGAAGATACTACACTAGTTTAAAAAATCCCTTTAGGTTAGGCTACAGCCTCAGTTTATACAGTCTCAAGTGGAACATGTCAGTGTATCCCTAGAACAATGTTATGAGAGAAAGGTGACATTGCCTTGGATTTCACTAAGTAGCCCTTTTCCTTTCCTTTCTTCCCTGTTGTAGAGCTACCCTGAGAGATGGCAGAGAAGTGTGCCTGGAGCCCACTGCTCCCTGGGTGAAGCTGATCATCAAGGCAATTCTGGACAAGTGAGTAATTTCTCCTCAATAAGCACAGCTTATTGAAAACCGGTATTTTAATTGAACTACCGAACATGGACAGTGTGAAGTGCTCCAAAATTCTGTCTCCTCGGGCAGTTATTACCTTTTGTGTTCACTAATTGTGCCAAACACTGTGATTACTTTGAGCCTTAATTATAGCATTAGGTATTGAAGCCTTGCTATGCCACACATTCCTGGGAAGGTTGCCTTCATCTCCCCTAAGGCAGAAGCATTTTAAGAACCTGCAGCACAACTGCTCAGGAAATCCAGGCATTAACTGACTGGTTTTCTCTTGCTTCCAGTGGTAGAAAGCAGCAACCAGTTTTTCAAACTAATGGTATATAGATAAGTGGGGGAAAAATCAGGCTTCAGTTGTCAAGTGAAGCATCAAACTATAGAAGTTCACTGCTACCGAATCCTTTTGGGAATGCCATGACATACCAGTGTCCCTTGGGTTCTGTCACAGCTTTTCAGGTGCTTGGGCACAGAAGCACAAAGTGGTGGATTTCAGCTGGTGCCAGCAAGTCTTACTTGTTTTATGGTTGATTTTTAATAGCCTCCTTTTCCATCTTCTTTCTTTCTAGGGCCAACACCAAACCTGAGACAGTGTCCTAAAACAAAGAAGAAAAATGTCCTAACTCTTCCAGCGAGGAAAAATAGGGAAGACACTCACCCAGCTTCTGACAGCTCACCTCCTCCTGCCTCCTACATTCACAATTTTACAGCACTTAGAATATATATTCCCTCGTTTGTACTTAGTTGACAAGAATGCTTTTAGTCTTTTAAACAGGTCTCATTGTGTAGGAAAGAAACCACTGACACCTCCACAAGAAGGCAAAAAAAAAATGGCTTGTGAAGGAATATGGAGATGATTCTGGAATAATTTTTTCTAAACACAGCTGGAACAGTGCAGTGCATGCCCAGTAGAGCTTTCACTAGATGACTCCTTCCTTTTCTGCTAACAGTTTAGGAAAAGACCAGCAGCAACTTCTCCCCTGCAAAGCATGGACAGGTAACTTCAACTGTACCTGGGTCACTGCCCCTCACAGTGGGGTACTGGCTGAAGAGGGGAGCTTCCAGAATTAACACGTCAAAATTCTGATACATCAGGTTTTGTGTCATTGTTTTCAAGATACTATTTATTGTGATACAGTGTTGTGAAGGTATAAACATGTATTTTAATGCCATCTTTTGGCTACAAAAAAGCACTTTATTTATATAATTATTTTATTTATTCATTTATTTATTTATTTATGGAAGATTTTTATGTTTCTGTACCTAATAAATGCTTATTGAAATGTTTTCACTTCAACATTGCTTGTTATTAATTTTCTTATTGGAGCAGAGAACTGAAAAAAAGACAAAGCATTTTCTTTCAGTTTGTATCACATAATGGGTTCCCAGAAGGGCAAGGCAGGTCTGAGTTGTGGGGGGCAGCGAATTAAAACAGCAAATTGTTACGTCTGTAAAGTGTAGATAATTAACAATCAGAGGAATTATGAAAATTATCTACTTTCTTCCTCTTTTCTTGTCGGACTCAGTGTTTTCAGAAGTCTGGATGATAAAATTCCCAGATAGTAATGAACAAATACTGGTTAGTCACAGAAATTGCAAGGCCATAGAAGTGTGATGCTCTGACAGCACAGCAGCTGAGAACATGGCAATGAACAAGGGTTTTCATTAACTTAAATAAACAGGGAAATCTGATAAACATTAAGGAAGTCACTGAAAATCCTCCCTAATTCCAGTCAGGAGGGAGGACTACGTCAGGGGAAATCCTAAGAAACAAAGCTTCGATTATATAGCCTCACATCTACCTGTAGCACAGCAATTTACAGAGGAATGTTGAAATTCGAGCAGTGAACACTTGAGAAATGGGAAAGTTAAGCAAATATTTTGATATTTGTTTAGGTTTCCAACAAGGAGCCACTCCATCTTCTGCACAATCAGCTCATGTTTGCTCATGGTACAAGACATAAAGGGAGTTTTCGGCAGTGTTTGAGCAAGTTCTTGTGCAAGAGGGCAACTATTCTCACCATGCTTTGCTCCCTGTCCCCGTATTTGCCCCTGCCCCACCACACAGCATTGCACAGCCTGCTAGACCTCAGAATGGGAAGGAGTCAAACTTTCTCAAGGAGACAGGTTTTGTTTAAACTTGTCTTCTTGTCTTAGAACTTCAAGCCTTCCTGTTTCCTGAGGGATTTTTATAAGCTGCCTTCTTTCAGAGATCTAATTTGGAGATAAGCATGTCGCAAGTATCAGCCAAGAATGGGGAGAGGTTGGGAAGAACCACTTGATCTGCACAGCCATAGAAGTAGGGGTGTATCCTAAAGGACTGGCACTGGCTTTAGTGTAATACAGATACACGTAACCTTTGCCACCAGCAAAATCCCAGTCAAGTTACTGGGAGCTGAACCACAGCCAAGAAAGGGCTCTTCTCATCAGTTCTTCTGTCCAAAATGTCAGCAATGGCTGCACTCACAGGACCCCGAGCAGGGCATGTGCACCTTCCTCCATAGGCTCATCGGTGAGCCGTGATTCCAAGGGCAGAAAGGACAACATACTACATCTCTGTTCTGCGTGCTGTCACGGAATAGCTTCCTTAGAAGCTTAACAACCACCCTCATGCCTCCAAAAATGTGTTTCAGTGCTCTTGGAGACTGCTAAGAGAAGCACTGCGGCTCTTCTGACTCAGTGTCTACCTTCATCAGACTGGGCTGCTCTTCTTTGTTGGTAGAAGTCGCTTATGACGTGTGTTTATTTGCTGTCTTAAACACCTGTGATTATTCTAAATGCATGAGGTTAGAAAGAAAAACAAGCAACTTCCTAGGTGCTTATTTTAACCAGGTATCATTACAGCCCTTACTGCCAGATACTTTCTCCTTTCATATTCTGAAGAGATGAAAGTTTCAGAAGAGCTTAAGTGACTTTGGTGACAATGCCTCAGTCATTTTAAGCTCATAATTTCCTGCTTAATGACTAGAGAGACTTTTCAGTACAGAATAAAGCATCTAAATCCCTTCAGCCAAACTGATAAATGACAAGATCCTTTCAGAGAACAAGAGAAACAAGTTGTGTCTTGCCTTCATGAAACATTGGCTAAATAACTTCACTGGATTCATATCAAAATATAGAGTGTAAGATTGGGATGAAAAGTTCCTGTAATTATGCCGGGTAAATGTTTTTGCACAAGGCACTTAAGCATGATGCAAAGAGCTGAACAGAAATTCTATATTCACAGAGGAGGGAAAAAGTCCCTTTATTTTGGCTCAGAGGGAAGTCTGGTAATGTATTGACTTCCAAGTGCAAGCTCAGCATTGTTGGTTAAAGCCAATATCCCATGAAGAAGTGCAAACAGAAAGTGATGGACGGATAACAATAACAACCTAAAGAAATAATTGAAAATATACAGCAGCAAAAGCTAGGGAAGTCTGAAGTGCCACTGAATGGACTGCACAGGGTTTGGATTTCTTATGCAACTTTCCTAAGTGTGTTAGGAAACTTGCAAGTGCAGAACCCACCTCTCAGCACTCAGGCTGCTGGGAGTGCACCTTTCAGGTATAAAACCTGATGGGAAACAGCACCAAAACGGGACCTCTGTCAAGAGGAAAACGTGCGCAGCAATGGATGGCAAATCTGTTGCTGTCACTTTGGTTCTCTACTTGGTCTCAGTGGCAGGGTCAGAAGGTAAGAAAATTATTTCTCAAAACTCATGTAAGCAATTAATAAGTATGTGCATGCAAATGCAAGTGGGCTTATGCTACGTCCATGATGACTTTTTGCAAGAGAAGTGCATCCTCAGTAAACTGTCATTCAGAATTAAAAAGGATAATTTGTGCCTGTTAGGATGCTGGGGATGTTTCCAGGAGTAAAATATACTTTTTTCAGCAAATGAGTTTATTCCTGTGCCACAATATATGCTTGTCTCTAGATTTTAAGAAGTGTTTGAATTAAAACAGGACCTTTTTTCCTAAATATGTCCATATATCTCTTCTTTTCCAAATGACAATTTTATCCTATTTGTGATTTTGTTCTCGGTAGGCAGGTTGATGACAGCGCAAGAATTATCCCGTTTGCAAGAAAGAATAAAGCATATGAGCAGATGATCATGGCAGAAACTTAGCAATCCGAGTTTAAATTCAAATGCATCTGCACACCAACAGCTCTGAAAATGCAGCTGCTGTGTTGTGCAGATGCAGTTAATTTTATCTCAGAGTCCAGCAAACCAGAGTGTCTGAGGAAAAAGAATGAGGCTACGGGAGGGAATACAGCTTGCTTCAGGGGAGCAAATAAAGAGACTGTTCGTGTACCCAGACGTAACTGAGTTTTGTTCCATAGGTAAGTCCCTGGAGAAGACAGATGGAAGAGGCTCCCAATGCCAGTGCATAAGCACTCATTCCAAGTTCATCCCTCCCAAGACTATTCAGGATGTGAGATTAAGCCAAAGAGGACCTCACTGCAAAAATGTGGAAATCATGTGAGCACTTTTCCTAAATAGCATCTTGCTTCCAACAGGAGGAACCGACTCGGCATTTCTCACCCTATTTACTTATGTACTTGGAGTGGAAGGATGTTTCCCTTGCAAAGCCTCAGGGACATCAAGTATCAGCAATGAGGCCTTATATCCAAAGGAATGAGCTAATTCCCAACCAAAGTTACAAGCAGCTTTCAGACAGTATTTTCAGTCTCTTTCTGCTGTTGTCTTACTTATGACCAGCATCAGAGGGGAGAATCAGATTTCCACAACACAGGGCACAATTAATAACTTAGACAATGAAGACTCAATCAAAGATACAAACTTGATCCTCTTGACATGAATTAAAACAATTTCCTCTGACTTGGCCTGCGTGTGGCAAAGTTTGAAAGGCCCCAAGTTTCTTCCTGTGTCAGAATTGACATGGAGCATTTCCCTATGTTAGGAGTCGGGAATTTGGATTACACTCCCTGTGGGTACAAAATAAAAGATACGATAAGCTTCATTTAGAACCACTCCTGGAACTAGTCACAGGAACGGACCAGCGCAGTCAGTAAACAGAAGGGCTCTGCCAGGCTGTTATGCTATCACCATGGTCTCTTAAGTAAATAATGGTTATACAATCATACCCTCTGTGCAGCACTGCATGGCATCCAGTTCCACCTCACTAGGAATTGGTAATTTAAGGTTTGGTTAAAAAAAATACTTTTCAAGACAATTAAGTTCCTGAAAGATCTGCTGAGGCATGGCCAGATAGAGAACTGAAACCAAATAGAAAATTCATTAGGCTCATTACAAGACCACAGCATAAACACCTGTACTAACACCATTCATAAAAAGCCCCAAACAGATAAGACAAAACCAAACAGGTCCTTCATTTACTGGCTAAGAGAAATTTCCAGCCATTAGGAGAAGTGTGAGGGACACACCTGGCCTTAACTTCTCTGCTTCTTTCTTGGCAGAGCTACGCTGAAAGACGGCAGGGAAGTGTGTGTGGAACCCACTGCGCCCTGGATTTGGCTCACTGTAAAGGCTCTGCTGGCCAAGTAAGCTGTTTGCTTTACTAGAACACCTGCACTTAAAAACTCATTTTAGAAGGCTACTTAAATTCTTGGCACGCAAATGTTCACCCTCTTCGGGCATTAGTAATTTTTTCCATCAGTTCCATCAGTTCTACATGCTGGAGGAGTGAAATAGTTTCCTTTGATACCTTCCTGGTGTGTTAAACCACCCAAAAGGCTACGGCTATGATGCCCCTACACCTCTGCTGAGAGACAGCACATTCTGTGTGTTTGACACTTGCAAAAATCAAGCTCCCAAAGACTCACTTCCTCTTTCTGTGTATAATTCAGACGTGCGGCTGGCATTTCCAAGAGCTTTCACTGCTGTAGACAGGGACAGTCAAATCCCTGCTTTGCACATAGCAAGTCCCATATACAGGCAGACGGAAGTCCTTTCTATTGGAGCAGGTCATGCAGGAGCAATTCTGGGGTTTTTTTTTTGTCTTTACACAAATGTCAATTGGTGGTATAGTAAAAATAAGTCATTAATGTTTCGTGAGCACTTATTGCTCTCCCTGTAGCTTCTATTAATAGTCATTGTTTCTTTAATGAATTTCTGAATTCACTTTATACTTAATCTAATTACAGGGCCAGGGAAAATGTTGAGTCACCAGTCAAAGAAAAGTCAAGGAAAAATAAACCTTGGATTTCTGCAAGCATATGAGATGAGAGAAAACATTGCTGCTGGGAATGCCATCATTTCTGATGAGAATGCCCCCTCTGCTACATTACTACAGTTGACTATTTTTCTTTCCCTGAGATGGTTGCTGATTCATCTTATTTCCTTTGCTGTCTCTCTCTCTCTAAACTTCTGTGTGTGATACATCAAGGAGTTCAAGCTTAATGAAAGTGTTTTAATGCTGTAAGGATGAGAATAAACAAGATGAAATTACTTACCCCTAAATGGCCTTACTTAAAGCAGAAACAGAATGGATACAATTAGCAAACACAGGAATAAACACATAATAAGGAGGCATCTGTGTAGCTTTGAAGGAAGTCGTCTCTCACGCACTTGTTGCAGTTGTTTGAAGGTGACCGCAAGACAATGGATGTGGCAGGTCTCATAGGTAGAGTCAAATTGTCTTTCTGAAATCCTTTCACAGCCCTCACTAAACACTGGAAATAATGAGGCTTGGAAATGGATAAGTAACAGGTGAATACACGTGGATACAGAAAGGGCTGTTAGAAAGGTTTTCCAGCTTCTTGCAATATTCTGTGTGAATCTTTCCTTTCTCACGCAAGCTATGAAAACAATAAGATGGGTTTTGTATAACTATCTGAACGCCTGGTGTTTGTCTGTTTATGATACACTGGAGAAATGTTATTGAAATGGGTGTTGTAAGACCTTAGCCAATCACCGTAGGGTGTGGGTGATCACTGACCAATCTCCTTATGTAATTGCACATACAAGTGGGCAATTATTTAATTAAATACTTCACTTTCTTGCTGGATACGAGTGGCTTCATTTCTTCGTCCCTGGTATACAACCACAAATACATAGAGATGAAGGGCAGAATGAAAAGATCAACTTTTACTGATAAAGGGACATCACCTATGGATTCTTACACCACCTTGTGTGGTGTCCTGTTTGGTTACGCAGTCCCAGAAGGGGTCTGGGAACGTCATTTGCCATGAGTTGAAGTACTCTGATGATACTACATGATCATGTGAAGACAAGGCTCATCTATAAAGAACTGCAGAAAGACCTTAGGAGATTCACTGATTAGGCAATAACCAACCAGGTGAAATTCCCTGCAGGAAGTAGCCAAAGTGATTGACATAGTCAAAAATTACAAAGCTCCTATAAAAGTAAGATATTCTAGGCTGACCATCAGCATGTAGGAGAGAGATCTCGGGATGATGCTAGGTGTATGATAGGAATATCATATCAGGGAATGAGGAGTATTTATAAGTGACTTCAGCTGAATGGTATTTGACTGGGTGTAAGGAAGATGCAGGCAAGCACGGGCTAATACCTAAACTACCTCCTGTCTCATCAACAGTTCCAAGTCACTGCCAGCCTCGGGGTAAGGACTGGGAGCTCACGGCTTTCAGAAGGGAGCAGCTAAAAATAGAGATACTACACCACCTGTGTTACTTTTATTTGTTGTGCTGTGGTTTCCACTCACAGACAGGAAGATGCAGGCAGAGAGACACATATATATATATACCAAAAGAAGTTTAGAAGTCATATTTCTGAAGAAAACACATAATTTGTTTCAATATAACAGAAAATATTTGGTCAATTTTTTTCTCTCGTGTTAGTTCACAGATTAGTCTGAGTTGGAAGGGACCCAGAAGGATCACTGAGTCCAACTCTGAAGTGAAAGGCCAATATGGGGATTGAACCTGTGACCTTGGCATTATTAGCACCATGTTCTACCTGATACCCTAATAAACCACGTTTTGTTTTACAAAAGGATTTTGAAGCTTACATATTTATTCTGTGGTGTTTCTCCAGGGTCCAGGGGAATGCTTATATGACTAAACATTAATGTTAATGTGTCAATTCCCATTGATTTATTTTTGATTTCTTTCTACAGTCAAAAAGATGTTTTGTCTTAGTGATTTGCTTCACACTTTATGGCTGGCCATATAAATCTAATTTCTGAGGTAGAAAGCACTGAAGTGCAGATTCTAGCAGCAATCATCAGACTAGACATACATGGTGAGAGTGATGGAGGAATCAAAAATGCCATGAGTGCCCTGTGGGGTTCAATCTTGTGAGCCCCAGGGCGGGGTTTGGGTTTTGAGGTTTGACCCCCTGCAGCCCCCTCACCAAAGCAGCTCTGAATCCATGAGCTGACTGAACACATCCACTGCTCCTTCCTGCTGCTGCACCACTAGGTTTTAGTGAGCAGTAAGATTTGACCTTTCCAGCAGCTTGAGATCTGTTGGATCATCAAGTTTACATATTACAGCTTTTATGCCAAACAGATCTCACTTATAAGAGTCAGAGATGAAGGCGTGATGTGTGTTATGGCCACTGACCGTTTCTAATTTAATCAAAAGTTCCTGGCACAAACTTCTTAAAACTTACCATGTGTTTCCTCCTGCCACTTCCAGGTCTTATTCGCATAGTCAGAAAATGCTTCCAGCCGAGCTGATGAGAGGCAAATGAAAGTAAGCAATAAATGCAGCCTTATAGAGCGGGTAAAGCCCAAGTGCTGGTGCCTAACAATTCTCCAGGTGGACTTAGTAGCTCTTCTGTTCAAACTGGGTAGACAAATTTTATGTGTAGCATGTATATTTGTTAATGTTTTCTAGTATTTTATGTTAACACTACAAGTAATTTTAATGTATCTTTTTCTAATATTTCTAGATATCTTATATTAATATTTTCAATACATTTTCATATTGAGTTGGAGCAAATTAAACATTTCATTTAATCCACAGCAATTTTTTAAGTGAAAGCTACAATACAGAATTGACTTTTTTCAAGCAGAGCTGAAATATATATCAAAAATGAATATGCAGTAACATACTACTGTTTTTATAAATACATAAATTAAAAGCCAAATCAACTTAAAACCTGTACTGCTACTTCATGATTCCAGAGGGATTCAGGAAAGTCCAGCACTTGCTGAGATCTGACTAAGGCTACACAACTGTCTATATTTAAACACGGAAGTTTGAAAAACCCCACAAGCTGACCTAAGCCTTTCTCCTTTCATTGCTATCACTTCCTCCTGTAGCAATTCTGATGTCTAGCAGATATTTTGCTTTTTACGTGTCTGTTCCCTAAGCTCTGCCTCATTGCAGACTTCCACAAGTGTTTGCACAACGCTGGGCACAGCTTCTGAGCAGCGGAAGCGATTATTTCCCAGCTCCTGTATTTGTCCCTTCAGCTCTCTGCAGCTCAAGTAGAATGGCAGGTGAATGCCAAGGCCTTTGTGGGGAAAAGGAGGTGGTTTCAGAAGACAGAGTGAGATTTTCCCTGGGAACAAGACTAGCTGGAACAGAGCACACACAGGAGGCAGGAGCTGACAGACAGGCTGAACCCTCATTCCACCAAAAGCTTTGCCTCCTGGGCCTCTGGGTCTTGTGTGCACAACTTCTCAAGGGAGAGGTTAGAATTTGTCTAAAACAGAACAGATTCTTAATTTTCTCAGAGTAACTTTATCAGCCCAGGAGCTGGACCATTCCTCTGGAACTGGAGCGACTCAAACCAGTAATGGACCGAAGCTCAGCTTCAGTACACCTGAATCCCCCTTAGTGAGTCCCTTGTGCGGGGGCATCCTTTGCTACAAAGAAAGACTAACGGATCCCAACTGAGATCCTAAAAGATGCCCTTTTGACTTTTGTGCTCGTTAGACAAGGTGATGAGTCATGACAAACCACTAGTTTCCATCCTGCAACATGGAGAACACAAGCTATATCCTGCCTTAGAATGCAGGCACGGGAGGTATTTGCTTCCTTTTCAGCAGTCTTTCAGTAATCAGACTGTTGTGTAAGTGTTGTTTTGTTCACTGCCAGTGTGGTTTTAACAGGGTTTAGCATGGAAGGCTCTGCTCAGGCAGTATCAGCTCACTCAGCAACGCGATCCTTCAAAAGGAGCAGCAATTCCATTTGCACAAGTCATCTCTGATGGCTGGCAGGAAAACAAGCTGCCAGAATTCCATCATGGATTTGCAGTTCCCATAACAAAAGCCTGGATGAGATCCTGGGCAAAGTGTTGAAGGGATGTAAGGAGAACTTGGGCAAAACACGGCACTCCCAGAAACGCAGCTTAGGAGTGCCTGGCCTTTGGGCTTGATGTCATGCTTCGATCTTTTCACGCCTCGATTGTCTCTCTTACTCCCCCTTCACACAGTCCCAATGAAACTGTAACATCGGCAAAAAAGTGGAGGGAGAGGAGATGCTCCAGCTCTCAGAAAACATAGTGGATTTATATTCCATTACAAACATCCTGCTCTTTTAGACAGACGCTCACTCTTAGTTCAGGGGCAGGTCTAATCATAGGTCGAGCAGGCTCTTGGCTTCACTTCTGCCCTGGGGATTTCTGCAGATCCGTTACTGCCACACGCAGGAAATAGCTGAGCCTGGTGGTCAGGAGCACAAGCATTCACTGATTTCACTTGGGGATTTGAAGGGGAATTCTCTTTTTTCTTCCTCAGATATTAATAACATTTCAGCACACACCAAAATTATATAATAAGGCTGCAAATAGTAACTAAGAAAAGTAAGATCCCTAATCAAATGTTAATTAACCTCGGTGCATACATATGTGGAGATACAGAGAGAAATCAGAAGAAAAAAAATCAGCAAAACATCCTTCCAAGTAAACTGGTTAAAACTCCAATATCTACAATTTGACACCAGTGAAACCCCACATTAATATAACACAACATATAGATCATGATATAACATAAACAATAAAACATAACCTTAAGTTTCTGGCAAAACCCTTTCCTGGTTCACACCTTCAGAGAACTAAATTTATTTTCTATTGAAGTTCTCTAGGAGACACAGCTAAGGAGCAGCAAGCACCATCAGGAGTCAGAATCAGTATCTTTTGTCAACTCAATACTCAGTAAGAGGTAGGACAGACAAAGCTGCTGGACCTTTTCCTGGGACAGCTCACATAGTGATGGGAAACAAATTAATTTTTATCACAAAGTTCCTTTTATCAAGTCAATGACAAGTGGTACACAGGAAACTATAATAAACTATGGGCAAACTATTAAATTCTTACTGTAAATAAATTACAATGCTTTACACATGCTAAAGATGATTGAGTTTTTATGAAGTCCCCAGGTTTGGGGAGAAGTACCTCTATCAATGCACAGATTCAAAAAACACGAAGCTTTGAATTTGAAGATGATTAGCAGCAGAAGTCATCACGTCAAAAGCATGATGTTTTTACCGCTCTGAAACAGAAGGCTTTCTCCTAATCACACACATTCCAGCTGGGTTTAAAAATACAATTAATCAATTTAATTTTAAAATTAATTAATTAATTTAAGCAAAAGTTCAGCATTTGAGCCCATCTTCCCTTGGAATTGTCTCCCTTGCAAGGTATTTTCCCCAGCCACAGCAAATAAACACTCAGCATTCACGCAATAAGGTTCTCTAACAGAAGAGTCTGTAGAGTGCCATAACTTTCACTGTTGTGTCCCTTCGCTAAGACCTAGGGTTACTGTCATTGAAAAAGATTTCTGAAAAGACTTATTAAAAGTACCTGGACTTACCGAGGAAACAAAATCAGTTGTGTTCAGCAGGTCATGCTGTTTGGTTTGCCCATAAAGCTTCCTCTGTTTATCATTCATTAACATGTGTAACATGAAAAGTACAGGCATGCTTTTCAGATCCATTCAGAATTCAGTAACTGCTTCCCACAGAAAGCTTTGAATGCTGCAGCCTCAGTTCCTTACTAGACACAAAGAATTAGTGATGACTTTACTTTGTATCATGCCCCTGGAACAGAGGAAAAAAAATAACTAAAATGAAAATCCTTTACATCAAAATAGTGCTGAGGTAAAATCCTGACCCGGTAAAAAGCTTCTCAGTAATTTCAGCACTGCCTGAATTTCACTCTGGTGACCTATATCAGGTAAGCAGAAGCTGTCACCATAAGTGGGAATTCAGTATCTCAAGTATAGACCTGACATGTCTACAAAGAACAGTTATAACCCTGCAGAAAATAATAGAAGGTTAAAACATGAATGTAACTGAAACCATCCTAAAAGGTTATTATTAAATGAGGATATGCTTTAGAAAAAGCATGAAATTTACAAGTCTACCAAAATAATTTGAATGTGTGACTATCATAGACATATTTTAATAAATTAATACATTGTATCATTATCCTCAGAATAATTCCTCGTCATCTAGGAAGAAGTTTCACAACAGTCATGTGACTCATTTTTACTGCATCTGGGAAATTCCTTTAACGCAATCTCCACGGCCAGCAGAGTACAGAGGCTGGGCACGAAGAAGTATATAAGCAGGAATCAACAATCCTCACTCACAGCAGGAGTCAGCAATCCTCTGGGACTCAAGCTCACAGAACTAGACCTAAACAACCCAGAAAAAAACTCCTGTCCAACCATGAACGGCAAACTCGTGGCTGTCCTGGCTCTTTTCCTGATCTCAGCAGCTGTGTCTCAAGGTAAGTAAAGCTTCCCCAAGTCCCCTTGGCTGTAGTTTTGCCCAGTCATCAACTGAGATGCTTGTCCTTGCAGAGTAGCTTTCTATTTGTCTCACTTAGTCTCTTTTGAGACATTTTCAGCACCACTCTTCAGTCAGAAATCTACCATGTAGACCTTGGACTGAAGAGTTACTGACATCTTGTGGGAGATATTTGAAGGATGCAACTTGCATTTGCTTTGTTCCTGTTCCACTTGAAGTGTATGTGGCTAGAGACAGGTTCTTCTGTGGCTAGAGACCGATTTTTGTTCTGAAGTGTTTTAATGTTTCTCTCCCTTCCTACGCAAAGAACAGTTTATCATATCGTATTTGTTGCTTCATGACCGTGCTGCCTCAAGCAAGTAATACTCAGTTGGAAAGGGAGAGCAAGCAATATAAACACAGAAACATGGGCAAACCTCCAATTAATGAACAAATCTAGGGCTCTGTCTTCTGCAGAGTGGCCAAGTTTTTTGATCCAGATACTAAAACAATGCAATTAACCATACAGTAACCATACAGGTAACCATAAAATATGTGGGTTCATTTTAAAAAGATTTATTAATTTAGTTTCCAATTAACTTGGGCATCAGCTCCCCTGAAACCTAAGTAACCCTCCCTAGAACATGAGGATTTAGGCAGCTTGGACGAATGCAATGTTTTAACTGAGAATGTTGTTACAAAAGAGCAGCTATGCTTTATGTCTGATATATTGACCATAAGACCACCTCTCAAACACTGATCTGCCTTTTCTGCTCACAGGTAGGACCCTGGCAAGGATGGCAACTGAGCTCCGGTGCCAGTGCATAGCCACTCATTCCAAGTTCATTCCTCCGAAATCCATTCAAGATGTGAAGCTGACACAGAGCGGCCCCCACTGCAAGAATGTTGAAGTCGTGTAAGTAGCTCTGCAAGAGGCTCCCTCCTCTTCCCCTGCAGTGCTGCCACTACTGCGGGGCTTTTAGACTCCACAAGTACCACAGTCAGCATGCTGACCTCATGCAGCCAGACTTGGTTTTTATTTTGAGAGGGATGGTTTTAAGTGAAACATCATGTTTTTCACCGTCTCTATGACCTTATATATTTCTGAACTGATCATTTTTTATCTGTCATGGGACATATTAAATATTTCTAGTAGTAGAATGTGAATTTCACGGACTTGTCATTTCGTAATACGCAAGGTAATGATGTAGGTTCAATCCTGCATTTATTAGGCAGGCAGTCTCAAGGAAAACAATTAAGTTCCAACAAGCAGATTTAGGAAAACAATGAACCAACCTAACCTGGTCTGAATAGCACAAGGGCACAAAAATGTTAAAATCCTTATTCTGCTCAAACACCTTTTCACCATTGGAGGTTTCAATTATTGTGTAAGAAAGCTTTACTAATGTAAACAAATCCAAACCAAGTATTCATATATACTAGGAAAGATTTTTGGGAATGTGTGACTGCTTTGAGAGCAGACACAGAGACTCACACAGTTCTGGATGGTTCTCCTCAGCTGTGTAACACACAAAGCAAAGCAGCCAAGCCTAACCTAGATAGTTGGGATGAATTTATACTATCTGGTCTAAAAATACAAGATTACATTCTGTGGGTAAAACAAATCCATGTAGTAATTTCCTGACTTTTCTTTATTCCCTGTTTTGCAGAGCTACTCTGAAGGACGGCAGAGAGGTGTGCTTGGAGCCCACTGCTCCCTGGGTACAGCTGATTGTAAAGGCAATTTTGGCCAGGTAAGTTCCATTCCCTCTCTATCTGGGCAGTTGAGCGGCAAACCTCCCAGAAAAAGCCAGTTTGTAGGATTCCCTAGTGATACTTCCCATTCTTTCTTAATCAGATTTAAAGAACAGGGAAGCTTCCTGCTTAATTATAGAATCAGTCTTAGTTTTTCTGACTGTGCAGCAGGGTTCTTGCTCAAGCTGATACGTCAGTACTAAACCTCTGAGTACCAGCAACTCCGTCTGCAGGGAGAGAAACGCAGAAGTGTTCGTATCCATTTGAAAAATAAGGCTTTAAAAAAGTCATCTTCCCCTTACTTAGTTGCTATTTTTGAGTTACTGAGGTTCTTGCTGTGAGTAAGTGCAGAAGCTCGTGCTGCAGAGGTTTCCCAGCTGGACACCAGACATTCACACAGTGGGATTTCAGTAGTTGCTTTCAAAACATCTTTATTCTCCCTGTGCTTCAAGGTAGCACAAAGAATTGGAAAGAGACCACTCATCCTAAACTGTTTGTGCAATGCTAAGCAGTGATAACTGTCTTGAATCATCTTTTAAGTTATCCTCTTTCCTCACCTCTTAACAGGGCTCAACAAAATTCTGACTCTCCTATCTAAGAAACACCGGGACAGAAAAAAATCTGGGAACTGCTCCTGCTCCTCTGTCAAGGGAAATATTGGGAAGAGCATCATTCAAGCTGTGGACCATCTTCCACATCCTGCATCAGTGTTATGATGTTATTTATGGATGGTTTTATTTATTTATCTATTTATTTAACTGTATCTTTAAGGAAGTCTTTCACAATGGTCAGTGTTGTCCATGGGACACACTGCCCATGACACTGAAGGAAAAGTGGTTTGCTGAAGGAGACTGAGAACCCTTGGCAGCCACTTTAGCCAAACACATGCAGTGAGGTGCAATGCACCTGCAGCACAGCTTATTTACACTAAGCCTTATAATTTTGCTATTTCACCAGCAAACTCGTGAATCCTCCTGCTCCCCTGGAGTGCACCAGTATGTTGTGTCAACAACAGCTTCCTGAACCACAGTCAGCCTGTGGCCAGACTGTGAACTGTAATGTCTAACTTGAAAAACCTAACCTGCAGAATGTGTAAGACTGTATTTGGTATTTATGTATTGTGACTTCCATGGTATTTATAAATGTATTTATTTGTTGCGTAGTTTCTATGTAAGAGAGAAAACAATTGTAATTTATTTAATTTCTACTGGATTTTTCATTCCTGCTGTTCATTTCTGAAGAAATATTCACAATCTCATTACTCTGTGCTTGATTGTATACCTAATTAGCTACTCCATCAGCTAACGGAAAAAACTGCATTTTACATACACAGAGTTTGATTGTGAGAGTGTAATTATTCCTATCAATGTATTATTAAAAGTCTTATATTAAAAATCCATTTGTTATCTGTTTGATCTTTTAACTTTTCATTTGCTTTATTTGGAAATTCAGGCTCCTTTTTGCCAGCCTGATTACTGGAACTGAAATGAAAATTTTTAAGCCCATGCTACCATAACTCCCCCTGTTACGGCAACCTGGCACTCCTGACTACACTAACAGACTCTTAGGGTGGGGTAAAGGGCTCAATCTCCCCTCTTTAGACTGTTCCCAATCCATGGGGACTGGTGGGCTGTAGCACAAGGCCCCTTCTTTAACTACCTTGCAGCTAAAAGAGTTTTGCCCCCAGATGCCTAAACACTGCTAGCGTCTACACCAGCCCCACTATTGTAAATCTTTACTAGAACAAAAGGCCACTATTTGATCATCAAAATAGGAATTTGTGACCTTCACTTTGGGTACCCAAACAGCAAGCACTTGTCCTGGTCTAACAACTGCTTCCTATTCTGATCCCTGAAATGCAGTGTGCTGAACACATGATGCCTGCCTTTCAAAAATCTTCCAAAAGGAAACAGGGAAGAAGAGAGAAAGGGCATAACTTTAAAGCCTATTGCTTTTAACTAGAGTAGAACTGTTTATCTGAGGGATGCACACTTTTATCTACAATCTAGATTGTAATAAAACAGCAGAAGGATTTTTGCTGGGTAACTTTGTGACCATAGAATAAGACAGCTGTCTCTGGCTTGCTTCTTTTTGAAGACCCTTCTCAGTCGGATTGATGCCGGTCCTCTCCTTCACCATTGTTATTTTGGCATCAGTTTGAGTTCTGCCACTTCAACTCTAAACAATGTGCCCTGTGGCCTTGCAGCTATCAGATCATGCAGAAGCCATGGGGGAAAACTGCACCCTTTGGAAGCATGCAGGCTGTGCAGTCAGTGTCTGTGTGTGTGCATACATGTGCACATCTGTGTAACACAGCAGGCAGCTGGCCAGGGGGTGATTAAGGGCCAGGACATTTGCACCACAGCAAAAGGATGGACCCTGGGATTTCACTGCGGATAAATACGTGTTCTTGTTCATCTCCTCCTTTTCCCAATCTCAGGAAAGTTTCTGCTCCCCTTGGTCACTTCGTTTAGCATCTAAACTGTCCTTCTACAAGACTGTCAGAAGACAATTCCACTTTACAGCTGCAGTGTGTTCATCACCTTCCTTTCATTTCACTGCCCTCCACATCATGAAATGCAGCAGAGGTGTTTACATGTCTTTTCTGTCCTCCACTGTTCTCTTGGCCCCTTACTTCACATTCCTTTTAAACCACTTTTATTTCCTTCTTTCACAAATAGGTTCATTTGGGGGGCAGGAGAAGTGGCAACTACCAACCGACCAAGCAGTGACCTCCTGTCATTTCCTCATCCTCAAACTCTCCTTCCCATGCCTGGTTGTTGGAGTTCTGCTCTTGTATGGAGAACTGCAATTCGTCCCCTCAAGTTTTCGTGGTTACTGTCCTTGTAATAACGAAAGTATTTTTCTCTCTAATGTATAAACGCTGCAAACTATAGAGGAAGTCATTGAAAGAAATACTGGAAAGTCCCTGAAAAATACTTCTAACTCTTCCTTAGAAGAACAGAGAATGCAAACATGAGTTTCCCGGCCTCAGCTTCTCTGTCTGTGCTGAATATTGGCTAACATGCACATAATACTGGCTAATATAAACATCCCGGCTTTGTGTTAGGTGACAAACGCATGATCTATGCTTGACTTGTTTTTGTTCATGGACTGCTTCCCATTCCAAAATGATTGCATTTCTTATGTTCTTATCATATACCATGGGAAAATCCCATTTTCCCCAGGAAAATTACGCATAGGACTGACTTTATATTGCAGATTTGTTTCCAGCATTTATTCTTGTTAATAACAAGGTATCATGAGCAACTCTACAGGAAATGGATCCTTCGGAATTTACACAAGCTTCCATGGAAACTTTGGGGTCAGCAAATAGGCATTTTGTTTCTGTGTGCACAGGTGAAACAAGAATTTTGCCACCTATAAAAATAAGCCTGAGATCTCTGTTCTTGAAAACTGTCATGAAAATTGACTTTTATATTACCTGCAGTTAAATTACTTCTAATAACAACCATTGGTATCAGTCAGTGCAAAGACTATGTGACAATTCCTGTGGAATTCTAGAGAGGGAGATTCTGTGGAAGAATCTGGAAGGTTATACGTATAACCAGGCTCACTGATACCATTTCCTCTGCCCTTTCATGAAACAGGCAGGAGGGTGACATCTCTGCAACCTTCTGCAGGCAGGTTTCAACATAGCTATGCTGAATGACTTTGCATCATTAACAAATATAATTTATTTTAACAAGCATCAACATCACATAGGTCCAATTACCTTATTCCATGAAAGTTCAAATTAACGAGGAACGTGATCAATATTTTTTCGAAAGAAAAAGGTTGCACTAGGTTTCTCAGATCCCATCTCCACAGACTCAGCCAAGGACTCTAGCAGAAGTGAGAAGTAAGACTGCACCACCCAAAGTGCACATTGGCAACTCCAGTATCAGTCTGTTGATTTCTCCTATTCCTTACTAGAAGACAGGTAAACTGGGGAAAATCTAATCTTCTTATCTTTTGCAGGAAACTTTTTCATACGTAGACACCTTATAAAAATGGGTGGAAATAAGTGGTCATTAGGCAAGTGGCTTGTTTTGAGAGCATATTTGGACCCAGTTAATCAACTTACCTCCAAATGAGCCTTTAGTTCTTGAGGAGAGTTAAGCAGCTTTTCTGACTCAGCTATATAAAAAAATGCCAGAATTCAAAAAAAAAAAATTAAGCACTGAAGTAACATTCACACTGCACTCCTAAGAGTCATGATTTCTAGCTTTTTCCTTGAAATAATTTTCCAGAATGATGAAAGCTTCGTTGCTCATAAGAAAAGTAAATGAATAAGTCCACCCTCTTAGCCTGAATCTTTTATTAAAGACATATATTACATGTTTGCACAGAAATTAGGAGACTTCAAAAATACTGACAAAACTTCTTTTCCTCTTCTGTTTTCAAGGCCGCGCTTTTGACAAATTGGCAAGCAGACAGCAGAATCAGAATTCAACTCTTGTGTTAAAGCCGAAATGTCAATAAAATTGCAAAAAGCTTGAAATACTGTGTGAAGTGAGTCTAAAGCATCAGTGGCAGATTTCATGAACAGTGAGACAGGACATGCGAATGAGAGCATGAATTACATGGGCTCTTTTTACTTAATGCAGAACTTCTCGAAGGAATAAGAATGTGCAAGAATGAGCCACTGTGTGGGGGCAAAGCACAGGCACAGCTGAAACAATTGCAGTGCAGTTAAAACGCGAGCTTTCTAACCGAAAGCCAGTAGCTATTCACAGCCACTCAGGAAAGCACAGCCACCTGCTATAGTGGCAGATAATTAATCATCTGCAACAGATGAGTGACTTCTGTTCTCTCTTTGGTCAGGCTTTTGCAAAAGTAAAAAGTAAAGCAGAAGCAAGATATACTAAGCCCAGGAAAGGACCAAAGAGAAGACCTTGAAACACCCCCTGCCATCCGTCGGTCTTACTGAAAAGTAAGAGTTTGTCCATGCAGGTGTCAGACCTTTGTGTGAAAGGCACTTAGTCACCCAGTACAAACAGTGAAGAGCAAGTGACTTGTCAAAAAACCTGACTTTTTGACAGCTTTGTGTTTGATGTATCAATAACCAATAAAGGAGCGCACAGCCACCCAGCTGGTCCATTGCTGAGCCAGACAGACATTGCCAGCAGCACACCAGTAATGAAGCCAATAAAAACAGGTTTGCTGACTTACTGCATCCCTGTAGTCAAAATTCTATCAGCTCCTTATTTTCTGCTTTCTTCTCTGTTTGGTACTTCACCTCTGACAGCAAAGCCCATCATTCTGCGAAAGAGAAGCAATTTACGTAAGCACTGCTCACCGTGAACACAATTTCAATAAAAAGAGCCAAGGAAAACAGGCTTTGTTGTAGCTGGTTCATGTTCAATACTGCAGCTTCACCCACTCCTTGTTAACACCAAGGAACACCCAAGTGTTTTTTGCGTATACAAATCTTTCACCAAAGTCAGCAGGAGACTTGACTGAGGAAGAAACATGTGAAAGAGCTGTCAATCTACCTGCACACACCTGACCTGTTGGCAGGCCAAATGCTACAGAGTCATTTCCGTGTTGAAAAATTCTCACAATACTATTCCTGCTTGAAGGATGAAGGAGAGCATGCAATGTCTTCTGATACGAAAATGACTATTAAAAAAAAAGTAAGAAGAAAGTGAGTGAAAAGTACGCTGTACAGTTTGTTTCAAATGGTGTGCGTACTAGGAATACAAGCTAGGGCCATCCAAATGTAGTCTGCTGATGGAACAATGCTCCCTTAGAAAAATAAGAATTTGAACATACCAAAAAACTTCATTAGAAAGCAATAATTTTGTGAAATTCAAGTATGTATTCAAATGCTAATGGAAAACTCCATTAAATTAAACTAATCTTAGCTCGCAGCAAAACAGTATTCGGAGTGAAGTGAAATTATTCTTTTCAGTCAAGGTCCAGATTAATTTCATTGTATGGGGATTTTCACTATTTAGAAGAAAGCCGAAAGTAAAAATGATGAATTTCATTTAAATCAAATGCTGCTTTTTCTCAGTAGTCTGTTTTCTAGAGAATGCCTCTAGCTTGCTTACTCTCCTGCCTCCTCAGTTTACTCCTGACATCAGCACTCACTAGCAATTTTAATTTTTTAATTCTTAAGAAATAAAAAATGCGTTGCTTGTGTTTGCTGCTGTAACTTGTAGCACAATGTGTTGGCATAGTCCTGTACCTTGTGTGACTTGAAGTCATGGTCTCCGGAAATATAGAAAAAGGAAGAAAAAAAAAAGAAAGAAATATAAGATAATGGGAAAGATAACCATTGACAGTAACCTCAGTGGTGATCACATTTACCAAAAACGTTATCAGTGTGTTTCCTCCGAACTCTTTCTTCTCTAAACACCTCCCTATAACAAGCTGAAAGGATACATGTCCCTCTTGCTGCTTTGTAGGCTATTTTGGATAATTCACTAACAATTAAGCAAATTCCTCAGTATTATTTTTCCTTCCTTTCAATAAATAGCAGCCATTTTTTGTTGCCAGGAACAAAGCAATTCATTTTACTACAGAGTCCAAGTATGCTGAAGACTGAACCTGCACATGGCACTCAAAGGGCTGTAAGAAAGTGTTCCCTGAGATGGCAGCTTCAGTGTCTCCTACGGTGTAAGTCACATACGACTTCTTCATTTTTTCTTCATTGCAACACAACCAATGAAAGCAACAGACAGGATTAAAGTCTGGATGTCATGAGAGAAGACTTCAAAGATTTTGTGGTGGTTCCAATCAGTGTTCCCATTTTCTTGTGGTCAGATGTCTCGTGTCACTGTTTTCCCAACTGATGTCATCACTTTAACCAAAAGACCACAACTATCCAAAGCACACTCCCAAAAATTACTCAGCTCCACTAAGTCTGAAAACTGAAATTGCCTTAAGCCAAGTTGAGGGGAATGTTGATTTTGGGGCCTTGGACTGGTTTTTTTATTGGGTCAATAGTTCATTTTTTAAGAGACCCTTATTTTCTTGACTTCCAACTGTTTGCAGATAGAAGAAATTTTTATGTATTTATTTCCAAACTGCTCGTTTCCAAGTTGAGTGAAATCTTTGTCATCAGGCTAAACGTATAAGGATGGGAGGACTTTGTTTGCACAGCTTCTTTGAGGGGTCCCAGTGGGAAGTAAAGACTTCACCATAGTTGACAATGTCCTGATAAGGGACCTGTATTTTACTGCACATGAGCTGTTCAGCTTGAACTGAAAATATAGGTTTATGTTTTCAAACTGAAAAAACCCCCATGTTTTTAAAATCAGTCTCTTGGTCATGCTCCCTGGGGAGACCCAGGTATTTCTATCCACCACTGGCAGCATACCAGTGATTCTATTTCACTTCTCCCATGCTTGGATGATACGACAGGAACAACACTTAGCTGTTAGAGGATGAGTCATATCACGTCCGTGTGAGGCACCGGCAAGGTTTAAGTCCTGCTGTCAGATGTTAGAACCAGAATTCAGTATAGTTATACCTGAATTCATGTGCAAACCACACAACCAAGATGTGCCCCAGCAAGCACAAAACCTGTCTGCAGGATCTAAGAGCCCACAGCAAGCGATCCGCTCCGCCTGCTGAATAAAGGGATGCTCCTGAAGATCACACAGATCCAAGGGCAAAAGCCTGCAAGCAGTTCATAAGATGAAGATAATTTTCTGCTGCTGGTAAGGCCAAGAGGAGCTCTTTCTGCTTTTCAGAAGCTGTGATGACCTCAAAGGCTTACCAACTGAACAACTATGTGGGGGTGGAAGGAGTCACACAGTTGTAATGTTTGTCCAGGATCATGCCTGCTTGTAAAAAGCCTGGAGATTCGTCCCCCTCAGCAGAGGTAAGAACAAATTGCTTAAACAACTGGGTCCCAAACTCAAAATAAAGCCCCTCCTGCCCTTATATGTTAGGTGTAAAATACCAGAACCAGCGAGTCCACCACCAGTCAATTTTTGAGAATTATCGTATGTCCAGGAGTCCCACTAAGTTAGGTGACAGTGAAACTACAGTCCCTGCAGTCCCCTCAGTGATCTCAGAAAAGGTAAGCTGGCACTCGAAACTGAAAAACGGACAAATGATTGCCAAACACACTGATTTCAGAGCCAACCCACTCTTTTTGCCAAGGTAATGCTTCAGTAATACAAACATATTCCTTTTAGCTATCAACAGTGCCTGCGTTCACGCTCTGATTCTCAGCAGTGGGCACAGGTAAAGAACTAAGTATGTGGAAGGGAAACAGAAGGACCTAAGGCCTCCTGAATGTTAAAGGTAAGAGAAGATGCAGGAAGGCAGGCAGGAAAATACTGAGCATTGTTTGCTATAGAGCCTGATTTTAAATGTGAATTTTCACATCTCAAAAGGTATTACAGAAACAAGCACACAACAGTGTGTGCCGTGTGCCACAATGCAGCTGGCAAAACAGAGTTGGGATTCTCCATGATACAAGTTGGACAACAGAACACTTCTATCTCTTTCATCTTCCAGTATTATTTTCAAGGGCATGTGGACTGGAAGCAGTTCAAAACTTGAGAAACACACAGGGAAATTGAAGGAAATAAAACATCTGATAGATATAAAACATATTTTGCACAAAACTGTAGCTTGAAATTTGGTTACTGCCTCCAGCAATACGTTTGTACTTCATGACAGAGCTGGATCCACAGGAGGAATCATAGGTGTTAGAGAATAGCACCCCATCATAGCCAGGGAATACTATGAAGCATACCGGTATAGGTAAAAAAGGTAACATAATGAAGATGAGAGGATATCAACAGTATATACCCTCTGACTTTAGATAGTACTAGGTAGCAGTGACTCAACATTTTACAGATCAGAATATAAATCATTCCTAATCAAAACCCTGGAGGAAATACGGCTGCTCCTTCAGAGACTGGCCATGTTAAATAGTTTCTAGGTCATGATGAAAGTTGACCTTACATTTGTATCTGGGACACATCCTCCAAAGTAATTCTCATGCAGTTAGGAGAAGTCCTCACTTGTTGAAGTGAGACATCTCTTGTTGAATTGTCTTTTAGCTTTCCTGGGCCTGTTGCCAGTGACTGGCTCCCACTACAGATGCCAAGCCAAATAAATACCTGCTGTGGAAAGGCACACAGCCAAAGTCTGCAACAAAGCAGCCGAATCACTTCCCGCACGTAACGAATTAGGGACTGGATAACGTGAAGGCAATTGAGCCATGTGGTTTATTCTCTTTATGTACCTACTCGTGGCCTGCCTGAGCTGGGACTGCTTTCTGTGGCCCGGTAACCCCGAGACCCATGCTAAGGACACTGAGGGATTTCACAGGATCACAGAATCCTGGAGTACCCTCACACAGCAGCTTCTGCGAAAGAGCACAGGCAAAGTGGGTGGCTTGAATAGGACCTTCAGTGAGGCAAATAGAAACATTGTGGTGAGTTCTGTCCCAGCTACACTGACTTCACCACCCACAATAACTAATTTAAACTTAATTCAAGATGATCTTCAAGGTCCCCTTCCAACCCAAACCATTCCACCATTCCATCATTCTATTCTATCCACCTGCACTCAGTGCATGGCAAACTCATCTATAATGAAAGAGATAGGGCAGCAGGCAGGGAAGAACTCAGCTTTCTAAAGTGATGCTGTCTGTTCCCTATCTTTTCCATACTTGCTAAAGGAATTGTGCCAAAGGTGATGAAGGGAGACAGGGCACAGGGTATAATTCAAGAAAGTTCCTCTGCAACTCAGCCTTGCTGCTGCTGTCATCTGGACAGAAGAGACCCTACTCACATTCCCACGGAAGGGAGCTAGAAGCAATCTGAAGTCTGCAGGTACAAAGCCTTGCTCAGGCAGATGGTCTTGCATGGTGAAATAGTCCCAGAGACACCCATTTCCCTTGTTCCAGGCCTGTTTGTGCAAGTACTGACTCAATGGACCAGGCTCTGTACCATCTGCTGCATCGCAGCATGTCCATGACCTATCTGACTGCTGCTCTTCTTGGCACATGGCTCTGAGGGAGAGCTGACCGCAGAGTTTCACACATTGCTGCTCAATGTCTAAAAACAGTCTCACACTCCAGACCCCAGGAGACTTTTGGAATTTCCTCAGCGCTAACCACTGTGGAATGAGTCTGACGGGCCAGTTCTTGTGAGCAGTCATGCAGGCATAAAGCCAAGCGCTGTCACGTAAACTGTCCTTACTCATGTGTACTGTCCAAGAACAATGTGTAATCTGACTGTGCATGAGTGACAGCGAGTGATCTGCTCCCCACATCCATTCAGAGCTGGATCTCCCAACGATAGTTGCAATGACCTGAAGTGGATTATCTGTGCATCATCCTACCTGCTTATTGCCTCAGTTTGCTACAGCTGGGCAAATTCTTCTTTGTGCAAAGAACACGGCACTTCCTTGGGACAACCATACAGGGAACTCGCGGTCCAAGGCTTGTGTGGCTATAACCTGGAGGGAATGGTGATTCCACCTTCATGATCTCAAGGGATCCCAGGGAAGGTTTCTAATCAGTGTCTGCCCCTAAGCTGACCATATAACTCCCTTTCAAGACCAAGCTAAAAGCCAACCGCTTCCAAGAATGTCATTACCAAGCTGTATCTGGAAAGGGGTCCAAATTAGTCATTAGATATTTCCTGATAACGTGGGGCAATCGCCATTTGCTTGTGACATACAATCTTCCCGCAGGGCTGACCTCCTGAGGGACTAAGCCAACAGCTGTATGAACCAGCTGAGCTGTAGATGATGGAGCCCAGGAATGAGAGTCTTAGTGTCCCAACAGCTTGCTAGCTACTTAGTCCTTTGCTAGGAAAGTATTACATGCTGTATCTTATCTGTTTTGGGTCCTGACTTGGTTTTGTTTTCAGACAGTACATCTAATCTAAGGCATTCAGGCAGATGGGGCAAGACACACAGCAGCCTGACCCTGGAACAATTTGATTTGCTGAACCCCACTCATGTTCACTAACATCTGTGGAAGAAAACAGATCAGCTACAAAAGAAACCCAAAAAACAAGACAAACAAAATGCAAAATTATATTTCTCACTAAAACTTATTACAAGAGAAAGTGTGTTGACCATAACTGAACTAAACCTATGTGTAAATAAAACTCAGAAAACCTGCATGTCATTTTCATTGGAAGCTCACAGAAAACTGCTATTTTGGTTCTTTATAGCTGAACTTAGCAAAATGCCTTGACAGGAATGAAGAAAAAGAGTGAACTATGTGTGCAGAGGAGTGGAACTGTAAGGCTTTCAGTAGTGGAGTGTAGGTATGGAAACCTGAGGGTCTCCTAGTTGCAGGCAAAAAAGATCTGCGGTTTTCAAAAGCTAGGTGAAGAAAGGGGTGCTCAGGGGAGCAGTGCCCACTGAATAAGAGCGCATGGTTGCACAGGGTTAGGCAGCAAGGCAAGCTCCAGAGCCCAAACTCTCCTTTGGCTCAGCACCCTGCACCCTGAAAGATAACGGAGAACCCCCACAAAAAAGCCTCAACTCCTTTCAGAGAATGGGGTCCCAGCAGACCCTGGGCGATTCTCGGGACGGTGCAGTGCCACACTTCCCTCGCTTCCAGACCTGAAGGAACCGCTGTGCCGGGAGCAGCCACTCTTCTCTTTCCGCCCTGCTGCTTCAGCGCCACACCCGCCGGTGGAAAGGGGCCAACGGGGTACTGTCCCCCTGCTGCACTCCGGGAAATTCCCCGGCAGCTCCCGGCAGGGAATAAAAGCAGTGGAGGGAAAGGGGGCCGCCCCGCCGGCTCCCGCACTCTCTCCGCCGCCAGCACCAGCCATGAACACACACCTCCGCCTCCTCATCCTCCTGGCCGCCGCCGCTCTATGCCAGGGTAAGCGGCCGAGCCGGGGTTATCCATCCGTCCGCGGCCGGGCCTCGGCAGGGGTGCACGGGGGCCCGGGGCTCGGCGAGGGCCGGAGGGTATCGGGGGACTCCGGAGCCGAGGCTCAGAAGGTTCCTCCCGCCTGCCAGGTGCGCCGCTGGCCGGGGAGCTGCGCTGCCGCTGCGTGCGGACTGTGTCCGAGGTGATCCCGCCGCGGCGCCTGGCCCGCCTGGAGTTTCTCGCCGAGGGGCCGCACTGCGCCGTGCCCGAGGTCATGTAAGTGCCCGGTCCAGGCCCCGACCCCTGCCCGCCGCCCCGGCCACGCCCTCACCCCCTCCCTGTCTCACCTGCAGAGCCACTACGAAGCAGGGACAGATGGTATGCCTGGACCCCACCGCACCCTGGGTCAAGCTCCTGGTCACCAGGATCCTCCGCAGGTACCTGCCGGGCCAGCTGCCGCCAGCGCTTGGGGTTAAACTTAGCTTTTGGAGGGGCTTAAAATGAGGAATAATGAGCCATATCCTGCTATTGATTCCTGTAGGGAAATCTGGTTAGTTACGCCAAAAATGTGTCCAGAAAGTGGCTTCTTTGTTGGGGAGGAGACAACCCAGCAGGTTGTCAGGGAGAATATCCACAGCAAATGCCTGATTAATTGCAAATCTAGCCGCAGTACAGTGCACCATTACCATCACGCATCTTTCCCGCATCTGCTATGGGATTTATTGTCTGGGATATGCAAGAAAACTTATGGAAAAATTTCCTGGCTGCCTTTACAATTTGAATTCTGCTTATTGCAGTTTGCCCAACAAGCTCTGAGGGAAGGAACATCTCATAATGAAGTTACCTGTTTGCCACAAGATACCAGGAAACAGATGCTATGAGAAGACAATAGCTCAACTCTCTAGTTTTGATGAGTTTGTAGATCAGATGTTCTTTGTTTCATTCCCTTTCCTCATATTTGTTATTGCCTAATCCTATGTATGGATTTATTGACTGAGATAAAGTGATTGAATCTCTTTGGTAAGACAGCATAAGCTTTGCTGGACACCTCTCAGCAACATTATCATGGTTTGCTTCACCTTTGTGCAAGCTCCTTCTTGCCAAATACTATTTGCCAGTAAGTTCTTATAAAACAGCACTAATGTCTGAGAAGAAGACGGGCCCATCGTGGAGATGGTTTTGCAAATGTCTGCAGAGAGTGTGACAGGAGAGGTTTGAATGGATTGTGCCGAGGATTGGGGGTTATCCTTCTGTCAAGAATAACAAGAGTGCTGTCTGGCGCTTAACATTTCAGTGCCCATTCAGGATTACACGGGAATAAAACCCGGTTCAAGCAAGAATGTTCTGCTGAATCTCTTTTTCCTACTCCAACTCAACAGGCTGTAATGCAGAATGCCTTGGGTCTTTTTGCGCAAGATATTGTCCAAAGAAATCACAAATTTTGCCCCTGACGTCTTGCCCCTATTCAATACTTAGAAGAGTGTAGTAATTTCTATGAAATTGTGGGGGTTTGTGCCGTGACCGGTTTGGTTTTTAACCAGATGATGTTGGGGTTGGTTAGTTGGCTTGTTTTAAAATGAGTTTACAGTAAGTATTTGGTATTTATGCACAAGATCTAAAGGAACAGTAAATGTTCTGAAGAGACTTAGATATTTTATGTCTGCTTGTATGACATACTGTCATAGCTCATAAAGAATAACTAATTTTCATTATTCTGCTTTGGAAAATTGTATGTAAAGAGGTGGATTTCTCTTGATATTGTAATGAAATACATGATGCAATAAAAAGTTTTCCCGTTGAAAAATATCCTGGGGTTTTTTGTGAATTCCACATTAAATGGACCTCTGTAACTGTGTCAGTTGGGCTAGTGGGATGCTGGGAAGCAATGACCTCTGTGTACCCAGGGGTTCCTGGACACACCTGCAGATCAGTTCTCTCTGAAGTGTCAGGGGCACTTTGTACCAAGCGAATGTATTTCTGTATTCAGAGGCACATTACTTAAACCCTGTGGTCGGAGCTGCTGATGTGAAGAGAGATTAACCCCATGATGGATGTACTGAACCCAAGCACACCCCTGCAAGCCGCAGGAATTTCTATTCTGGTTGAATTTGAAGTGGGCTGTGTTGAAAGTTAAACACATTTTGCTGGGTGGGAAAGAGTAACAGTGTTTGCTATGGTAAGAAACAGTAAAAGTTTGCAACAGTAAATTTGTTTCCGGAAAAGAAATGTTCAGGTCCCAGCTGTAACAAGGATACCTGACACTTGTAAAAGCCAAGAATCCCCACGTCTGGATTCTTCAATGCACATTTCTAGTTCAAACAATGTCTTCCACCACTAGGTACACGGTACTTGTTTAGTGACAGACAAATCAGTTGCTGTTTGCATGTGAAATCCAACAAAACCTTATCTGAAGGCACAACCCCATCCTGGCCTTGCTGACATGGGTGAGTCATGAGTGTTCTCCTGTGGCACCTGAGGAAAGCTGGCTCATCCCCAGAACATGCGACAGACAAACGAAGGTATATGGAAATCTGTCTCCTTTACACACCCATGCTTACAGAGCATGAAATATTCTTCACTTTCCTTGTCACCATTTTCCCCTGCCATTTAAAGGTGACCTGAAACTGTTGCTCCCTCTCCAGAACCTTGAGAAAGTCCTGTCTGCACTGGCCACCTCTCAACAAACTCCAGTGTGTCTGCACACATAATGGCTTTTCCCCTGGGAATGGTGTCTGTCTGAAATGACCACATTGCCCTGTTGCACCATGTTTGTCTCAGGAACAGCATGGATTCCAGAGAGAGCTACAACCAGCTTTACTTTATCAGAGCAGCAGATATTTGCAAAATCTCAAGGCAGATTTTTCACTTTCCCTGCCTAGTACACACCAAAGAGCGTGACTAAAAGACTGGCAATAACCAGATTCCTTCAAAACCTGAAAAGTATAACTTACCTGCAGGAATAGATGCCTATTTTATATGTTATTTTTGAAAACCATGGCTCATTAAAACTTCTACAGTTCTTCCCTTCTGCTCTATGTCATATGTTTTTCTTCAGATGCAAGTTAATTTACTAAAACAGCAATGGAAATATCTTGTGCAACTCTGGATTTTTGCCTCCCACCCAGTTTCCAGCAGGAAAGTACATTGCCCAACAAAAAATGCTAGTAAAATAGGTCACATCAAAAGCCTCTCAGGTTTTTAAAGTCCTTATGGGGCTCAGGAATTCTTATCATCCATTCTTTGAAATTCTCAAGTTATTAAGCATGAAGAAAGTTAATCTTCACTGTACCCTAAGAGATTCAGATAAGTGCCTGTAGATAACTCAAATGTACACAGTCACAGTAAGCCTATCATTGCAACTTAAAACTACATTTAACACTTGCAACTGTTTGGGGGTTTCTTTATGGAACCGGAAAGAGAGTTTTGCTTCCATGTAAAGTTCCAGCTTTGAGTAAATAGCATAATTAGTGCTATATTGTAATGACCTTGATGAACTGAAAACATTTATAAAATATTTGGAGGAATGACTAGGAAATATTGCTTTGTTCTCCATAGCCACAGACCATGGAAGCAAAATGTTTTCATGGAGAGAGTGCTTACTCTGCAAGGGCACTCAAAATTGATGACTGTCACCATCTGAATAAGATGTCAGTCGTTTGTAAAGACCTCTCTAGGAAGGCAGGAAAAGCCCTTGAAAATTATATTCCATTTAACATTAAAAATAGAGGAACGCCTACTTCTGCAAGAACCCAGCCAAGCACCTTGCTCCGTGGATCTGAGCTCACCATCCTCTTCCACACAGAAAGTGGACACTCAGAAGCTATCACCCGCCAAGATAGCAACAATTATTACAGACTTTGGGTTTTTTTCCCACTACTATTTGATTAAAGTAGGTGAACACATTGCAAGTGAAGGCGCTATACTTAAAGGGGTTTCCACAGTCAGGATAAATAAAAAGCAGGTTCTTATGCCCTCTGCAGAAACGGCTTGGCACAGAAAAGAAATAGCACACAGGTTTTCTTAAATAAAGCTCCCCTACTGACTGCAGAGATTTACCTTAAGGATGAGCTTCTCCCGCCCTCAGCTCGGCCCGTCCCTGAGCACCGCCCTTCCCTCAGCTCCGCCGGCCCCGCCGCGACCTGGATCCCGCTACTTGTCCCGGCTGCTTCCCCTCGTCGCTTGGTTGCGGCGCCGCTTCCACCTGTGGACATCGACCGACATGGCTGCGGCCATCACAGGGGTCTCCTCCTTCTCCTCCGCGCTGCTGTTCCCGGACTGGGCGCCGCTGAGGCGCTGCTGGCGAACCCTCACCCTCCTGACGCCCCGGGCCGGCTGCAGCGCCCCTCGCAGCGCCGCCAGGTACGCGGCGCCGGTCGGGGGGTTTTCCTTCTCGCTCCTTCCTCGTCATCCCTCTCATCCTCCTCGTCCCCCTCACGCTGTGGCGGGAAGCGCGCGGCGGGCAAAAAGGGCGCGAAACGCCTGAGGGGACGGCGAGAAACATTTTGTCAGTATTTGATGGGGGATCGAATGTGAAACAACGGTTCTGGTATTAATTTTAGAAATTAAATACAGTAAGTATCAGTAAAAATAGTGATAAACGTTTATAATGCCATTCACAAATACTACTGGATCATTTAAATGCGTGCTTTCGTGGAGAAACAAGGAAATAATTTAGATCTGATTTACCTGAAATAGCAGTTTCTGTATTACAAAATGTGGTAGACAATAATAACTAGTCCTACTAGAAGTAGTAACAACTCTTTCTATATAGTGACAGTCTCCAGATTCTGTAATATATTTGCATAAGTGTGTGCTATTTTGACTTTTTCACTGGTTTTCATCATTAGTCAAACAAACCAGGTAGTCCATGCAGATTGCAAGGAACATAAATTGTGCTCTAAATTTAAGCAGATTCTGCTCAGACTTTGCCATTTCCCAGTGCAGTTCAGATCAGCTCAGTTTGTAATAAGGAGGAGTATTTGCTTTGCCACGACTCTTTCTGAAGACTATGACTTACTATAGGACTCCGCAGGAGTGACAGTGAGGTGCCTAGTAGGTGCTTGAGCTCCCTGCCAGGAGTACAACAGCAGAGAGCATGGATTTTCAGCCTCAGGAAGCTTCTCTTAAGCTTGATTGACATATCTTAATTGGGTTTACCTTGTCTTTCGGGTTATTTTAAAAAAATCATTATGAATTACAAATGTTGCCAAGAATCCTAGCGTGTAGTCTAACCACACATTACAAATTCTGTCTAATAAGGGGATCTTCCTGTGGATCTTACGTTAAAGTTTATTTTATTAAAGGAAAAAAAAAAAGAAAATCACAAATCAATTTTTTTTTTCTGATAACAAATCATCAAAACAAACTCAGCATTTTATGTTACTTTCACTTGGATATGCAGATACAATCAGCACTGCTACTGAAGTCAACAAAAGATGTCTTTATGAATTTAAAACAAAGCAAATCCACACTGAAATTCCCAGCAATCCCCATACCTGTTATGTCCATCCTCTTGTCACTTGCCAAACCGTTCTTCAGCTGACTTTGGTTTTGATAGATCTACTCACTACATGACTTAAAGGTTTGGAATAACACTCATTTGTAGACAAACTTCACTCCGGGTCAGTCACATAAGTAAAAAACCCCCAGAAATTATATAATGTCAGGTCACAATTTTCAATGTACTTTTCATGTTAAAAGTTCAGCAAAGATGTTGTATTGCTGATGTTATCTATATAAGCCTCTCTAAGATCGTGTCATTTTCCTTATTGAAAATGTGTGTATTTTCCCAAAGCATCTTGAAAATTATATAGACCCCCAAAAGAGTTATGTACGTATTACAGTTGGTATTCCCTTCTATATCTTCACAATGTAACCATATTCTTTGTGGGGAATTAGACACACTGCAGCAGTAATGTCCTACTGCTGCAGAGTTCCCGACTCTTCACATCTGTTTGTTATTTTTTTTTAAACAGCAGAAAGTTTGTGCCCAGCAGAGATTTGAAATTCTCTACCTTTCCCTTGCTGACTTGTGTGCTTTTTCTGTCAGGTAAGGACCGATGGCTGCTGCCCCGGTTTTCATTCTGTGGGCTGCACAGGTATTTCGTTCGGAGCAAACAGTGGGATGCCGGTATTTAGGGTGGAGTGACTGCAAAGGGCTGAACAACCTGGGGAAAGCCATGCCCGCCATGCCGGTGGCGGGGGTACGCCCCGAAGGGCGATGGCGGGGGAGCCGAGCCAACCGTCCCCTCAGGCGTTTCGCGCCCTTTTTGCCCGCCGCGCGCTTCCCGCCACAGCGTGAGGGGGACGAGGAGGATGAGAGGGATGACGAGGAAGGAGCGAGGAGGAAAACCCCCCGACCGGCGCCGCGTACCTGGCGGCGCTGCGAGGGGCGCTGCAGCCGGCCCGGGGCGTCAGGAGGGTGAGGGTTCGCCAGCAGCGCCTCAGCGGCGCCCAGTCCGGGAACAGCAGCGCGGAGGAGAAGGAGGAGACCCCTGTGATGGCCGCAGCCATGTCGGTCGATGTCCACAGGTGGAAGCGGCGCCGCAACCAAGCGACGAGGGGAAGCAGCCGGGACAAGTAGCGGGACCGGGTGCGCAGGAGACGGGAGATGCTGAGGGAAGGGCGGTGCTCAGGGACGGGCGGACAATGGGGTGTTTTTATCTAGGGTATAATTTGATAAGAATAATATTTTAGAAAGGACAAGCCATTAAAACTCAGCATGCATACTATCTGTGGAAGCACCTGAGCCACATTCCTTTTGGAAACACCTAACTCAACAAAACCTTTGCCAGGACCAGAGCAGAACATGGAGCCTCACTAAGCTGTCCCATCTTTCTAAAGCTTTTCCCAACTTTATAAGGGAATTTGCCCACTGCCAGTAGGCTGGTGAGGGTGCTGTTATTATTTTGGCAGGCTTTTTATATGCTATTTCAGGTCTTTTCTTTCAGGTTTGTTTTCTTCTTCCACTCTGCACAGACGATTTTTTTACTGTAAAATCTGCCACTGAACATGACAGAAGGCACCAATATGCAAGCTGCAAGTAATTCCATGAGACTTTCCCCTCAGAACACACGAGGGTGCAGGGAAAAACTATGAGGGGCATCGATCCTTGTCTGTGGAGCTCTGTGTCTACCCACTCCAAACTGTGAGGGGAACAGCAGCTCACGGGAACCGAAGGCTGCAGCCGAAGCCCGTGTTTGGGGCATCGTCATCGTCCAGCTGCAGCTGTACCCTGAAGCTCGACGTCCCTGTCACTCCGCCCGTGCCTCAGCATCTCCCGTCCCTCAGGTCCGCCCGCCCTCACGATCTCCTGCCCTTAGCACCGCCCTGCCCTGAGCGCCGCGCGTCGCTCAGCATCTCCCGCCCCCAGCACCGCCCTTCCATCAGCTTCCGCCGTCCCTGAGCTCCGCCCGCCCCGCCGCGATCCCGGTGCCGGCAGTGGCCCCGCCTCCTCCCCTCGTCGCTTGGTTGCGGCGGCGCTTGCGTCCGTGGGGACGGACCGAAATGGCGGCGGCCACCACAGCCTTCTTCTCCTCCGCCTCCTCCTCCTCTGCCGCGCTGCTGCGCCCGGGCTGGGCGCCCCTGAGGCGGTGGCGAACCCTCACTCGCAGCACCAGCAGCTCCCCTCGCAGCGCCGCCAGGTACGCCGTGCCGATCGGGTCTTCTTCCTCTTCATTCTCCTCCTTGTCATCCTCCTCCTCATCCTCGTAGCCCCCATGGCGCGGCGGGTCCAAAAGGCGCGAAACGCCTGAGGGATCAGGGTCCCCCGAGATCGTCCTTCGGGGTGGATGCCCTCGGATCCCCGCTGAGTTCCGCGGTTCTTCCCGGAAAAACGGGGAAGAAACAGCGGGAGGGCGGGCGGCGAGCGGGTGGCGGCCCTGGCCTTGGTGATCCATCGGGGATTTAAGCCGTGCCCCTGAAACTGAAGTAGCCCTTGCCATGTGACCTTCCTGTCCCCTCCCAGAGGGGAATCTGTGAGTACAAATTTGCTTGCTCTTGGTACCTTAAAGAGCTTGTCAGTGGATTTATACAGAATTACTGTATGTTTTCATCATTTGGTGGCAAACAGGGCATGCTTTGGTGCAATGGGGATCAGTGTCCTGACAATAATCACCCCCTTTGTTTAATTTATTGCACTATCTGCACAGGGATTCTGGTGTTGGTTTTGCAGCACTGCAGCTCTGAGCTCTTGCCTGGGTGTGCATGGGAGGGTCTCTCTGAGCTCCTGCTTGTCAACCTTTTCATTTCTATATGGTTGTCTTAAGTCGTGGCTGAAAGTTGGCTGGAGATATTCAGCAGATCAGAAGTGCCTATGCTGAAAGCACTGTGTTTGTGATTTCAAGAATGAAAGGATGAGTGAGCTGAACAGCCATTGAAATAAGCATCTGACCCCTTGGATGTTCTGTGTATCAAGAATTGATTCTGCCAGTTTTGGGAGAAATAGCTATATTTCTGGATCAGTGCATATCCTACTTCTGTGCTGCTAGTAACTGTTCTTTCCAGTTCTGCAAAACATAGATATTCCCGCACTAATAATTTCCAGAGGTTTTCATGCGGTATGTATGAGACATGTAAGGTCCTGTTGTGATGCTCGATGTGATCTCAGGCTTTTAGTGTACAAGTTGATCTAAAATAGCAGCTCAGATCTTTGTTTCTGTCATGTCCTGCAAGTCACTGAATTCATAAACAAGAAGAATTCAGTACGTGAATTTTTTGTTGTAAATCCACGCTGGGTTCCGAGTGAGAGCATTCATGGGTGGGTGGGATAACAGTGGGATAGGGTGGTGTAGTAACACATATTAAGTCTGTCATTTAACTTGGTCATGAAATCTGTCACAAATCTGTCATTAAACCTGTCATTGACCAACACCTGGTCAAGGTTTTAATGTGTATAAAATTTAAAATAATAATAATTCATGTCTTAGTTTCAATGTCTTGAATAGCCTGCTGCAGCATAAGCTTTCTGTACAGGTGATGCTATATTTGTTCATGCAGTTCTTGATAAATATCAGTATGATATTTCCATCAAAGGACTTAAACTATTTAGATTCTAAACCTAAGAAGCTTCAACATATTTCAGTATTTGCTATTTTTATGTTTAACAGATATGAGAAATGCTGTTTACCATCTTCCTTCCTAGCAGCTGTGAAATACGAGAAATATTCATATCATTGAGGCTTGGACAAAAGAATAGTGTAAATAATGTCAAATCCATTTTTAAGGAAATTTGGGGAGGGAAGTGGGTAAACGTTCCTTAAACCAGTAAAACCTAAGGGCATAAGAGTGGTGTCATGTTTTATTCCAAAATGGAGGAGTTCACGTAAGTTTACGTGGCTGGCTATGTGCATCGGGAAGGCGAGTTGTGGCTGATGAGCTCCTCTTCCATGTGCACTGATGGCACATCCCTGCTCTTCAATAAGAGAGTGGGGAAACACTTCACATGTAGATTTGTAGTGTGTTAATGTTTTTCAAATAATATTTGAAATGCTAGCAAATGAATCAAAACATTTGGCAGTGTTTAAAATGGTAGATCACACACTTAAATGTGTCTTCTTGATAAAATTTTAGACCTAAATATTGTGTGTCTTTTTGTCTTTATAGTGACGAAGCAACCGTTATCTCAGGGACAAAGCTTGCTCACCAGGTTTTGAAAGAAGTTCGAAAGGATGTAGAATTGTGGATATCTGCTGGGAACCAGAGGCCTCACCTCACTGTCATATTAGTAGGAGACAATCCAGCCAGTCACATCTATGTCAGGAACAAGATAAAAGCAGCTGCAGCTGTGGGTATGTCATATAAGTGATCCTTTGGGAAGCGCAAGATACTCTTTCTTAAAAACAAATAAAGCAGGAGGAATCCCCTTAGTGTCTTAATTAAATGTTGCATTATTTCTTCCATGTTTTCTCTGATGGACCTAAAGAAAAGAAATTGCGTGGATGTATGAAGAAAGTAGTTTTAATGTGATTTGAATGGGAGCCATAAGTTTCATTTTGTGTCTTAAAATGTTGTTAGGAAACAGTTGTTAGGCATCAGGCAGATTTTTTGGACTAAATGAGTAAGCTGCACATCCTTATTCTGACATGTCTTCTGTTTCTTGCTTTTATCAGGCATTTCTAGTGAGATCATACTGAGGCCTAAAGACATTTCACAGGAGGAGCTCTTGGATATGACAGTAAAACTCAACAAGGATTCAAGAGTTAGTGGTTTATTAGTTCAGCTACCTCTCCCAGGTAGGTGACATCTTTGTCCCACTCCTCATATACGGTCCATGTAAGAGGAAAGAGTTTAATAGTTCTGGGCTGCAAGTTTACCTCAGGGACATAAGAAGCTCTTGAAAGAGGACATGCATAATGTTTTATGGTTTAATGTTTAAAGGTTTGCTTGAGATGTTAATTGTTTTGTTGAACCTGCAGTTCATTTTAAAGATAAAAAGAAATCCCGAGAATCATTTCGTATGTTAAACTTGCCTTTTTCAACGATCCATCAGAATGGTGCTCCAAGGCATTTCACATAATTTATCCAGTTGAATTATCTTTATTTTTTTAGCATGTTGCACTGGTTTGCCTTGAGTTACATACTTTTCATCCCCTATATTGTGCAAAATTTTGCTATGTAGCAGATGATGCTATAGCCTTTCTCATAGTGATTCCAAGTTTTGCCTTAAACATTTACTTATGTTTTCTGTGCTGGCCCTAATGCTCCAGGTGAGCTTTGTGCAAAGGTTCTAAAAGCCTTGACTAAATTCTTGGGTTTTTTATTTCCCTTCTCCTAATCTGTAATAAAATCTCACTGAAATATCACTGGGGAGTAGCTGGCAAAGTGGTATTTTTGCAGTGATAAAGCTTGCAAAGGAAAAAAAACGAAACCGAAACTCTTTTGTATCTATAAACCAGCAAAACTGGGGCAGATGCTGAGAGTTATGAAGGAAAAAATGTTTTGGTTGTATTTGTAATGAACAGCCGTGTTCATGACGAGGAGGGTTTGCACTTGGTGTTATGTGAAAGCTGCCTGAAATGGGCCATGTACTGAAATAAATTTGCCACAAGGTGGAAGTATAACACAAGTAAGGAGCCACATCCTGGCCATCAAGGTAGGAGCTGATGGAATGTAGTCGGTTTCCTTTGAACAAACATCTCTACCAATAATAGAGATTAGCAGCAACAGGTAATGTAATTATCAAAGTTTCATTGCAGCGATGAGAACTGCAAAAGATGGAGCCCTGACAGCTTAGGGATGGAAATCATCCCGTCTGAAGCCTGGAGCAAAGGAAGCAGGCTCGTACACTGGACACTCAGATAACTGAATTTATTTTTTTCCTCAAAGGAACTTAATAAACTAAAGGGCCAAAAGCTAAGTTAGCTCATTTGCCAATTTTCTTGTCAAATTTGCCTTGTAATGGAAGGAGGCAAAGCCTAGAAGTTGTGAAAACTTTACCAGTGCAGGCTGCTTATTCCAAAATAGAGGTTGTTGTGTGGGGTTTGGGGTTTTTTGCAGTAAACCACACAAGGTGGTTTTGATCAACATTGGAATCAGAAATGGAATCAGAAATAGCTTTGTTCTGTTGCACTTTTGTAAGCCAGGGCAACTTAACTTTAAGGATTGTTGCTTTTGCCTGAGGAGAGCTTCTTTTCTGTACACCGTTTGAGTGCATTACTTTTGATGGTTTTCTGGAGACTTTCCTGTATCTTAGTTTGAATTGCTTGGGAGATGGCCATGAAACATTAATTTATTTGAGACAGAAGATGAAAATCCATGCAGTATTTTTTCAAATCCCATTTGTGCTATGTTTTTATTTTCATCAGTCTTCCCTTTTAAAAACCAGCCTTTAGTTTTCATGTGCCAGCAACAGAGGCAGATGTTGTTTGTTGTGTAAATAGGAGTTTCTGTGTGTGCAAGCTGGAGCTGCTTGGCAGGTGATGCCCAGTGTAGTCCTGCAAGTTTAGCTAACAAGGGAGAGGGCGAGTGCAGAGAGGAACTTGGCCTGGAGAGTGGCTTGGAATGACAGCAAGGAAATTTGTACGGTATCAGTTGATGTTTTATGAGACTGACAGTAAGATAATTAAGAAATTATTTTGTTCCTCTGGAAGTAAAGAAGGCATGTGGAAGCAAACCAGGAAACTGCAACTCTTGGGGCAAACAGAATCTGCTCCTTAAATAACATAGTGATTGTCTCTACAGTTTGAGTTGGGTTGATTGGTTTGTTGGTTTGGGGGTAGCTTGCCCAGGACAGTGTTTTGAAAGCATCTCTGAAGGAGAAGGAAGGTGTCCACATCCTCTTCTCAGGCCCACAGCTCACTTGTCCCCAGCTGTGCAGCTGCATTTCTTCCGTGTACTGTAAACCCTGTTCTGAAATTCTGCAGATCAGTTTTGAGTGTGGAAAATACCCATGTAAAACATTATTTTTTTTCCTTTTACATAATTGTCTCTATTATCTGCCTGTTTCTGGGAAGCTAAAGACAGACAGTGAGGAGGAGATGTTTTTCAGAGCAGTGTTCTGATCATCCCAGGCACAAGGAAAAGCATGGCTGCTAAGTTTGTGTTCGATGAACAACTGACCTGCCTAAGGGTAACAAGTTCTCTTTTGCAAAAGCCATTTAATAGGTTACTCCAAATTTCTTCCTTGTTTTTTTTCTAATCCCCAAGTTGACATAAAAACAAGGTTGCTTTCGGTCTCTATGAGGCAAGTTTCAGTTCTAAGAGACTCTTTCATCAATGTACGTAATATCTTAATTTCCACAGTCTTTTCTCATTAGGATTCAGAAGGAGATTTCATCTCGTAAAAAAAATGGCGAATTAAATTGTAAATCATAGCAGCCTGGTTTAACTCTAGGGTTTTTTTTAACTGGAAATCTTTTAACAGGAGATTACCATGGTTTAAGTTCTATAACATGCATATCTTGTAATTATCTAGCTCCTTTTAATGCAATACCACAAAAACCTACTAAATTAAAACATCCTGTTTATGTCCCTAAAATATTTTTACTGGGAACATCTGAATTTCCTTATTGACACTCATTTTCCTTTATTTGCTTTTTTAAAACCTCCTGTAGTGCTCTCTGGCTTGGACACTGGGATATCTTGCCACACAGTTGCAGGATTCTGTTCAGGTTGTGGCTAGAACGGGTAATGCAAAAGATGCAAAAAGCAATCACTCTGAGATGAAAATTGTAAAGCCCCAGCCCACTTGTCAGGTTTAGGTGAAGGTAGGGAACCTATTCACTCTTATTGGTGCACGCTAGAAACAACCAAATTCTCAGGAGTTTCAGTAAGAAACTGGTCACTAACCCGCCGAGGGTCAGTGGCTTTCTCCCCATTTACCTTCTCTGGGGGTCAGCTTGATTTTGTCCCAGAGAAAACCTTTCAGCAGGTCTGGGTTACTGCAGGCCGTGGGTCAGTCACCGCCATTTTGTGGCTCTTAGCCATCTGTGGGTCAGTCACAGCCATTTTGGGGCAGGCTGTGGGTTGTTCACAGCCATTTTTGGTGTCTCAGCAGGCCGTGGGTCAGTATGGGATGTTTTGTGGAGCTGTTCCTCTGGGCTGTTGTTATGTATTCCAAGTTTATGCCTGGGTTTGTAACTCTGCAGAGAGAGGTCTGGCAAACACACATTTTTTTCATAATCGGTACTAATGTTTATGCAGTATAAGCTTTAAGCAGCTGCAGAGCTGTCCCATATCATTAGTGCATATGAAAAATCTTCACTATGAATAGATATGATTACTAAATTATGTGCAGGCAATGTCATTTAAGCCATATTTAGTGTTTTGAGATCACCAATATCAAACAGTTTTGTGTATTCTCAGTTTTCTAATGAAGTGGGATTTGTTTTGGTCCTACTGATTAACAGTTGACTAAAACCAGTGGTATTACTGGAAAAGGAAAGCTAGACCTGCAAAGTTATTTCAGCTTGAGATTTCCACGTATTTGTTTAAAACTCTAGGTCATGTATCCTTTGTGGGCTTAGAAACCAGAATAATGCATATAACTGTTCTCCTGTGGTTTGCTGGGGTTTTTGAGCCACTTCGTATTTAAGACTTCCAGAATGCAGAAGTGACTCTGAAGTGACTTGCTTAAACATTTCTTCTTATAGCTAGTGTCCTCATTCTCAACTGGGTACTGGGCTCTCATATTTTGACAGAATCTGTTGTATTAACGCTGTGACAAATGCCGTAACCTAATTTTCAGTAAACTGCTTGAAAAGGTGAAACTGTAACTGCTCCTTTTAGGGGGAGTGTAGTTTGTTCAGTCAAGAACAGTAATTAATTACCCTGGCTAGATCTGGGCCTTGTGTTTGTCTGTGTAATGACTCTGGTGGTGTTGATGGCACCTGACAAGTGAAGGAGCTGTAGTTGAGAGCTGTGTGTCTCCTAGATCACATAGATGAACGGACAGTGTGTAACGCCATCGCGCCTGAAAAGGATGTGGATGGATTCCATATCATGAATGTTGGACGTCTCTGTCTTGATCAGCCTTCCATAATCCCTGCCACCGCTGCCGCTGTCTGGGAAATCATAAAACGGACAGGTAAGAGACTCCAGCTGTCCTGAAACTCTTTTTATCCTGGGAGATGAACAAACGATTAACTCAGGTGTGAGCTAAAAGGTCTAGGTTATCTAAATGCATTGGGCTGATTGAAGAACAAACATTTAGAGTATTAATCTGAATAATAAGGGGTTGCCAAGTAGATGGGATCTTGTGCCAGTAGCACAACTATTAATTAAGTGTAAACAGTAGTACTTGGTGGAAAGTTACTTCAGTAACTTTCTGAATTTTATAGTTTTGCAGGGAATTTTCTGGGCTGTTGTTGACGTGATTATTTGTCAAATAGAAGATTTGAATGCATAAGTTCTTGTGGAGAAGGGGGAAGAAACAAGAACAAAGAATGGGAGCACTTAATTCAGTACTAGAAGGGGAAAAAATTCATATGCGTTCAATAGTTGTCATTTTTTATTTAGAATGTACATGTTCTTATTGGCCGACATAAGTGCTTCCCTTTGTGGCTGGAACAGGGAATTTTAAGTCCTTGCTAAGGGTGATTGATTCAGATAACCTGAATGAGTTGTCAGTTTTCTTTCTCCAAAGTGAAAGCTGAAAGTTGTTTTGTGGATTCATCCCTCAAATTCAACCTTGTGGATTTTCAAGTTGTGTTGATGTCAGCAGTCCACAACAACAAATAATTCTGTCTTGGGGATTGAGAAGAAGGGTTTAGATGTATCAAAATAGCGGAATGTAATTTTTTATTCTTTTTTTTTCCTACAAGGAATACAAACATTTGGAAAAAATGTTCTTGTAGCTGGAAGATCTAAGAATGTTGGAATGCCTATATCAATGCTTTTACATACTGATGGAGAGCATGAAAGGCCTGGAGGTAAGTCCAGGAATGTTGTCCCAGTGTTTCCATTTGTGAAGTCCTGAGAATAAAGCTGAGTAGAGGACTCAGATTAAAGAGAAAGCTTTCCACTCTTGTCAATACTTGCCACCAGAGCAAGAAGATAAATTTGCTAACATATTTCCTGACTTATTCTCAGGAGAACAGTTTCTGGACTTGACTTTTTCTGGTATTAAGTCATCATTTCCTCCTCCATTTGAAACAGCTACTATTTCAACACAGTCAGCACTGATCATCGAGGGTAATAGTGGTGGCGAGGCCTTGAAGAGCTGCAGAGGCTCCTGTGATGTTTATACAGTGTAGCTATCTGTATGCCTTATCCTCATGCGTGTTCAGTATTGATTTCACTTGTCATACGCACCTGAGCACAAACATACACGTGTATATACACACATATACACACATATACATTTATGTATGAATAAAAAAAAGGTGTGACATGACCCTTGTGTTAATGCTATGTCAGTGAGGTGTTGCTTATGAAAATACCCAAATGACCAACCAAGGAATTTTTCAGCATGAGCTCTATGATTACTTGTTAGCCTGGGGGATATTTCTGCAGTGCAATTTATATCCCCCTGGAAATTGGGTGGTGTGGTGGAAATATTTTTAAGTAATTTTAATTACAGAAGCCTACATGTGCTGATATAATTGTGCTGTAGAAATTAAAACAAATATAATCTAGATAGAATGCTGCCCTTTTGCAACTTCATTTTGATGTTAGAAACTGCCATGGTGGTGTGCACAAATGAGGTAAACATGGACATTTAATCCCAGGCCTTTTTAATTGGAGCAGAGCGAAATCTGTTATTAATATAATAAAACACTAAAAGCTTTATACTAATCATAGAGTTGGTTTTTCCATTCAGCCTCTGTGGGAAAGTTGCTATTTGGAACTTCTCTCAGTGCTTGAATTGTAATTACCATTGGTGCATAGTTCTGGTCTCATCCTCATTCCCACGAAAATTAGTAGCATTTTTTCCATTTGCTGCAAATATTGGGTGACGTTTATTATTGGCAGTGCAGCTGATGTTTGAAGTAGGCTTGGTACAACACAAAGTCACGAACTACTTACACGATTCCCGGCTGGAAATGAGGAGACCTAGTGACCTGTGATGCTTTCAGCAGCTTGTTGTAAACCCCACAGCTGCATGGACAGTTTTTAGCTGTAACTAAATACTGTTTGCAGCTTCCAGCTTTTGAGTTGATTGGATCCATGGCTCAGTTTTGTTGTCTTGTATCCTGGGTTTCTAGTTCCTGTTTGACAGTCTGGTAGTACAGCTTATTTTGGGGGACCAGTCCATGAGTTTTTTGTGGTGCTTCATGGTCTTCTGCCAATGTTCTGGTTCCTGACATGCCAGATGACTTCCCTGGCAACCCTGTTTGCTGGCATTGCCAGTGGTTCTAAGTATGTCACATATTTGATGTAGGGACAGAAGAATGTTCAGATAGTCCCTTACTGACACAGGAGTCTAGATACAGAAGGAGTTAACTCATCAAAGTTACCTTGGCCTAATCTGAAGAAATGGATTTATTTCTTAGGTAGTTTTCTAGCTAAGTGTTGGTACACAGTATAAAGCAGCTGTCAATGAGAAGACAAAGGAATGTGTACTTCCCTGAAAGTGAACTGGCATTAACTGTGTATGTATATGCTGTGTACATGATGATAAATACTAATGTATTTGGGGCAGTCTGGTGGAGTTTTCCCCCCTGACTCACACATGGGGCTCTCCTTGAAGATCTGGTTCATCTTCTGCACTTGGGTTTAATTTCTGCTTTTGCTGTGAGCAGCAAGAGACCAGCCTGGATGGCGTGTAGAAAGGAAGACAGGCCAGGCCATGGTTTCACCTTTTTTTTTTTAACTCAGGAGGGTAAGGACCACAGAAGACCTACAACGAAATGCTGAAAATGAACTTTCTCGGGTTATCAGTTAAGAAAGAGTTTTTCAGCAATTGGGCTGATTTGATTCAATATTAGATTAAATATTGAGAAATGATGCAAGGAGTGTGTGTTTGGGGTACTGTTTTTGATTTCTTTTTTTGTTGAAGGTTTTGGTTGGTTTTTTTTATAGATTATGAACAAAAATGAAAAGTTGGGGACTGTCTTAATTTGTGGTATTTTATATGTAGATACACTCGTGTCCTGCAGGTGGCAATATCTGATCGGATGGAAAAGCTGTGTGAACCCCTTCCAAAATAAAAATGTTCTGTGTAGGCAGGTCAAGAGACTATCTCTGTTTTATAAGCTAGGGAATTGACTTGGGAGTATGTGGAATCTTAATTTTTAAATATATTCCTCTTCTTTCAGCAGAAGTAGCAGTGTAAAAATAGTTGTTTATTTTCTGTTTGGGCATGATCACAAATAAATGGAAAACCTCCCCTTTCTGAGGTGTCTGTAAGCTTCTGGACTGCTATTCTCAAGGTAGGGGCTTTTTTTTTTTTTCCCCCTTTTTTTCTCCTTTCCTTTTTGGTAGTGAAAGCAATTACTTGGTTTCAGGAGCTGACTACAGACACATTCCTCACTAAAATCTTAGTGGGAAATTAGCACCTATTTTATTACTTGGATAGATAACTTTGTAACTTTGGATTTTATCCATTGATTTTTCTCAACCTTTCTGCTCAGTAATGGTTGTGATTTTGGGCAAGACATGCTTCTTTTGCTTAAAGCAGGTATCAGAAGACTCCTCTCTTTTTTACAAGCCTGTACTTTTTCTGTTTTCATTATCTGCAAATGTCTTGATCTGCTTGTCTTTGGGGAGATCATGTGCACTGTAGAGCCTGAAGCATAGGGATAAAAGGTGAGGGGAAAGAGCAGAGAAGTCGAAGCACAGGAAGGTTGAAGATGAAATGCCTGAGAGAGTTAATAAGATGAGAGGCACAGATCAGATCAGTCAGACACATTCCAAAGGAAGCAGATGTGATGGTAATGTCTGAGAAGGCAAAAAGTTTTAGTTTCATGGCAAATAACATGGCCTAGGTGTCTGTGATGAGTGGAAGGCAGAGAGGGGGGTATGTAACACCTGAACACTGTGCAGTACAAATAATTGCAGAGAGGGTTGGGAAGAGTCTTCTTTGGGAGCTGTATTTGAGACCTATCTTTGCTGCTTGCTTGGGCAGTCCTCAAGGGGGCACCATGCCTGCTGTTGGATGCAGTAGGAGACTTGAGACCCTCTCCCCATGACTGTTCATGTCATGGTCTCTCCTCCGTATCTCCATCAAACAGCAGAAGGGTTATTCATGTCTTACTGACAGGGTTTATTCGTAGCTCTTGCCAAGAAATGTGGGTGTCCGTAGGAGCAGCTCCAGGTGTTTTGAGTTTGCCCAGAAGGATGTGTGCTTCTTGTGCTTCTGCTGGTGATCTTGTATTGAAGCCTTAGTCTGTGGCAAACAACTGAGTCTTGTAGCACCCTGTACGAACTGGGCTTTATAAAGCAGACACTGGATTCCATGCTGGGTTTGCTTTCTGGAGTTCCACTGAATGTAACAAAGCTGTGGAAGGGATAATTTAATCCACGGTATATGAATGAATTCATCCTGGGGGAATTTTTAAGAACAAATGGGTTTTCATGTGTGTAAGCAGCAAGTTTGTGAGTGTTCTGCCTATGCTGATTTAAAAGTCACATCCGAAGACAAATCTGATCATCTGTAGTGTTGTTAATGTACCGAAGTAAGTAATTTGCACCTGAAAGTAAATGCTGTACTTTTCGTAGCATTTTATATCTGACAATTAATTGATATTCTCTTCCGTTTCAGGTGATGCTACAGTGACCATTACTCACAGATACACCCCAAAAGAGCAGCTCAAGATCCATACGCAGCTTGCTGACATAGTTATAGTTGCTGCAGGTAATACTGGTTGTTGTTAATACTTCAATTGCAGCATTTCAAACCTAAAAAGAGGACTTTGCAGTCTGTGTCTGTGGCACTCACTGTTTCACGTTTCACTGAGTAACCAGTGCTCGTGCTTGCTGAGGGTGTTGCAGTAGGTAGGATTTGTCATTGTAGGAAGGGCAAGTGATTTGGCTCTTTGTTCTTGCCCTTCACATTTGCAGACTCATAAACTGTTTCTCGTCACATGCGACACCTTTCCCTTAGGGGGACTTCAGAGTGAACTCAAGATTGGGAACCAGTCAGTGCATAGTTTATACAGGTATAATTATGTAAATTAAAACATTCTCTGTGCCATGCAAAAATCATGAGTCATTTAAATTTTGACAGGAGGGTTACTTTAAATCAGCTGGAGGCTGCATTCATAAAACCATGGTATCATTCCCCTGCTGTTAGAATTAAGGCCAACCTTGCCAAATTAACTGGAGGTTTTGGTAACCTATGTTATTAATGGCTGGGATTTTTTGCTTTTACAATTACCGTGTCAAGAGAAAGAGAATGGTAATTGCCTAGAGGAAGGGGACTGAAAGATCAGTGTCTGTACTCTTAAAGCAATTTAAAGTGAAATACTTAGAGTTTGACTAATCAGTCCCAAAGAAACAAGCAGAACTCTGCTTCTGAGCAACCTCTGTTATTTGTTTACAGGTATTAAAAGTAGGAATACAAATTAATTTTAAAACATTGAACAACCCAACTTACTATAACCTTAGTAAAATTCTGGGCCCCATTGCAGCTCAGGGATATCATTCTCTTGTACCATTTTGGAGGACTACAAGAGGATTGTGTCTTTCCTCTTTTCTGCTCCCTTTCCCCCTCTTCCTCATCCTCAAGACCCAATTCCTTATGTATTTTCTAGATGAAGACAGACAGGTACCCGTCTAAAGCTTGTCACTTCCTGTTGAAGTGAAATGCCCTTTCCTTCAGGGTTTAACTTCACTGCATCTTTCCTGCAGCAGGCCAGGAGCAAGAAACAACTTATTTATTCCCACATCTAATTGTTCAACTGTGGGCCACACCAGAATTCACCACTGTGAATATAAGATAACAATGATGTGCTAACTGGAAATGAACCAGTCATTTTTCATCCAAATTCACTGCTTTCAGTTTAATCATTGCTTCTGATTTTTGTGCTGAACATGGTTTGTCATTTTTTATGCTTGTAGCAATTCAGCCATGTTTACCTTTCACTCTATTTTCCTTGTGTCATTTGTAACAAGAGCTTCATACAACACTCATTACACAACTTGAGATATACTTGGAATGATGAAAAAAATCTAGGGCTAGGTTGTGCAAACAGCACAGAGCCCTGCCCCAGTGGGTGCTCTGGGGAAGGTTGTGCTTTAGAAAGGTGGAATCACTCCAAGCTTCCTTTTGTTACATGAGAACTGTGCACATTGTACCTCTGGGATCACACACTCCCCGGAAATGGGTGACCTGTTCAGTGAATGTTGCAAAAAGGTAACTTGTACTCCTGCCAGCTTGGAACAGCTGCTGTTACAGGCCGCTGCAGAAGATGTGCAAGTGGAAAAGAGCTCTTTTGTGTGTGCCTGCGTGGAAGACCAAGATTCCTTTTGCTATGTAGTACTTTTAGAAGAACTATCTGCATCCTGGCTCCTGACTGGTGACTTGTTGCAGTGAGTCTGTTCTGATGTGGAAAAGCACCACCTCTGAGTGCTTTCCTGTTCACTTGCATTCATGGTTTTGGTAATGCTTCAAATCAGGTGCTTCTCTTCTCTTCTCTTCTCTTCTCTTCTCTTCTCTTCTCTTCTCTTCTCTTCTCTTCTCTTCTCTTCTCTTCTCTTCTCTTCTCTTCTCTTCTCTTCTCTTCTCTTCTCTTCTCTTCTCTTCCCTTCCCTTCCCTTCCCTTCCCTTCCCTTCCCTTCCCTTCCCTTCTCTCCTTCTCTTCTCTGTTACACCTGTGTGTGAGAAGATGCATCTCTGTGCTGTCTGTCATTTGCCCCCTGGCTTGGGGCACCAGTTTTCCTGCTTACTTGGACTGTAACTGTCCATGCAGTTTATTCCTTCCTTTTCGTTCCTTCCCAACTCCTTGCATCTTAAGTTCCAACAATGCTGCTCTTGTCCAGCCTACCCCTCCCTAAAATCTCTTTAAATAGCACACAACTTTTGGGTTTCTAGCCAAAGCATGGTGTTTCCTGTTATGCACACCTGACACTTTGTATCCCACGACAGCATTCCCCATCTTGGCCTGCTATCCCTGCCTATACAGACATCCCACGGAGTCTGTTCTTTTTGCCATTGGCCCAGCCCCATGGCTGAAGTGTAAGTGCAGCTTTACCAGCGATGCTCCTAGAGCCACTACAGGACAGGCAAGGCTGTGATGGAAGCAGCAGGACTCTTGAACCAGTCAGCCTGCTGCTCCTGCTCTCTGGGCTTTCCAGTCTGCCGAGAGAAAGTCTCATCTGCCTTCTAGGTTTGGAGAGGAGGTAAAGAAAAAAAGTAATGACTCTTCCAAATGCCAGATGAACTTCTGCTTGGACTACTTGCACTGTCCCTCAGGACGTGATCTGTGGTCGTCTTGTCTAGGAAGTGCTGGTTAATCAGACCCTTTATTCAGGTAGTGTCTGGTTAGCTTTCTTAGAAATTGGCTGTTTCAAAGTCCTTGCACCTAAACTCAGATTAGGTAGGACCTTGTTTTTCTTTTGTTTAAAATGTGATTCATAATTTTCTACAAAAATTACCAGTGAAAGGTTTTCCCATAATCTTCAGTCAGTGCATTTTAGGAAAAGCTGCCCTAATGTTTATCCCTTCCTACTTGGTATGTAAAGTAGGCTTAAGTAAATAGATATGCTCATTTGGTTTGGGGGTTAATTCATTTGTTGCTATTAAGTATTTGGCTTATTATCAAACCATTTTACAAAGGGTGTAACTGTGCAGCTTCCGTTAATATGCTTCCAGGCCTATCACACACAGATCATTTATACCCATAAGGCTGCGGCATTATCCAGTTGCCAGCCAGGTTGCCATGGATTACATCAGAGGGGGATGAAGGAGATGCAGTCAGATGTTATCAAATTGGCTAGGGAAGAGTTTGAGATCTTGGCTTGCTCAACATGAGAAGCAGAGTTTCAAGCGGGTATCTTATGGGGGAGTGAGAAACGGAGAGCAAAGAGTGTTGTTGTATTGCCGGTATCCAAATGACTACGTGGCTGTGCTCCAGCACTGCACATGGAGCCAGAGCCTTGTATGCCAGCGCTTCCCTCCAATAAAGCTGCAGTTTCGAACCATACGGATTTGGTTTCTTTTCCTTTTTGCCTTCTCCCCACCTGAGAGAAAGCTGCTTTGATGGGGAGACGGGAGTTCAGACTCCCTTTTTGGAGGTACTCTAACATTCCTCTCAGAACAAAGAACTGATGGAATTGCTCAAGAAGCAAGGTGAATTGTAATTTTTAGGTTGGAAATTCCCATTACTGGAAGTTGGAGGTTGCATGGTAGGGAAGAAATTCCTGACAAGAGGCATACAGCCATGGATACATTTCATTATCTAGATTTTGAAGTGACCTTATAGGTTTTCTGGGTCCTGGCTGAAGCACATATTCATGATGAATATCAAGATGCTTCATATTTAAATGGGCTGAAGAAATACAGTGCATATGAAAAAGCTGAGGTGGCTTGTTGTGGCTGTTTTAGCTGGAATTTCTTAATAGCAAGAAACTCCTATCCCAGGACGCTACAGAAATGCAGCCCACAAGGTGTGCAGTGCCCAGGCTGGGCCTCTCTGGTCAAGTGCAGAGGTCTCCCAAATTGTTATAAATACCAAGAAATGGTGTTTTGTCCTCTGTGGAAGATCAGTGTTGTGTGCTGGGAGTACCGTAACAGTTAAGACTGCTTATTGGTTGAGTGTGTTTCTTGAACCAAAACCAATCCATGGCACAGCTTTTGGTGGGATGTTTTTTGTGTTTTTTTCTTTTTTTCCTCTTTTCCGTAGTAGTAGTAGTAGTTACAAACTGCGTGCAATTGAGGAATACTTGTTTTCAGTGTGGGGTGTATCAAGAAATATTCAAGTGAAAGAATTCTGTTCTATTTTGTGCATGCATAGCTGTGCGTGTACACCCCTCGATATCATTCAAAACTGATGACCTAAGACCACCTGGCCAGGGTAATTAAATATGTGTTGATGATTCCAGGTATCCCAAAGTTGATTACAACTGATATGGTCAAAGAAGGTGCAGCTGTGATTGACGTAGGCATCAACCATATCCATGATCCTCTTACAGGAAAAACCAAATTAGTTGGGGATGTGGACTTTGAAGGTCAGTGAAACACTCTTAATACGAACCTGTTGGATAAATATGTTGAAGTTTGTAGGATTCACTCATGGTAAATGTTTGGACTAGGCAGTGTCTCAAACGAGACAAGGTTCTCAGGAATTTTTTAGAATTTATTTACTTATATAAGAACACAAAAACTATCTGCTCTTAAGAAATGGTATGTTAGAGGAGAGGAAGTGTTACTTTTAATTACAGGTACCAGCAACCTGTAAGAGATGAAGATGAGCTCTTCTGGCAGTGTGGTGCAGAAGGTGCTTGTGTCCAGTTTCTTTAGTCCTTCGAGTTTGTGAAATGTTTCAAAAGTAATCAATGAAAACAATTTCTGCTTTTTCTCAAGCTTAGGGTCTCCCACTGTTCATAGCAATTATTATTAAACCACAGTTTCTCAAAGCCTCCTTTTGCACTCTTCCTTTACATTTGTCTGTGAAAATGTTAACTTGGCTTTAGAAATATCCTTTATGCTAAAGTTTAACGTGGGTTCATCTAAAACTGCTTAACATCTTGGTCCAGGCAAGCCTAACAGATAAAAATTGTTGTTACATATTGATCTTTTTATGTTTAATGTGTTGCAGAGCAAGTTCACAATGCAACTTGATTAAATATCTCTGCTCTGGAGGAGCTCCAGACTGGAATAGCAGGATTGTTGCACTTATTGGCAGAGTTGAGTGTGGGAAGCTTAGACAGCATTTACCCACATTATTAATGGTTCTCAACAGTTCCTTATTTTGATAAGTATGAAAATCACCCACAGGTTTTTTTCACAGTTATTAACATCTTGGCTGGCATAATGTCTCAAAGCTTAATTATATTAAGAATGTTTTTAGCCAGCTGTGTATTTGTAATTACATCACTCCTTTAGTTCCCTACTGCTTTTACTCATCATGCATGTTACCTGTCTGTTAAAGTCTGTGAAATTACCTGCATGAGTGTAGCTGAGCGACTGTCTTGGAATGTGTTTGGAAATGTGGAACTGAATGTGTGCAACAGAGCTCCAGAAAAATAAATCTTTTGGAAGACAACTTGAAAAATTTTTCTTTTTGTATTCTGCCTGTGGTATCACAAATAAAAGGTTCTATTATTTCCTGTTTCCAGAGCTGAACTAAAGTACAGAGAATTTTCAGATGTTTGGTTTGCTTTAGCAGGTATGGGAGTACAAAAGCTGTAACTTTGAGAACCGTGAACCTGCATCCTTCCTGTTTGTTTCTCTTCAAACACGGGACCTTGTGCCTGCAATAAAGGTGTAGATTCAGTGGCAAGGCCGTGATTCAGAGTTTCAGCAATGCGCTGTATCTGTCTCGTCATGTCTGCTGTGGGTTGTTCTAGAGATTTTACCTGGGGGAAGGGAAGATCCAAAAAAGAGGGAGGAACTTCAGCTTGGATTATGCACTACAGTTGCAAGTAGCATTTCACTGTGCATTGCCAAAGGGAAATTGTTGTTGGTTCACTGGTATCGGTGAAAGTTTCACTAAATCTTTAACAACAACAAAAAACATCCCATTGTGTACAGTTCTGAACACTAACAAGTAAACCACCCTTGGCAAGTATTTGATCTGGCAGTTAGGAAATGGAACAAGCCAGCAAGTTTGTGTAGCAAATAATTTTATCCTTTTTCCCTGTTTCACTTGGCTGAATCTATATTTAAGCCTAAGTGAAAATGGTTTTCACAGGTTGAGGCCAGGCACATAAATGGCTAGCATGACATGTGGCAGCTGTGTAACATCACGTAGCCCACCAGTGTCTATTGTCTCTTCACCCACTTCTTTAGGAGAAAAATGTGGCTGTGGGGAGAGCAGAGGTTTAACTGGGCAATCAGAATTTCAATTTCATTTACAGAAATAGGTGGAAATGGCTTCCTTCACCAGGTATCTGGCTGAAAAGTTCCTATAGTGGAAATTAAGTTTATTAGATGGGTGGAAGCTGTTTTGATTCAGTTGCTTATCTTGGCAATACTTGGATCCCATCTTCTAATCTCTGCAGAGTAGGTGAGACAGTGAAGGTTATTTTTATCTCTTTAACAGCAAAAGGATGCATTTCAATTCTTCTTTTCCGTGTCTTTCATTGTTAAATTCAGTGTACGCATTTGCGAAAATAATGGAATGCCTTTCAGCAGTATTTTGTGATTTCCCACATCCCCACGTGTCCTCTTTATTTTGATGCTCCAAACTGTGTCCACATCAAAAAACAGTCGTTTTTTGGGCCAGAATAGTTTACTGCACAGTTCCAAGATATCTAAAAGAACAAGACAGGAGAATACTGCACGTGGAGATCAGCTGCAAAGCACTGAGATACCCAGCCTGATACTGCAGGGGTATTTTTAAACTGCGTGTGCAGCTCTCCACATAAAGCCACCACAGCACATGGAGGGTACCTGTTTATGTTAAGAATTTTCCAAAATCTGTGGTCCAGGGAGGGGCTGTTCTGGCTTCTGGGAGCCTCAGGAGGAAGAGTGAAGTGCCAGGGAGGAGGAGAAGAAGCGGTGGCATCCCTATGTGATCCCCAGCGCCATTTTAGCTGCTTTTGGGCAGCAATTTTCAGTGACAGAAAGGGAGATCTGTTTCTGTGAACAGCGTAGTGCACGTGTGGGTGTACTTGGCGCTGTTTTATAGGCTTTTGTTGCCACAGCTATAATGCCAAGGGAGGAGGAGGGCTACAAGGACCAGGAACATGAAATAAAACAACAACTTACCCAGAACATTTAGCTGAAACAGCTCTTTTGGGTGGAGCATCGTTTCCAGGAGTGACTGGTAGAGCAGGGTAGTAACACGTCAGTGTAGTAGCTCACCTTTGCAAGTGGAACTGGAAATGCTTATGAAACCGAAGTTGCTTGTATTTCGTTACAATTCCTTCCATATTTTTGACAAACAGCAATGCTGATTGTTGAGTCTTCGTTAGATGCCTGTGTAGAAAAGAAATCCTTTGTGTAAGATCTTTGTTAGGTGATGTAGTTGTGATGTCAATGGAGGGCTTTACACGTGAGAACTGTTCTTTCCGGCTTGACAATGTGAAAGAGATTCTGGAAAATGGGTGCCATCATGAGCAGGGAGGGATTCCCGGTGCTGAACAGCAGAAGAGAGAGCCCCAACAAGTAACTGACGTGGTCCCAGGTGATGGGCCTATATGATGCATTTTCTCTGAATGAGATTGACCACCATAATCTTCAAATCCAATTAATTAATGGAAGTGGTGGGCCTTCAGCTGTACCTTAGCAGCATTGTGCAGGAAGCCTGAGCTCTGTGACAGCAGCTGCTTCTGATGGTGTTTGCTGCCGCTCTGCGTTCATTGCGATACCTGCCCGGCTATAGGCTGCTCCTTGCTTACTGAATCCTTTCCAAATTAGCTCCCTGTGCAGCTTTCCCAAACAGTGGTCACGAAGACAGAACATGGATGTTCCAGGTGCTTTTGCTATAGCTTTAGTTAGTTCGTTTCTCAGTTGATTTTGAAGATGTGGCGTTCATTTTGCCGTGAAGAAGAGCCCAGTCTGTGTAATCACGCCACCATATTGCTGCCCTGCAGACATTAGGGGAACCATTGCCTGTTGTTGTGCTCCACAAGTGCAAGGAATGAATCAGAAGGTTGGCATTAGGCTGTTACAGAAGCCAGAAGGCCAGGCTGGCTGCTGGCTAACATGTCAGTGAGCTGCTGCATGGCCCAGTCGAGGTTCTCCTGCACAGCAGAGGCTGTTGTTCAGGGGCCTCAGTAAGTAATCTTTGGTATCTTCCATTTCTGCTGCCTGCATGTGTTGTCCCAGGGCTATATCCCATCCACCCATCTGTGGTGAAGATAGCTGAGTGCAGAGAAGCTGTTGTGTGTCATTTCGTGTTGGGCTTCTCTGCTCAGGATGCCTTTGTTGCTCGGCTTTTAGAGGAGGTACGCACTGTTAGAATTACAGCACTGGGCCATAATTCATTGGTTTTCCTTTATGCTGCAGTTAAAAATAGCTGCAGTAAGAGAAACAGGGATAGCAAAAAAAAAGGAACTCCAAGAAATGGGGTAGATGCTTGCTGGTTGGTATCCCACAGTGCGTAGCGAGAAGAATCCCAGAACATGTGGAGCAGAACATGGGATACCTGGTGTGACTGCTGAGCACATGGTTTCACACTTGGGCAGTGCTGCAGGGATGCAGGGATCTCGTAGCTATCCCTGTAGCTTTACAGGGACTCGTAAAGCTGTATGGAAACAGTGCTTAGGCAGGAATTAACTCTGCATCACTTAATGCAGATGCACAAGACCCAGAACTGCCTTCAGGTTGAGACTTGCCATTGGTTTGTGTGATTAACCATGTTAGGTGTCTGATGTCCTCAGCTTTAAAGGAACCTAGGAATGAAGGGCTGTTTCCAAAGCAGTGGATCCTGTTTTTCAAGGAAACAATCTACATTTCATTTCTTCTGAAGAATCAAAGGAAGATTTCAAGGTTCTACAGAAGCTGCAAAATAGCAGCTCCTCCCCCATAGGCATTTAATTTGCATTTTCCAGATTGTCAGGGGAAGGCCTGGGAGACCAGCAACCATCTGGAGAAAGCAGGAGTAAAGCTGTGGTCGAAGTTACTTTATTCCTGAGAAGCAGAAGCAGGACCTGATGGAACTGACAGCACAACACCTCACCTGCCTACATGAGATCAGTCCCACATTTACGTGCTGTCTGGGAACTGTGCTTTGGCCTATTTCACTTGACCAGGAAAGGAAAATCTACTGATGTTTTTGAGGCCAAGCTATCTTCCCCCTTTGGTCATTGGCATTTATCTTGGAAAATTGCATTCACCGTATCCGTATCTACTCTTACCAATGGAAACTTATCAGATGGTAGTTTCCCCAGCACAGACACCTGTTGTGTGTTCAAAAATCTGGATCAGCTTTTGTGCATAAGCTGTCTGGGTGGTTTTATGCTAGCTGACACAAAATTTGGCTTCTGCCACACCGACTCACAGGGATTTCCATGATGGTAGAATATGGGTAGAGGAATCCCCCAACAGCTTGGGAAAACAGTGCTCTGTGTGCTTCCTGCTGAGTAGGGTTGCTAACACCACAGGCAATGCATGTTGTACCCGATATTCATTGGAAGGCTTTCTTGAGGAAAGGCATGGTCTGGTTGTGGGTTGTCCTCTTTGTAGGTAAGTAGGAGTAGTTTGAATAACACCATGAAAAGAGGTACGTAACGTTGCCATGGAAACAAACATATTTCAATTTTAAGTTCCTACAGTATTTTCCATGTTAATGGCTGTGTTTTCTTCAGATGTGGATACATTTCAATAATTATGACATTAATCTGAGAATTCATAGTAACTGTACTAACTGTAAGCACCAGTCAAAAATGGTAGGTACTTCAAAATAGTATGACTATTAAATAGGTTAATTATTTGTGTTTGAGAATATTAAGAGTAACTGTCATACGACATCTTAATTAATTTGTTATGTTTTACAAGTGAAGAAAAACCGCATTGTAGCTTGATTTCCTTTCCATATATTTTAACAGTATATCTGGTGGTGCCAGTCAGCAGAGTAATTTAAACTCTCCTGGTTGTAAGTACCATCTCTCCTCAATGTGGGTTGGTTTTCTGTTCTTCAGTTCAGTGAAATATTCACCACTAGCTTTGCAAATGCTATCGTGAGGTCCCTGCCATGGGGGGTTCAGACAGCATTTTATTAATTTATTTACCTCCTCCGCTCTTCAAATCTAATAAATATTATTTCCCAAAAACCCCAATATCCAATTTTTCAAATTTTTTGGTAATATTTCTGGTTTTGATACCTTATTCTTGACAGTTAAGCACCACATAGATTCAAAGGATTGCTACACTTAAAGCAGTAGCAAGTGATCCTGTTTGTTCCAAAGCCAGGTGCCTAGTTTTCCATTCCTTAATCTCTTCTCAAAGGCAGGCAGAGTCTGCTCTGTAGTGACTTCAGTGGAATTGAATGTGTTTGTGTCAGTTATGCTTGCTCAGTTGTCTCCTGTGTGTGTGCCTTTGAAAAAGCAATGCTTTTGAAAGTGGGGTGTGATTTACCAAGAAGTTATTACTAAGCAAGCCAAAAAAAACCCCAAACTAACAAACCTCTCACAGTGGCACCTGAAAAAACCCAACTCTCAGTATTAACAAGGTTAGTAAAATGCCAACTGGTCAGACTATTATTAGCAAATAACTTGCTGCAGTTTGTCCTGTGGTGAGTTCCTACCAAGTTGAACAGAATTCCTTTGCAAACAACCTGCAATTCCAGTCGATGGCATTTTGCACAGTAGATAAGAATATCACGTTATATGAATTCCTCATACAAACAGGTTAACTTAAATGCACTCAAGGTGTACACTGAATTTCAGTCGTCTGACATGGCTCGTGGTTGGAGCTAATTCATCAGTAAGATTTTCCTTCGTCATACCTTGGAAAGACCTGCACCTTTGCATCCTGGTTTAATCTAGGTGCTCTAGTAACAGTGATTAAAAAAAAAAAGAAGTCTTTTCTGGAGGAACTGAGTGTTTATGGCTGAAATTGCAATGAGAATTTTGCCACTAGAATTGTCTTTTTCCTTGAAGACAACTCTTGTCTTTGTTGTCTATATTGTGAAACAGAAAAACAAATCAAACTGAAAATTGTACTCTCTCACTCTCCAGTTAAAATTCTCCTTCTGTGATCCCAGGATGTCTTTTTAGGATGTGGGGGGACAGAGTAGGGGACAGAGGCCTACTAGGTGACTTTGCTGCTGCTGGTGCTCTGCTGTCGATGGCAACAGTACCAGCAGCCTCCTGCTCTGCATGCTGCTCCTCAGGAACACAGAGTTGGGGGGGGTCACCTCCTTACCCTACAGAATGGCATCCCCAGCTTCCATAGCTCTCCTGGATATTGCGGGTGCAGTGTCCCGGCTGGTAGGTGGGGGTGACGCACATCCATGCTGCTCTCCTGGGCTCATCCTGATCTCATGTCACCCACATGTTCCTGGGACAGTTGGTTGGCCAGGTCACGTGGGCAAAAATTGCCCTTTACCAAAAGAGTTCGTTGGGTTTAACCTTCCGTCTGTCTGAGCACAGGCTGTGTGAGTGCCTGTGCTGCTGTGGGGAAAGGGCAGCGTGCTGCAGGTAGATCAGCTGGAACAGGTTGTGAAACCCTGGCCCAGAACTAGCCCTGGGTGATACATTCAAATTAGGAGAAGTACCTCGCAGCCCCGGTCCTGGCCATATTCCATCCCTGCTGTGGCTGCAGGAACACTTCTGCCTTGTCTTGTCCCGTCCCTGCAGTACCTGCCCAGTCACAGCCCTTTGTGCATATGTGGGCAGTGAAAAGGAAAAAAGATTTGGAAACATTCTTAGTCAATGCCTTTTTCTCTTTTCTCTTAGAAGTGAAGAAGAAGGCTGGCTTTATCACTCCAGTGCCGGGAGGGGTAGGACCTATGACTGTTGCAATGCTTCTGAAGAACACACTTCTGGTCACTAAAAAGCTCATTTACTAGAGCAAACGGGTTACCTTGGAAGAAGAATCTGAGTTGTTCTATTTATTGATACACAAAACATTTATTTTTTACTACAAATATATTTATTTCCACATTGTATTTATTTTTTCATGTCAAGTACGTTAAATCTGATGGTTTATAAAATGTTCAAATACTTTGTGTTACCTCCTACTGACTTATTGTGAGCAAAATCGACTTGGAGAATGCAGCCTACACAGGTATGTTGGTGGTGGTGGTGAGTTACGTGTTTGAGAATGAAGAATGAAGCATAAATTACAACTGTATCTATGTATTGGGGCAGTTTTCAAGGTCTTGTAAACACTTGGGACCTGTTCAAACAATATAAAAACTAAGACATGCTAGATATCTTTTAAATACATGGTTTAGGTTCCCAAGTCACTAAGCACTCTGGATGTAGTTCAGAGTCCTTAAATATTTTTTTGAACACTTAGAGCCAGCAGTGGCCAGGCAATAATGTTGGCCTGAATGCAAATGTTCAATAAATATTTTAAAATAGTCAGATAAGCTTGAACACTGGTGAAATTCTGACCTTAAACATCTGCAAGAGGTAAGCATGAATAAGTAGCTAGAATTGAGGCTGGAATGATTTTTTTTCCATGTCTGGACAAATTGTTTTGGTGCATAATACCCCCCCATCTTGCAAAAACTCCTCAAACCTGAACAGTTGATCAGACTGAATTTGACTTAATTGAATGGGATGGAATTAAATTGAATGGAATTGAGTGGAATGTAGTTAAAAGTACTATGTACAATATGTATAGTGGGGCAGGAGGTGAAGAGGAGGAGAAAACCAAAACTTTATCCCTGATGAAATGTTTGTGTTGGAACTTTAAGCTATTTAATTATCCTCTTATTTTTTGAAATTGCATGCAGAGGGCTTTTTTAGTCCATGTTGTAAGCCTTGATTTCAATGGCTGCAATATTTTGCTGGTTAGAGAAGAGCATATGGGATAAGATCAGTATGTTTCTGTTCCCAGAAGTTTCATTCCTGGATGGATCTAGAATAGTCCTACGCAATGTAAAAGTTGTAGTGGAGTTACTGCTGAGATGCCAGTTCAGCTGAGTGTGTGTGCACTGTTGACATTCCCACTGAAGGCAGTGCGAGACAGTTTGGACTTCTGTCTTCATGTTTTTATTTCGGCTGCGATTACTGATTTATTTTCATCAGGAGCCTTAGGTGTTTGCTAGTGGGCTATATATATAACTTGAAAGAGGAAGGAAAAAGATTGTGGCGAAGTTCTATTGCCGTTAAAGGGAAAAATGCACTTACACTGATAAAGGAGTCAAGGTAGAGCATAATTTCCGTGCTGACTGTTCTTGTGATGGACTTTCTGAGAGTTTGCTTTAGTGCAGTGTTTGCAGAAGTTTGACAGGATTATAACTAAACATACAATGCCAATGGTGCAGACGCTTGTCTTTTTAAATGTAAGTGGTAATATAAATTTAAGTGGTAATATAAGTGGTAGGAGGATCAAGGCACCTATGGAGACTGTACTTGGACTGATCAACCCATGACTGAAAGATGGAATAAAACTTGTTCACTGTTACCTTGGTCTCGCTGGAGAGTGTTGATGCGGTCTGGGGGATGGTTGTGTTCTTCCTTTGTTTTTTGTGTGTTCAGAGCGCAGTGAATGGGAGACCCTGCAGGTTCGATCATTACTGTGTCCATCTGTTTGCATTGCTGTTTGTTTTCTTTGATTTAACTCTGATCATCTCTGTGGTTTTTGGCAGAATAACCATTTATAGCACTGTGCTTGTGTCCCTTGAGCGAGCCTGCCTGTGTCATGCCCTACAAGCAGGTCATTGTGCATCACAAGCCTTTTCCCTTTATCCTTTGGTAGCTGGGTTAGCATTACAGCACAGCTACTGAGGCCTAGGCTTGGCTCCACAGCATGCTGTCTGCAGAGCTGCTAGAGCCATCTGTGAGAGTGCTCTCCACCAGGAGAACATCCAGAAGGAGCATCCACAGGGATGGGTCCATTAGCCAACCCAAAAAGCACGCTGGTCAAGGTTTGTCCAAGGACAAATGCCCTGTGGCAGACAGAGCACAGCCTTGCCCACTGCAGCCCTGTCCCAGGCCTACCGCACCCACTGTGTTGCCTCATGCCAAAGCCTCCTCGGATTCAGGCCAGATTAAACTCCCATTGTGCAGCTGAGTATTGAAAGCAAGGCTCACGAACCTCATCCGTGCTTGGGACTGATAGTATCCCTGCTTGGGACTGATAGCAGAGGTTATCCAGGTAGGCATAAACACTCCTGTCTGTCCGGGGAGTGTGCAAGCTGCAATCAATCAGTGTGCAGGCATGCAGTAATTCAGGATAGCAAAGGAAGGGAAAAGCCTCCTGGAATGCAGTCCATGAGCAGGAAAACGCGTAATTAGAATATGCCTAACTAGCTTGTGTTTTTCCCTTAACATGTGAAGTGGTTAGGTGTAATCCTACAGATCACTCAGGAAAGCGCAGTGGAGAGGGAGAACTTGAGCCAACCGGAGTTACTAGGGCATTTATTAGAAGACTTTTGGTTTTAAAATATAAAAATTGTGAAATGTTTTTGTTGCTTGGAGCTCACAATTGAGGAAGTGAGAGTTGTTGCTGAGGTGAAGCGTGTAGCTCTCCTTTGGTCAGAGTCAGGTTGTTGATGTCTTTGTGTGTTATTGAACCAGGCTTTTCCAATTACCTGCTCTTGTCTGGGCACATCAGTACCCTTCAGAGAGACCAGTCCTACTTGTTCCAAGCTGCCTGTGACCAAGGAAGCTGGACAGCATTTGGAGCTGTGGAGAGTGGTTTAGTACAAGAAGTGTGTTTGACAGGTCAGTTCTAGAGACCTGTAAACACCTCATGTAAAGTGTATGATTGTTCTCATTATGCATAGTCACTTCTTGAAGAGGCAGAGATGGGCTTTTCTGGTAGAAATGAAGGGATCTACTGCTACAGGAGGCAACAGTTTACCTGCTCTTTCAGTCTGTGTTTCTTCAGTGCTTGTGCCTGGCCAGCTCTGCATTTGTGCCCCGCAGCTCCAGCCAGCAATCTCAGGCCTTAAACAGGCTGGTGGGCTGACTTGCTTCCAGGGCTGTGCACAGCCAGGCTGAATGGAAAGTGATTAGCACAGCCCTCAGGCTTGCAGGGCCTGGGATCAAAGTCACTGATGGAGAACATTATCCATTATCTTTGTGTCTGATCACTTCCTAATCTCAGTGCTAGCTGTTCCCGCAGTTCCTCTTCTGGATGGCAGGGACTGAAGGACAGAGAGGACCAGGGGAGGAACATTAGCAGAGAAGGGACTGGTCTCTGCACTCTGAACTCCAGCGTAGCATCCTCAGGGTGAATATCCTCCTGGAAGTAACACAAGACCTACATTGTGACAGGAAGAAAACACCACATTTTCACATCATTTTTTGTTTTGCTCAGCTTTGTTTTGCTGGTTTTTTGTTCTTCTGCTCTGTCAGATTCCCAGTCTCGTTCTAAAACTGTACCTTTGCCTGCACAATTATGCCCACAGGTAATAGGAAACCAGGGTTTCAAAAGAAAACCTGATGCCATTGCTAGATAATAGCAGTTTCCTAAATAAATGTGTGGTTGCCCCGGGGGTTAGGTTGTTACCAGATGTACCTTTTCTTGATTGGTGAGAACTGGAGATGACGCTTCCTGGCGTATAAGTGCAAGAGAAAACACAGGCGTACAGATAAGCAGAGCAAGCAAGCCACCTGGAAAGAAGACCTGAGAAGGTGTTAAGGCAGCTGCCTGCCATGGCATTTGGAATGCTAATCTATATTTTGCTGAAAGGTAGGTTTGCAAGAGGCTTTTCTGTGTTGTGAGGTCCAAGGCTTTGTTAAACAGTATTTCTTTCCTTCCAAAATAGGTGGTGGGGTGGGAAGCTTGCAGAGACATTGTGAAGCAGACCTACTTCAGCAGTTTGAAGCCTGGATGAAATTTTAACTGATAGGGTGCAATTTAGACTCTTTGAAAATAAGGTACTTAAAACTGGTAAATAGGTGTAAGGCTGTAGTATGTTACGTGTATCTGTCTCATAAATTGTGCAAGATAATAGAATAGAAAACAGGATGGATTTGTATTTGAGAAATTTGCAAGCCATCCTTTGTTGTCCCACAATCATGATTACGCTGTGTCAAAAGGAAATTTGAGGCAAGAGTTTTAAGTGAATTGTTACTATATTGCTGCCTTCTCTGGGGGTTTTTTGAAGCGCGTCTTGTATGAAGTGCTTTCTGGGTGAAATGAACCTTGAATAGATATACTGAGCTTTTCTGTTCCAGTAAGCATCTATTTGCATTACACAGCAATGGGGGCACTGAGTGAAGAGTCAGCTATTACTACTTCATCCCTCAGCACTGACTTATGGAATAATTGGACAAAAAACAACGCTGAAGGTATTGCTTTTTTGTTCTGTTTGTCTCTGTTAATCTGTCCATTAGGAAAAAAACCCAACCAGCAAACCAAAAATTTCACCAAAATCCGTGATGTTAGCCGTTAGTTGTGGTGCTCCGTCCCTTGGACACTGTTGGATTTGTGAGTTTTATTTGTGAGATGAGCTAATTTCTTCATGGAGCCTTTGAAACCTCTCTGAGTAAGAGCTGCTACCCAGCTGGGGCAGGCTCAGCAATGACCACCTGAAGGATCATTTAACCCAAGTTCAGTAATAATTTGAAGAAGACATTTTAAGGCTGATGATCTGGGTTTCTGATTGCAATTTCTGTTGCTTTTACCTGGTGCTTGGTTTCTGTCTGTCCTCAGCGTGCACCTTAATGTGCAGAAGTGAGAATGAACAGGCACAGCTTTGAGCGATGCCTCTCATGAGTTGTTACTCAGTAGTTTCTTTCTTTGTTGCAGTTTTGCTTTTGGCTGTCCGGGCTTTCACAGCCCTCCTCAGAGTGCTGGCTCTCTCCCTTCTTCCTTTCTCTTTTCTGACTGAAATATGAACTCAGGCTGTTTTACCTGACAACATCTGAGAGCAGAGCTGTGTTTATCCTGCCAGCTGCGTTCTTGATGTTACTTGAGGTGCTGGTGATGTCATTGCTTTGGGAGAGCTGTGGGATCTGGGAATGAGGTTTTGGCAGGTCAGTAAAGGAGGAGAGGAATCTAACTGCGATACTTACAAATGTCTCTGTACTTTAAAAGGCATATAAACATGCATACAAATCATCTTCTTTTAATTCTAAGTCATCACAGGATGTCTTCCAAGTTTTTTTTAGTAGATCCGTAAGCTTTTTTTTTTTTCTCATAACAAGTCAAGCTGTTTTATTTTCATTTCTGATCTCTCATAGTGGTACAGTGTTATATATACATTCATTCGTACACATGCTATATGTGTGGGTTCCATATATATATATATATACATAAAATATGTATACACACTTGTATGCATGTGAAGTCAGTGAGGTGTTGATTTTTGACCGCAGTACTTTGGTTTATCAGTGCAGCACTGTGGTCTGGTTTACTCTGTCTGTGACACGATTCTTGCAGAGCTGCATATAGCAAACAGGAGGATAATGAAGTGGAAATACGTTGTGGCTCCTTAAGTGCCCTGTTTGTGTTGTTTCTAGAAAGCAGGAGCGATGGGTCATGTTTCGACAAAGAGGAGGCTTATTTACAGGGTCACAGCCATGTCTGCAGTAGTCTGTGAACCTTTATGGCAGCTGGAGCTGTGGTAGTCAGCTGGACACCAGCATTTTCCTTTGAGACAATTCCACTCAAAGGTAGAATCAAATTCACAAACATTCAAGCACACATTTACACAGGGAGTTAAAAGAATATTTTGGTGGACCTCTTAAAAAGCCACTGAAAAGTTAAAAAACAGCGTTTCCAGAAAGAAGATGGAAAAGAAATGCTTAAAAAGGCACCAGAGAAACTGACTGAATCTCTCCAGTTTCCTGGTAGCTCCTATTCTTGTGCACTGTAAGTTCATAGTAAGATTTAGTGTTACTGCCAGGGTTCAGTAATACTGGGTTCTAAGAACGTGAATTCCTGGTTCAGTACCACTGGAGGAACTGGCAGTTTCTTGTGGGATTCAAGTCCTTTGGGGACTGAGGTGCAGTTTGTGGAAAACCATTAATTTCTGCTCAATCCCTTTGCCTGCTATTTACAAGATCTGGTCCTATTTCCTTCTGTTATGTCACATAGGCTTTACTTGTCACCGCTGCTGGGGCCGGGGAATTTTAGGCTCAGTGATTAGCTGAGAGGAGGAAGGGTCATGGAGAGGAGCTGGGAGCTGGCACGGCATGGACAAAGAACTTTTGGTGGTGTTCAGGCTGATGGAGAGCCTTGGCAGCAAAATGGGCAGCCAGGAGTAGGGAAGGTCTTGGTTGCACTGGGTAAAAAATGGGATCTCTTCATTGCCATCAGCTGGTTCTGTGGAGCCTGTAAAGGAGGCTCTGAACCTGGGACTGAGCCCTTCCCTGCCTCCCCTTTCCGACTGCCTTTCCTCCCCAGCGCACCATAGCTGAAGACTGAGCTGTCATGGTCTTACTGACTGACTCCTTTTGTTGCCAGTCTGTGAGTTTTGGCAAGCCCAGGCTTCCAAGTACCTGTACCCTTGATTTCATGTCAGATCTTGCCAGGTGTATCTGTTTGAATGACTCAGTTGCAGGCAGCTGTCAAGTGCTTACACGGCATGTTTCTCTCTCCTCACGTGACATGAAAGGGCACATGGACCTGTTTATTCAACATCTTGTTTAGTATCTAGGCGGACAGTATGATAGGAATTAACATAATGCTCTGGAGCAGGCTAGGAAATCATCGTTTTTGTTTTCAAGACTCATTCTTTCAGAGATAATTTGTACTTTTGCAATGTCAAAATAATTAGCACATGGAATTTTTGTGCGTAGACTTAATATCTGATCTTACCCACAATGGACCAAGCTGTTCCTCCTGACAGTGAAGGAGGAATGTGTTGGTTAGTCTCAAGTGCTTTCTAGGCAGGCTGCTGCTCCAGGCTGACCTAGGTTTCTACTGACAGCAGCGCTCAGGGAAGACGTTCCTGTACCTGCACAAAGCCAGGTTCCTGCAGATGTGGGTAGGTGGAAGCCTGCCACCTCTCGGCAGTGCTGGCATGAGTGAGGAGGGATTTTGGGATGTGGAAATCCATCTGGTAGAAGTTGGGGTAGGGGTGGCTGGGGATTTTGTGCCTCTGGGGTTTGAATTAGTACCTTCCTCATGTTTATTTTCTTTATTCCCCCGCGGAAGAGATAGAAATGAAAAACTAAACCTGTGCAATAGACAGCTTCTCAGGGCCTAGCTGAAGAGTGGTGCTTTAGGCAGTGGAAAATGCTGGAAAATTGAAGAGTTATTTTTAGTGATTTTCTAGTGCACTTTGTGCTGAAATGGTGATTCAAAACAGTTGGTGCCTGAGTGAGGAGAGTCCTGTGAAAAGTATGGATGTGCCATTGTCTATTTTCTGAAACTCTTCCCTGCAGAGCTTAGGTAGCTGTTCTGCAGGTACTTTAGACCTAGGCAGAATGGGCTTTCTCAGGTCCCCTGCATCCTGGATCTCCTTGGCATGCTGAGCCCTGCAGCTGTGCTGACCACATGCTTCCGTCGTGCTTTCCTCATCAGAGACAAGCGTACCGTGCTCCTGCGCAGACAGTAGGGTCATCCATCTCTTGTCCCAAAATCTGTCTTGTCTTCATGAAAACTGTCCTTTCTTAACTTCTTCTTAAAGTCTGTCCCTCTAAGACCTGGTTCTCTGCTGACTGTGCTCTTAGCCAACAAGCCTGTCTCCAGAGGCTGTCAGCAGCATTCCCAGAGCCAGCCAGAAAAGAGCCAGAGCGGGATACTAGAGCTCCTGTTTAGCCAGCACCGACTTCCTCCCTTGCATTGTGTTTCTAGGCTCCACAGTGTGAAGAGAAACCTGTGGCTAACTTTTTTTCCTTGGAAGGATGGATAAGATGCCCTTTTCTCAGCCATTAGAAGTTCATTCTAAAGCAAGACATGCTTCTCCCACCTCTGTAGCTTTTCCTGAGGAAGTGCAGTAAGCCAACACGTCATTTTTCAAGCAGACCTGAATTGTCACTTGTTCTCCCTAAGTCTCTTGCTAAGCTGGAAGTCTAATTACTCTGTCAGGTTTGAGAGGGCACTGTTCTCCAAGTAGTCGTGTTTGATCTGAGTGTCAGTGATAGCATCATGCCTTTTGGGTGTCCAAACCACATCATTCACAGCTGAAGTTGAGAGTTGCTGTAGCTGGAGCAGCTGTTTGCCATTGCTTGTCATCTCTGATAAAGCTGCATAGAGGAGGAAGAAAAAAACCAAAAATGCTTAGAAGAGCAGACAGAGAAGATTCCTGCCATTAAATGGCTCAGAATGGAATTTGGGAATTTAGGGGGTTGGTGCTGTTACTCCTGAAAAGTGTTTGGTGGGATCACAAGCTGCCCTCAAGGGGGCTTGAGGCTTCTGTCCGTGGCAATGGTTCCATCAGTCTACTATCTCCAGACCTTGATTCAGCACTTAGTCAGAAAGGAAGGGTTCTACTTGCTGTACCTTTGTTGAGTCACCTTTGTTGAACAGACCTTGTCACCTTGCTGCAAGATGTTATTTTTCTTGTGGTCATAACTGAAAGCTGGTGTTGACATGCACTCGATTGGGAAATCACCTTCAGCTGTCACTGAGGCAGTCCCCTGAAATAGTAAGTCATTGCTTGGACACCCCACCCCACCAGTGATTCCTGTAACTGGGTAGAGAGACCAGTTGGAACAGATGCTTGCAGTGATGGTGAAGCTTTGGAGCTTTCTCTTCACCTGCTGCACCCCTGTTCCCATGACTTCTTTATTCCCATTCGAGCCACCATGGCTGGGAAAAAGGTAGCACTTTCCGCACAAGAAGTGTGCTTGCTGACCCAGATGCATAGAATTTTGCACAAGTTCAAAAGCTTGGTAGCCATGGACCATGCTTTTGCACAGCAAGACCATCCAGGCAGTCTTGGCAGCTTACAGCAGTCATGGGACACTCAGCTAACATTAAACCATGGAAAAGGGAGGGGAGGGAGCAGTCCCACCATTCATCCTCACTCATGGCTGCAGAGCTGGCAGGCAGGAGCACTAGAAATGCAATAGTTTGTCTTGGGATCAGGAAAAGAAAACAATAAATAACTATTACATTTAATTCAGACTGGGAAGGATACTGAGAGCAATGCAGTGCTCGCCTTGTGTCCTAAACCCCTGTTTAGGCTATTCCTGGGACAGTTTTTCTGATTGGATTGCAGGTTGGATAGTGCTGATGTTACCCTGTGTGCGTGTCCCATAGTAATTTTTGTACACGTTCCTCAAGAGCAAGTGATTTATTTAGAGTTCGTGCTTTCTGAGAGCTGTGCTGGACTGTGTCAGAAGCTTGCGCTGTTTAGTGCTGACTGAATCAGCTCACGAGACACTGCACAGTAAATCCACATACAGAGTGCTTGCTGCACGCGGTGTCTGTTCTGTTCCAGGTGTGAAAATACGTTCAAACGATGTTTTGTCCTAAACATAACATGACTTTATTCTGTTTCACAGTAGACTACACAGAGCAGCCAAAGCTCTTGAAGCTGATGCAGACCTGCCTTGAGGAACACCACAGCTATTGTATCAATGGGCTCTGCGCCTTCCACAGTGAACTCAGGAAGCCCATATGCAAGTAAGGAATGCTGCCTGTTATATCCTTCTTCAAAAATAATGAAGATAAATAACTGGCATTGATTCTTTATGTGCTGCATGTGCAGCTTCACAGTGCCAGTCAGGCATTTGCAGGGTTGAAGTTTGGCGCAGACCTGAGTGCTGTGGTGCCTCAGGATTGCTAACAGGGCTGTAGTGCTGTGCCAGTATAAAACTAAGGAAGGGAGAGGGGAAATTCACAGCTTTGCAGGTCACTGTCATGGTGCCATCTCAAATCACAGCTGGTGCTGGAGTAAGTAGTAGAGGAATCAATAGATGTTCACAGTGGGTACTAAGGAGACAGGATCTTCCAACATATCAGCTGCAACTGCCTTATTCCACAACTACACACCAGTCAAGACCATGGTGTCCTTACAGTTCTCTAGGATGCACACTGCGCAGCCTTGGCCTTTGGAGACACGACAGCAGCTAAGGATCAGCAGAGCACAGTGCTCTGGGTCCACACCCTGTACAATGAGGGGATGTTTAGACAGCGTTGCTGCTGTGACTGCAGTACTCGAGCTAGCTTTAAACTAGATAAACTGGGGCAACTGGTAGTCTTGGTGGAGGGAAGAGGTTCTGAGTGAGCACCAGGTTCAGCCCCTCCTTGTTTAGAGTTCTTGTCATTTGTTTAAAACTGATGAAAACTAACGCGTGTTTGAAATAGAAAGCAAAACAAGTTCTGAATAATTTTTGCATGATGTGTGTTTATTTTGTAGGTGCCTTGCAGGTTATAATGGAGAGAGGTGTGAACATTTAACGCTAAATTCATATGCACATAATTCTTACGAGCGCTACATTGCTGTGGGAATTGGTGTAGGAATACTGACCAGTGGAATACTTGCCATCATCTACTGCTATGTAAGAAAGAGGTATGGGAAATCTGGAGCCTTCTTGAATACATTGATCCGAATTTCAGTGGGCAGAGTTTTGAGGGCACTGGGATTGTGGTTTTGCCTGCTACTCATCTGTGGTGTGATCTTAAAGGAACTAACACTCTATACCTGTGATTTCTGATCTGCCAGTGGGGCAATTGTCTGAAACATGGGGTTCCTTTGGGCTGCCTGAGTGAGTTAGGGGATTAGATTTTGGTTCTGTGCAGGCTTCTGCGCTTTCAGATTTGGCTGATAACAATCACGTGATGGTGTCCATTTTAGATGCAGGAAACTGAAATCACCCTACAAAGTGTGCATGGGCGAGACAGCGTTGTGAAGCCCTGGCACTGGGACACTCACCAGTTTGCCCGCAGAGGAGGGGAGGTTCTGCTGGGAAGGCCCCCTGCGCCATCGGACAGGTACCCCGGCCTCGCTGAGGAGATGAACTCGAGGGAACAGCAGAGGAGTGCTCGAAGGGAACTCCCGCAGGACTGACAGGCTCTGTGTGTTGTTGAAGAAAGACTTCCTCTCTTGGGTGAGGGTGGCTCATGCTCAGGTCCAAGCAGCTGAGGACACCGGCAGGCCTCTCGGCGCTCTCCTGTGCCCGGTGTTTGCTGTGGGGAGGACTGGTTGGTTTTAGCTGTTTTCAGTCATTTCAAGCACTCGTACAGTGTTCTGCTTTGGTCTTTTGTGTGTTTTGTTTGGTTTTGTTTTCTTCTTTTTTCTCCTCTGGAGGAAAAGCACCACCTCCCTCACAGTGGAGCTGTATTCTGGACATCATGCACTGCCCAGAAACCATTTGGGTTCTGATTTTGGTGTCTGCTGGCTGTGTGTGTGGATAAACAGCCCTCTCCCAGTCCAGCAGTTACCTTCAGCGTGCTGGGCCATGTGTGGGCTTCTGGTGCCATAAAGGACAAAAAAATGCTTTGGACTGAGGAAAATGGCTGGTTCTCAAAACTTTCCTTAAACTTAGGAATATAGAGAGTAGGAAATTCCTGGAAAATTAGACCATGACACCTCTGGGCATGGCATGTTCTTATTGTTTTCATAAACAAAGCAACCAGACATCTTTCTCAAAATGGATTATGGAGCGTGCTCGTGACAAAGAACTCTCCTCTTCCCAAACATCCTATAGCAGCTCCCCAGTTCCATGGAGTTCCAGGCAGAACATTGCCCTGCTGCACCCTGATATCTGCACAAGACTTGAATTGCTAGAGAAGCTGGAATTTTGTTATGAAACTTCAGTACAGCTTTTCCCAGGAAACAGACTTTCTCTATTCCATTCTTACATTATGGGCACAATGTGACCACTCAAATAAGAAAGAAATTATCTTAGGGATTTGGTTCCACCCTGGACTAACAGATGCCATATCGGATGCTTGGTTGTCTTCATCTTATCTACAAAGAACTGGGAAGGTACAAAGATTTGGTTCAAGGAAAAGGGAAGAAAATTGGTTCTGAAGATGGTGGCACTAACTGGGACTTCTCACTGACAGCTGGAGTGTTTGCCACTGCTCATGTTACTAGAGATGGCTCTCAGAGATTTTCATTTCAGCTGTTGCACGTTGTAGACTCATCTGCTGTGCTCAGCCATCTACCAGAGAAAGGCAGTTGGTACTTCAAGATCTTTTGGGGTAATATTGGCTCCTAAATTCAGGTGCCCTGCTGAAAGCTCGGTTTCTCTGTTATGTGAGTTAATTTTCACAACAAGGACGCATGTTGTTTGTTGAAAAAACTGTATTTGTGAGACTACAGTGACAATTCTGAAATGTTGTGTGCAAGGTGGGGTTTGAAAGGGTAAATGTGTGTGTGGCACTTGAATGGTCTGAAGTTCAGGGGGCTTCTCGTGTTGGGGTCCTGGTCAGTAGCTGAGCCATCTTGGCTCTGTGGTACCAATAAATAAAACAGCACGTCACACACTGCTTGGAATCCCGTGTAACAGAGGGAGCAAGCAGCATGTGCATAACACAAAAAGGATTGCTGGTGAGGAGCTGGATGGACACCAGTCCTCTCCTCTGCACATTGACACCAGCATTTTCCAACTCTCAGCCTTTTTGTCTTCTTCACCTCCAGTCAAATCTTCAAATCTTTGCACTGTTTGCTCCTTTCCATTCTTGTGACCTTTTCTTAGGTTCCACTGCCAGATAACTTGTGCTCTTCACAGTCTTAAAGTCAGCTTTCAGTAGTGGCCCTAACATTTTCTGTGTCACACCTATGTGGTGAGAAGGCAATTAGATGTGAATTACAGTCTGCACATCCTCACAAACAAAAAACACCCTTCACCCCTCTCACTTGGAAATTGAAAATGTGCTTGTTAGCAGGAAAACAAGGTGAGAGATCTTTCTCACTGGTCTCAGAGAAAATTTTAGAGCTGAATATCCAAAGGATGAAAAGCCTTAGAGTTTTTGTCACGTGAGTGAATCTCCCTCTCAGCAATGACTTGTCTCTTCCTGCACACACACTGCCAGTGATGGATTCACTTCCCAAGGACCAGCCCTTCTCCGCTGCAGAGGCCGTGTCTTGGAGCAGGCACACATCCTACACAACTGGCTCAGGGGGTACATGCACTAGGCACAGAAGTTCAGGAAGGGCAGGAGTTAGAACAACTAGACTTCACCCTGCCCAAAGAAAACTGCTGGAGAGAGATGCATTCCTACTGATATTTGTTACATCCTTTGTGTACCAGTGGCCAAGCAGGTGCCCTGCAGGATATGCAAGTGCCTCTTCAGGGGTATTTACTCATTGCAGTGAGCCATTTTGTACCTACAGCAATATACAGTGACTTCATTTTTTCAATGTTCGGTTAAACATAACTGAAAAGGAAGGTTTACTTAAGGGCCACAATTTAGCAGGAGACCACATAGTGAAATATATTTTTCTAGTTGGCTTTTTGGCCCAAGGCGGCTTTGGAAGTGAGAGTTAGCTGATGATTTTCTGCTAGCAGAAGAAAAGCTGGAGAGTGAAACACCAGATGAGCCTGTGCCATGCAAAATGAGACTTTGTGTCAGGACAGAATGAGAATAAAATGGAAAGATGCAGATGGGAAGAAGGGAAGGAAGAAGGGAAGGCAGGAAGGAAGGAAAGGAAGGAAGGAAGGAAGGAAGGAAAATATGTTTGCTTTATTGTAGTTTTCCAAGTGGTGTCGAGGCTTCCAGCATTGGGTTCCCCACCACCTGGGTGCTGTGTGCCCGTCCTGCAGAAGCACAGGCCCCAGCTGTGTGCAAGGAATCGCTGTGTGACTGACTCACGGTGCAGTTCGGCTGAGGGAGTCTGCCCTGCCGAGGCCTGCCTTGATAAGTGACAGATGCTGCCAGCCTGGAATGGTGTGTTGCTGCTTACAGTGCTGAATTTCCTGCAGAACTGGCCTGTCAGAGGATCAGGATCATCTTTCCCGGCTCATTTATCAGGCTCAGACTCTTTCTGTAGTGGCATAATTAAGCTGCTCCTTCCCATTTCAGCTGCACGTGCCAAAAACTGGCATTTCGAGAGGACCCCCTGTGTTTGTGTGACTTCTAGGCAGGCCTGCCTCAGCTGTGAGTGGCAGCAGCTCAACAGGGCCAAGGCAGAGATGTCAAAGACTGGGATCTGCCTTTCTGAAGGACAGAGCACTTGCCCTGTGCGTGATCCTGGCTGGTGGAACCACACTGGCTTTTCCTGCAGCACATCTCTCAAGCTGAGTTGCCCTTAAGCCACTCAGCCCTGAACCTGCTTCACTGGCATCTGCAGCCACTGTGCAGATATGCTGGGCTGCCCCTGGAACACCTTCCCTGAATTCAACTCCCATTTTCTGCTCAGGTGTGTGGGTGGCCTGCAGTTTCCCTGATCCCAGCAAGGTCTGTTTCAAACCGTGAGATGCAAGCCTGGGAAAAAGATGGCTTTAAAGACACTGCCTTTGGTTTTGGAGGGAAGTGTGAGGAGCTGGATTGATGCTCTGAGTGCGCAGTTTCCCTGTGCTGCCTGCCTCCCCAGGCACACTGGTGGCTGGCAGGCAGGTAGGAGACAGTTCTTCCTTGGGGATTTTCTCTTATGCCTAGTAACTCAGAGTATATTTGGATAATGACACATCAGGGTTTCTTCTCCATCCCACCTAACAGTAAAAGTACAAATCTCATTTGTGCTGCTGCAGCCAGCACATGGCTACCTAAGTACTGCCTTGTGTACTAAGAACTAGCTGTGAAACTGGTTACTTGCTAGTGACTCTCAACTTCATGCAAAAAACCCCCCAAAAACCCACCACACCCCCCCTTCAAAAAAAACCAAAGCGAAAAATAAACCCCGAAAAATCATATTCCTCTTGGCAAAATTTCAGAGCTTTGTAATTCTTTACACCCTTTATATGTTTTGTTTCATTTCTGGTCCATGAAATACAATGTAGGTGGCAAAGCATCCCACAAGGAGAAGGCTAATTTGGCAAAAGAATTGATTTAATAATTAAGTTCAGAATATCTCCTCTCACCCCTGAAGCTTACAGTTCTTAATGGATTGCCTTTAGACCGTCCCTAGGAAGCAAGGCTTTGAGAATAATGTGCTGTGGAGAGCTAAAACAAGGAGGGATTAAAGTCACATGAAGGAGAGGCATCAAACTTGAAGCCTTTTAAAAAAGTAGATCATTCTTCTGCGAGTTCTTTTAAGAAATGGTGGTTGGGTAGATGAATAACACAGTAAGTGTTGAGAGAGGGGAAGGATGGATCAGACTTTTAAAAATGCAAGTTTGATGACAGAACAGCAAGAGATTCTTTTTGAATATTCATTTCAGTTCTCTCTCGTGTGATAGAAGTGCAGATTTTCTGTTTGTGTTTTAACTTTTAGAGCTATTCAGAAAAGTATCATGGCAAAGTGTAAGTGTTTGAAACCAGACAATTTGCACGATGCAGATAAATAATCTGAAGGCTGGATTCAGTCAGCTCCAGCCTTGTCATAGGCAGGGTCTTCATAGCCCTGCTCATTTCAGTGATTGCTGGTACAGAATCCAGTGCTGGCTGCTCTGCAGTCTGTGTGTCACAGAGCTCCGGTGTGGCTGCTCTTACCTGTCCTGAGCCTTGCTCGGAACAGGGAAACGCCTGTAGAGGTCCCTATTGTACTGCAAATCCAGGAAACCACTTGGGACTCCTCCTTCACGACCCAGTTAACAAACAAACCAAAAAAAGTGCAGGTACTCATTAAAAGCTCAGTGTAAGTAGTCATTAATTATCATGACAGCAATAAAATCTTGTACTATGACTAGACTTGGGGTTGCTCCTACTCTCGCTGAACTGAGTGGAAGCGAGAGCAGGTTCTGTGAGCAGCAGATCTTGGTGAGCTGAAGGAGGTGTGCACGAGAGGGAACTGTTCACTGGGCTGGTTTAGGGGCACTGGTACTCAAGGCCCTTTTGGCTCTTGGCTGCACTGGTGGGAAGAGCTCACTCTGTGTGGCTGCTGGGGTTGGGAGCTGGGGCACAGGCTGGTTTTGGTTTAGAGCAGGGTTTGACTTGGTATGAAGCCCATGGCCCGTGGGCAAGCAAACCTCTAAATGAGAGATTGCTCGAGTCAAATTAGAATTCTAATTTCATTTTTCATAAGCATAAACATAAAAATAGTCTATCAGACACAGTTTCACAGACAAATTAGGGTTAAAACTGCTGTAAACTCTTAAATTCTCTGGAGCAGCTGAACTTGGTAGTCAAGGCGTGTCCTGCACAGCTGTTCTGGACTCTGGCGGAGTTTTCCATTGGATGGTTTGGGGATTTCGCCCTGTTGTGGAATTAGGGCCACCTGTGAATGATCAGCTGCCTTAGCTCTGGGCTCAGTTTTTTAATTCATAAAAATGTCAGAGGTATCCAAAGGTGAAGTTTTGATTCCATGTCTAAGACTGAGTCACTTATATACTAATTTTTAATCAAAACTTCTTGTTGAATTTATTTGGTAACTATTGGCAAGGAAGTTTCCTTGTAAAGATTCCCTAGTGGTATTGCTTTTTCATGGGATTTTGTCCTTTAATAAAGAAAAATACAGTTTGCTGCATTTTGAATACCTGATATTCAAATGCCAGATGTGTTTCCTGGCCAGGACTGACCAAAATGCAGCATGGCAGCATTGTCCTTGGCTGATGGGAGCCAGGCTAATGGAGAGCCAACCTGAGGTGCATCCCCCGCGCCCCCCGCCAGTTTTTGGAGCACTATTGCTGTGTGCCAGTTCATCTGCTATCACCTTCACCTTCCCGAGCTAAGGGGAACATTACGATCCAGTTACAGGAGTGTGAGAGCATGGGCCCTGTCACTCCAAATCTGCTATGCCCTTTGCCTTTTTTTTTTTTTTTAATTGTTGTTCAGGGATTTTTTGTTTGGGGGGCACAGGGAATGCAAGAACCCTTCCTTTCTCCTCTTTGTCCAAGGCTGTTGTGCAGAGAGGCCTCTCCACAGCTCCCTCTGACAAATAGTACAGCCAGGCTTGAGAAACGAGAGGACAGGGCCCAGGTTTGCAAGAACGTCTGAGTAACTCGGGTGAAGCTAATTTGTTTGACATCATTTCTGTACGTAAGGCTAAGTCTGTTTGTGTCCCATTGCTCTGGCAAATCCCACGATGAACGGCATTTTATTGACTTCTGCCGGCCGTTCAGCAGAGCGCGGCAGCGGATTTGGCCATGAGCACTGTTCCAGGAAGCTGCCTTAATAGATGCCAATGCCGAAGTCAAAGGCTATGGGGCAACAGCTGGGCCTCACGGAGAACTGTGGCAGTTTCACCACGGGGAGGACCCGAGCGCTTCCCTTTAGTGCATCCCTGATCTGCCAGCTGGGCAACCCAGCAGCCACGTCTGGGTGGGGGAAGCAGGGCGGGATGAGTCAGTGACACGCGGTGGGAGGGGGACCTTGAGTTAGAGGCCGTGCCAGAACGTGCAAGATTTGGCTGAGAATTTTGTGCTTTTCCCCTTCTTTTCAAGGCTATGGCGTTGCATGTTCATGGGTGTTTCTTGGAGAGATGCTCTTCAGGAAGGGAAACTCACGGAGGGCCCCCAAGTGGCCTTGTCTGTGTTTGGGATTTTTGGAAACTCAGCATCTCAGGTGCGGAGTTTTTGGGTACAAGTCTTTGTACAAGTTTTTGGGTACAAGTCTGGCACGGTACTTCAGCAGCTTAATCTGCCTTGTGTCTCAGGATGGGTGACTCCTGCAGTGCCCGCTGCTGCTGTCGAAGCAGTGCCCTTTCAGGCCATCCGGGTTTGCCAGAGCGAACCAATGCACTGAAACACGGGCAGGATTCCCAAGGAGCTGAAAGAGAGGAAATTCTCTTGCCCTTTCCCCTTGCCTTGTTAATGCTTCTCTTGACTTCTTTGGTGGCATGTTCACGATGTCTCTTGTGCAAATAGATATGAAAGTTCTCCCTCAGGCACTTCTCCACCGTCTCCTGAATTCCTTTCTCCATCACTAATGATGTTTTCCATCAAGATTACAGCAGGAAAAAAATGTTCTCTATGGGCTAGGTGCTCTCCTGTGCGTGAAAAGTGTGTGCAGGAGCCAAGAAACGCTAGGAGTTTCTTCCTGATTGTTCCCAAGAAGAATGGGGAGTGACGCAGGCGAAGGGCATGACCTTACACCAACACACACTCTGAGGCCTGCACAGAAATGTCTGTGACCTCAGCATGACAATGAGGGATTTGGGGGTGGTCTGATCCCGTTGGGTGTCCCTTCACATTCCTCTCTGACCTTTTCCTTCTGGCCCAGAGGGGTTCCTTTCAGCCTCATCCTTCCTGGCCTACCCAAAACAGCTGTTTCCCATTCCCACCAGGAGCAGGTGCCCTCGTGTAATTCGGGTGCCACATTCAAACTGCAGCCTGAAAGGACTTTAAAAGGGCGTTAAAGATGATGCCAAGTAAGGGTTAGTTTGATTGCTTTTGAAACCATTAAGGATTTGTGAAATGTACCAGTGGAATGCCTCCACTAAAGGCTTTTCAGGACAATTAATCATAAAGTAGGGCTCTGTTATTTTCCCAATCAGCTCTGGCCTAACTCCAAGCCCTGCTGCAGGCTGTGGTAAAACGTGTTGTCTTCAGCGGATGCAGACTCAGTCTACTTGCACTGCCTTCAGTCTGTGGACATTTAGGCATTTATGGCCTTTGAGTGCTGTGGGATTCTTAAAAATTCCTATTTGTTTGTGGTGGTTTCTTGAATGAGAAGTACCATGATACATAAGAAGAGCAAAGTGAGAGATACAAGCCAACGTGACTCTTGTTAACAGCAACTCAGAGATGTAAGTGTGCTTTGAATGCTACTCGAAGGTTAAAAGCCCTGGGTGGAGGAGGAAACTCAGGGGCACTTGGCCCAGTGTGTGTGTGTGTTTGTGTGTGTGTGTGTGTGTGTGTGTGTGTGTTTAGGCACAATTTGGGTAAAGCCTGTTGAAATCCTGGGCTGCCACGGGGTTCCTGGGGACTGTGCATTGTCCATAATTTCAGTGAATTGAAGTGACACTGCTTCTCTCCCTTCAATACAAGTAGTTCTGTGTATGTGCATTGAAAGAAAACATGACACAGATAGGACACAAATTCCCTTTGTCTTCCAAACATTGGAGTACATTTAAGACTGTGCATTGCTTCATTATTTGCACATAATCACTTCCTTCAGCACTTAAGCTGTGTGCTAAATTCCTATTATGCCAAATGATATTTTCTGTGATCAGTGTCCAGGTGACATGGAAAAACATGGTCAAATATTGACAGAGGTGCCTTGTGTGTGTCTAATAGAAAATCTCTGACTTTAATGTGCATACCATACCTTGTGCTGATGAAGAGCCGAGGCTCTGCCCTAGATATCAGGTGGTTTGGTAATGTTGAACAGCAAGTTTGTCTTTATTTCTCATAAAAATAATCTTTGTTGACCCAGAGCTTGGGTTCATGCGGATCAGTACATATGCAGAAAGCCCTGCAGGAAATGTTCCATTATCCTTCAAAGAACTCAGGGAAACCCAAACCCCGGCAATGTGGGGAGAGTTGGACCTCCCGTGCCGCTCGCCGTGTCCCTCCTGAGGCCTGTGCAGGGTTTGGAGTGGGGGGCTCTGCCCTGGCACAGGGGCGGGTCTGTATGCGAAAGGTGCAGATCAGGGCCTGCACGATCTTATTATTCTGCACCAGAACTTTAGTCCAGCCCTTTCCACGTGCAAATTCCTCCAGGGTGTATGGTCTTATGCAGAATGCAAAAATGATAATTGATAGAAATTACGGTTAATATAAATAAGACAAAAGTACAGTTCCATATGATTTAATGCAAGTCACTGCCAAAGAAGTCCAAGTGAAAGGTTTCCACATATCACGTGGTGTGAGATGGTACAAAAGGAGCTTGATCTGCTTCAGGTGGCCTGTTCAGAGGCTTGAGCTTGAACATGGCTCCTGTCTCTTTTGTAAAGCAACAAGCTACCTGGGTGCCAGGCAGGAGCTAAAAGTTCATTTAGCCTGTGCTAAGGGTGAGCAAGCAGCAAAGGGAGTAGCACGGATTGTTGGGCTGAGACTGCCATGCACAGGGTCTGACGTGTCCCAAGGCAACCAGGCCCAAGGGGCAGAGTGGTCGTGGCATGGGAATATAATGACCTGACAGTTTTCCGCTCTTAAATCTCTCTCCGTGGTCAACTTTAAATTTCCCTTCTCCCGCAGTATGGGTCAGGGCTGTAGCATCAGGAGGCAGCAGCGCTGCTCTGGCTCAGCATCCCTAGAGGAAGTGATCCATGAGAAGGGCAGGAGTGGAGCACAGGGACAAAGGTATGAGTCCCTGCCTCTGCACACGTTTGGTAAATTGCAGACCCTGTGCTTGCCTCCCTGCTGCCATCAGACAAATATCCAAATAGCTACAAGGATGCCACGGGGATGAAAATGTTACAGACTTTGAAGGTAGTTCAGAGATGCTAGGGTATGGTAAACCAATGCTTAGTGCATAAGTAACACTTTGTATCTGTAGGTGGAAAACCAGTCTTGCTCCCAGAGGAGAAGACTGGGGGAACTGTAGGGGAAGCAGGCAGTGTTTCAGCTGCCAGCTGAAATTATCCAGCTGAAATTATCCGGAGATTCCCCTGGCCTGTCACACTGCAGAGAAAGTGGAGCCTTGTCTGCCTCTGCTTTTGCTTTTGCTCCTTGCCTCCTTCAGCCCTGCCATCCATAAACAACTGGGGGGAGTTTCGGGTGTTACTAATTTTAATAAAGCGGTTTTAAGAATGTTTTGCCTCTCCAGAGCTTTCATAACATATAGTAATAGAGGCTTTTGGCAGGAGCAGTAAAGCAAATTGCTCCCACCCTCCTTTAGCATGCGGTAAGCTGTGTGTGCCCCAGCAGCCACGTGACTGAAAGTCTGAACACGGCGCAGCACCTGGGAAGCTGGGAATGCCCGTGTGAAACACGCAGGCTCCGTGTCCAGCACCGAAGCACCAGCCTCTGCTCTCCCACGCTCACTGGGCCCACGATCTCTGCCAACTCGTGCAGTTCTCTGAGCTGCTTATTTTGGAGATGATGGGGAATGTTCTGTCACTGGGGATGCACATCCTTGCACCACGGTTTACTCTAAGCCTTAATTTTCTTTGCTTTTGAGGGCTTGCATCAGACTTTCAGGCACTATTGAACAGAGACATTTGTGTTTATCCGCCTACCTGGTAAGGGAAAGGTAAGCAATTTTTATGCTTCAAATGCCTCTCATATCTCCCTAAGGGCATTTAGTTATCTCGTTCCTTGGCTGTAGGTACAGTTGTAGTGGGTGTAAGTTACAGCTTCCTCCTACTCTATCTGCAAAGCAATCTGGAGCCCAGCTGAGTTGATAGTGCAGTATGCAGTGATCTACCTTAGAACAAGTAGGGTCAGGACTTCACACTGCTGCCTTTTCCCTCTTGTTTTAAATTAAACAAGTTCCTGATGATTTCCTTTACAGCAAACACCTGTTTCAGGTGCAGCTGTTGCTGTTCAGGTGTTTCCAGTGATGGGTTAGAGAGGTGTAACACAGGCCTGACATTTCCCACTCCAGGTAACGGTAGGGATGACATCAGAGCAGTCTGTGCCCCTCACGGGAGCAGAGGAGACGAAAATGGTGTCCTGTCTAGGAAGGTTTTGGGAACACCACTGAGGTTATGCTGGGAATCAGACTGAAATGAGACTTGTTCTAGTTTGCTTGTGACATAGCATATGAGTCTTGTCCTTTTAACCAAAGTCTGGGGGAAGTAGCTGAATGCTTTGCTGGCATCTGACCTGATGCTACCATGATTGTAGCCTGGAGTTACAGTTCTTCAAGGCACTTGTGTTTGGAGCTAAGGATGTCCTGTCAGACTACCTGGCATCAGCACACTCCCAGTAGTGGGTTATTCACATGTGAATGAGCACTGACACAACTCAGTGCTTCTACTTCTACACCAAGAGTTCTTAGTGTTGCTCTTCTGCTTGCTTCCAAGCTGGAGCTTCCCTCTGCATGAAGGCAACTCCTCCATCCCCCAGAGCTGGCTACCTAGTTAGTCAAATATGAGCCAACCAGGATAGGTGTGCCTTGCTTTTAATGCAGTATTTAGCTGAGAGGGAACTGTGAGCTTCTCTCTGGCTCTGCTGGGAGGTTTTGTCCTGAGATGCACTGCCAAAACATAAGAGTTTGGTGTTATGACTTCTTTTTGAAAGAAGTAATCTATCTTTAGATTTACTGCGGAAAACTTGCGGATTATGGACAGGCATCTAATTACTGACCATCAAAACACCCTATTTTGGAACACTGAAGAAACTCACAAGAAAATTTAGATTTTTCTCTGTGTGTCACTGTCTTCATTCGGCTGGAATGGATTGTTTCTATGAAAGAGAAAAAATCCCCTACCTCTAGGTAAGATGTAGCAACAAGCATTCGTATCAGTGTAACTCCCTTACCTTCTCTCCCTGAGTGAGAACTATACAGCATAAGCCTCTGGGAAATAATGCCAACAAGAATGCACCATTCCTTTGATTTATAGTTCCCTGGCAAATACTCTCCAAACTCTACACCAACTCTACAAACAATTTGTAGAAGCCATGAAGTAGAAGTCTTGGTACGTACCACGAGAGGCAATGCATGGCCAGTACGGGTTGTGCAACATTACCAGTGAAGTCGTAGGAGACACAGACTTGCTGCAGATGGGCATGTATCAAACTAGTCAAGTGCAGCTGAGGGGCTTCTGACAGGGTATTTACAAATTGCTGATATCCTGTTTATGGGAACTGTGTAAACAATCGAAGGCAGTTGCCCAAAGGCTCCAATGTTACTCAGATCTGCGTAAAAGACAGTTCTGACACGTGCAATGCAGTCGGCAGCTCTGATGATGTGACATGGCAATCAAGGCTGCTCCGCTGTAATTAAACGCGCACAGCGATGCGCAGCGCGTTGCATAAGGTGCAGCGTGAGACGCTGGGAAAAGGCTTGCAGAGAGACCTCTGGTTTAGTTTATTTAACCTGTGTGCCCTTTAAAGTGGCCGGTTTGGAAAGATGGGTAATTAGCTTTGTATACTGTAGCTCTTCCTGGAAATCTCTGTCCTGGTTCACAAAGCGGAATGTTACTGGAACAAACCAGGGGGAAGGGTGGAGGAGGCAGGATGGAGACAGAAGAGCAGAGCTGTGTTCTGCACAGGCTCTCAGGTCTGGCATGTTTCACCTGAGACAGGCCGTCTCCTGCACTGGCTTAATGGGCTTCTGGCTGATGTCAGGCTGCTTGTGTGCTGGGTTTGGGCAGGGTAGCTTAATCTGGGTGTGGAGCTGGAACGTGAGTGTGTGATGCTTGAGGGGGTGACCTCGGCTGTAGGCACGCTGCAAGTCAGGGGCCACAAGTGTCTCATCCTGAGCATCTGATGTGCAGCCTCACAAAAAAGGACTTCTCGGGGATACCTGCTGAAAATCCTATAGAGGAACTGTTGTTGTTCAGAAGTTTAACGAGGTTCAGAGACCGAACTTGTGTTTGGCAGCCTTGGCTAATTCATCCTTGTTCCCTAGCCCTTAATTTCCTGTATGAAGGACAAAGACCCTGGCTGCAGGAAGATCGACCAAGAACTGCCAGCCATAGCTTAGTGCTGTTGTTGATTTAATAGCATCGCTGATCTAATTGAACCCAGCCCTGGCCTTTGTCCTGCCCCACTTGATTTACATGCATGTGCTCCCAGTGCCATAAAGGAAATCTCCTGCCTCTCTTAAATAACACTAAGCTGCAAGAACGAGGATGAGGGGGTGGATGTGTAGATACCACACGGTGGAGTTATCCGTGGAAATGTCACAGTCAGCCGAGTGGCTGCTGCCACCTTCCCCCCAGGACATCCAGTTGCAGATTCCTGTCCTGTCCCATCTCCTGTTTGCACCTCAAACGACCAGCACCCTCTGTACCCATGGATGGAGAGATGGGACAAGTTCCCTGGGGCCTGGGCCTTTGCCTTCTCTTGGCCCTTGGGCATACCCACAGCTCCTTACTGAGAGAGCAGAGAAATATGCAGGCACTGAACACCTTTTATTTTGCTTTTTAGTGTGGGAGGAATCCAGGCGGCACTCTTGAGATGGGTTGGGGAACAGCCAGCTCTGGCCAGAGAACTGGGGTCTGTCTCCTTTCCTGGTAGCTGACAGCAGCCTGACCTGCATAAATGGGAGGAAAAATCAGCACCGCAGGCAGATGGTTTCCACCCATGCAGGAGCTCTCCCTGCCCTTCTCAGCCCCACAGAGGCCTACAGTCCTTCCCTGTGGCTTCCAGTCAGTACCCAGTCTGTGGCTTAGTTGGCTAATCCATTTCTTCCATGTGTGACCTAGGAATGGTGTCCAGGGAGACTTGGATACCTGAGGTGATGTTCAGACCATTGATGGGAGGGGAAGGTGACTAGAAGATGATTTCATATAGTCTTGGTCATTCCCAAACCAAACCCCAGAGGTTTCCACATACCATGTGACTCATGGGCTCTCAAGAGTTGGTGGTACTGAATTCACTAGAGATCAAAGAATATGGACTTTTATAGCAGCTTGGGCCCAGTCAGGGAAAACACCGAATGGAAATGTGTTGTTGGGTGTTGCAACCCCAAAATATTCCTGATCAGTTTCTTTCCCTTCTACCTGCATCTACCTGCAGACAGAGAGCATGATATCCAGCCTGGCTCCCAGCTGATGTGAGCTGGAGGGAGTGGCATGGGTTATTTTTGCTGGAGTTGTAGGAGAGCTTCATTGGGGACCACAGTGTCCTAGTTTGAAATAAGACTACAGCGATCAATTGGGCACCTGTGTTTATAGGCTCCCTAGGGCAACCTGTCTCATCGCCTCTGCATGACAACAGCCAGCACAATAAAGGTCTGATCCTCACGGCCTTTTTTTTTTTTTTTGGTCACTTCAGTAATAGTAATGATTAACAGTAATTATCAGAACAGTAGTGGGAGTGTCCCATAATGCTAGTGGATGGGGGAATTCCACTAAGCGCATCTGCTCCAATGCTTAGCGCTGGTTACCAGGCCAAACAAATACACCGGGGACCCGTGGCTCTTTCCTAGATTCGGTTTCTGGAACATGTGCTGGCTAAGCTGGTTTCAGGTGAATTGCTGTTTACTCCATCATCCCTAATGACACATTGCTCCTGTCCAGAGTGCCCCAGCTCCCTGTGTGCATGGCTGGCGTGCAGGTGACAGTCACTGCTGTGTCGCAGCCAAAACATGGCGTCTGCAGATGGCTGAAGTCCCGGTGGTGGAGCAGGGCCTGGAGCACAGGGCGAGTCACAGCTCAGTGCTGCTTTGGATTCAGCAAGCCGAGCACAGGCAGGGAAACAGCCCTCTAGTCAGCCTTTCCTCTGCTCATACATGCTTGAGATGTAGGAGCAAAATATTTATCAAGGGCCAGAATACACTTGCCAAAGGGCTTGAAGATAATGTAGCCAAGGCCTGTGATGGCCAAGATTCCCCGATGGAGCAGTGAAGAGTCAGGGGCTCTGCTGATGGTGTGTGTGCAGCACATATTGCTCAGGCTTTAGTGCAGGCCTTAAGAGGCTGGCCCTGTGCTTCAGCAGGTCTGTGCTTCTCACTGGCAGTGTCTTCCTCTTGTCTTCCCCATGCTGGGACCAGCTGTCTCGATGGGAGGTACAGGAGAAGGATGGAAGGTCGTGGTGGAGGGCCCACAGCCAGGAGGGACTGCTGTGCAGAAAACCTGAGAGCAGCTGGTGAGTCACACTGGTCCCCATCGGTTTGCTGTCATTTCATTGTCCTGAGGTGGATGTCACTCTCTGGGCAGAGCCATCGAGCAGGTGGGCTGTAGGGTCATCCACCAAGAACAAGCTGCCATGTAGAAATTTTAGTTCTACTGGCTACTGATCAGGGGCCTAAATGATGCACCCATGTGTGCACACGGTGACTTGTCAGAGAAGGCAATCTTCATCTTTGCATATATTCTGTCTCTCAGTGGCTAATCCTTGTCCCTGGAGAAAGAGAAATGCTGTGGAAGAGATGAATTTATAAACTCAAAAGAGGTGCTGATGGACAGAACAGCACACAGGACTGATGGGTATGGGGCTGGTGTTCTCCCAGCTTGCTTGCAACCTACTACATGCTGTGGGGAAGTCCCCTTTGCTTCAAGCTTTATCCTTCTATTATTCTGTTCTATGTAATTATTCTAAACAGTTCACCCAAAGCAAGAGGAAGCAATTAATAGATACAGGGGCAGTGATATGGGGGGGACTTGGCTTGATAGCACTCTCAGCAAGGGCACAGGTTTGTTTAGCACCAAGTAAAGGCAGAAGCCATGGAAGGACTCCACAAATGAGAAAGGCTTCTACCCCTCAGAGACTAAGAAATCATTCAGCACAGAGCACTGGGCTGTAATTAGGAAAGGGAAATCACCAGCTGAGCATTAAGAAGTTCTTGCTGCCAGTGAGATGTGTTGAGCCATTCAGGATTTGCCCAGGGGAGAGTAATGGAAAAGTCATACAAGCCAGGAGAATGAAGTTTTAAAAACTGCCCTTTAGGGAGGAGTGCAGCATGAACTGGGAGACCTGTCTCCCTTTTCAATGCCATCTTCTGATATGGATGAGAATTAGCTGCGTGGGGTTTTTTTTCTTTCTTTTTTAAATTGCTGGTTAGTGCTGACCCAAGAAGTTGGCAAAGAAGTGAGTGGATTTGGGGAATTGTTCTTTATTTTAATAGCAAAACATCTGTGTTGTCCAGTAACTTTGACCTCATGCTGTGTTTACAGGAAGAGGCATCGGCCACTTTCAGCCCTGGGTGCAGAATTTGAACTCTCATAGTTTATAGGAGAGACTGGTTGTTTAAGAACACTTGACCTAATTCATCCCTCACATTCATGGCAAATTTGAAACTGACCTTTAAGTGGAGTAATTTGGCTCAAGGTTTTTCTTTACTCCATTTCCTCCAGACGGTCGCGTTTACATATTCCAGTTAAAAATACATTCCCTTCTTAGGGCGTTTGTGTTCCCATGAGTCCCAAGACTCATTTATGATTTACCATTTATGATTTTCATAAAATCATGGAATCATTTAGGTTGGAAAGGCCCTCTAAGATCATTGAATCCAACCATTCCCCCAGCACTGCCAAGCCCACCACTGAACTGTGCTCCCAACGCCACACCTATGTGCCTTTTATATCCCTTCAGGAACTTAATATTAATCTTGTGTAGTTCAAATGAAAATGCCCTCAAGAATGAGGTGACTGACGTCTGACCTTCTGAGAGTATTTCTTGAGCATCTCTCATGCTTTGCAATAAAAGCTTGCTGTATGTAAGACTGCTTACACGCATACTGACACGTGCGCTCATGCTGTTTGAAAAATGCTGGATGATCTTCCCAAGAATTTATGAAATTGCTGCTTTTTGTTACTTTGCATGTGCATAACAGTGGTGAGTGCATCAGTGCAAGACTAGGAATGATTTTCCTTCCATTTCAAAAGTACTTTCTAACAAGAAAAGATGTTGATTTTGCAAATTGGTCTTGTTCTCAGCAGATGAAAGCAATGCAGATCCATCCCCACAGCAGCAATGCATAAAACCAGGCACAAGTCCTACAGAAGGCAGCTAAAGTAAGTGGTACAGACACTTGCCGTGTATGGTTTTAGTTATGTGAAAACACACAGATGAAGTGGCAGTTCATTGCTGTGAACACGTGTATTCTTCTACAGCAAGTCCCCATGAGGAAAACAGACACCACAGAAAAATATACATTTAAGCTGTGTTTTTTCCTCTTTAAATCAAAAAGGGCATGTTGTTCATAGAAAGTGCTGTGTGTCATCAGTGATGGATACACTGACAGACAAGGCTCAGTCCGTACCCTTGCAATAATCTCTGCTGTGAATCTGCTGCTCTGTCCCAAAAGGGAGATGAACGCTTGAGGCATTGGAAGGGGCTAAAGCAAGGACTTGAGCTGAGCCTCTGTACTTTGTAAAGAGAGGTTTTCTTTAAAGCTGGTTATTAAGGTGTTGCAAGGTAATGAAAGCAAACATGTCTTTTGCACAAGTTCTTAAGGCATTTCCTCATATTCTCCTTACACTTTGTAAAGAAAAAAATCCTGAAATGTCAAAGCATTCAGGGGGCTACTCACTGGTCGGGTGCCAAGGGGCACAAATCCATGGGCGCCTTGCCCTGGGCGTGCCGGCTCACCCCGGCTGAAATCGAGGCCAGCAGCGGAGATGCACCCATGATGCTCTGTTGCCCAACCAGTGCTGCCTCTCAGCATTGCACAGACTTGTCGCTCCTACCGGGACCTGTGGGATGCAATGAGCCTGCCTTATAGTGACCCCATTGATGCAGCAAGGCCTCTTGGAGAACTGGCTCTTAAGGGGTGTGCCAGCCTTATCCCAAGAGGCATCCTTCACGTGGAGGAGGGGGATGGTGAAAGCTGCATGCAGGGATGCCGGATGTGAAATCAGGTACCGTGAAACAAAGCACATTACAGAAAGATGAAACAAAGATGCGTCCATGATACTTGTTTCCTACATATTCAGATCTGAAAGAGGAAATTCCAATGAATTGCTCCAATTGTGTCAGCGTTACTTGGTATCTGGGTACGGGTACAAGACTATAATTAAATGTTGCCTTTCAGAAGATAAATCATGCAGGAATTTAAGGGTAAAATTAATTATAAAGTGGAAGTTCTTCAGTGATGCTGCTTTTTAAGGCATCTATAAGCCCACACACAGAAACACGTTGCTAGTCATTGCAATTCCTTCCTTTACTCATTATGGTCCCTGAAAGAACAGACAATAAAATCCTTAATAAGGGGGATCAGTGCAAATTAAAGAAGCAACAAAAACAGTCATGTGACAGCAAAAAAGATACAATCTGCATGACATGACTAATGCTGGAGGGGAAAAAAAGGGGACTTAGAAAAAGATTCCAGCTATATCGTGCCCCACTTGGTGTGGAGGGCATCCTTCTAAGTGCTGCTTTCACACCGAGATTTACAACATTTACCTTGCCAACTCTTACACCATTTAGGTAATTAATAAGTGGTGCTGACACACAGTTCTGTAGCAACCTGCTGCCTTTTTTCACTTCAGCATCTCCATGCCACTGTCAACCTAAGAAAATGCTCCCAAAATAAGGAGGAGTATGAATTTTAAGTGCCAGATCTATTGCACCCCCCTGAATGAATATCTTTATTACTTAGAGCTGCATTCTGAACATGGAGTTGTGGTATATGGTATTCTGCAGTATCTTCTACAGATCTCTCTTGTATCAATATCTCTCTTGTATCAATAACTTTATAAAATGGAGAAACTAGGGACACTTGAGTCATCAGCTGTTACAGTGCAGCTCAGTGTCAATACTCAGGTTCCTTTCACTGTGAGATAGGCTTATCAGTGGCACAATAAACTGGGTATCGATGTGCCTTTATGGAGAGCCATAAGGCAGGGGAAGATGATTTTTCCTTTAAAAGGAAAAGAAGTAACCATCATTGCTAAACAGCTTGTTGAGATGAAGCACACTTCATATTTCAGGCAAATGTGTGCAGTAGGGATTTGCTGGGTGGGATCCCTCAGTTATCTGATGGTGGGATGTAAGTGCCAAACGAGGTCTTGCCTAATACAGCGACAAGAGTGCGTGGGCTTCAACAGGATGCTTGAAAGGAATTTTTTAAAACATAGCTGTAACTGGTTGGCTGCTCTTTCAAGGATCTTATAACTAACTGAAAGATCTGTTGCTTCCAGGAACTTCCTGTGCTACTGGGCCATGATGGGGCCAAGGGCTGGAGGGGAACGTGGCATACGCACCCCCTGAGCTCAAGACCATTGCTGGCAGCCCAGGTCCTGGGAGAGGTGCTGGCATTCCTGGTGCCTGTGCTGTAACTTAATAGACCATTTCTGCCCCTAGCGCTGGGGCTCCCTGGCAGCTGCACGTGTGGTTGAGGGTCACTTCGGAAATGCCAGGAGATGGGAGATTAGGCCAGCAAGCTTCCAGTTGCCCACCCTGGGATGTTTTCCAAGCCTTGGTGCAGGCACAGGTGGTGTTCATGGCAATGCAGTGGTCCAATGGTCCTTTGTGGGCCAGCAGAGCCTACCTGGGCAGCAACTGGCTCCAGGTCTGCAGGGCCTCGTGCCATTGCACATCGCATGGATGCTTGGAGGGCAAGCAAAGGCAGCGGTCCCGAGGCTGTGCTGCAGGCATCCACAGCCCCGGGAAGTCCCGGGCATCAGTGCCTGGGCCAGACTGCTCAGAGGGCACGGGTAATTTTACGGCCTCAGGTACTATTTTCAGTGATACTTGCTGGAACGAAGGACACCTAATGTACCCGGGCACCGGCCGACGGCCGGAGGGGCCAGAGCTGTCCCTCGCTCCCGGCGAAGGGCCGGGACAGCCGGGCCGGGGCGCTGTCCCTGCCCACCGTCGGGGCATTGCCCGCGGGCAAAGCCGGGGGCGGCCCGGCCCGGCCCGGCCCGCACGCTGGGGGCGGCGGGGCAGGAAGCGCGGAGGCCGAGCCGCGCCGCGCCGCTGCCCCAAGCCGGGCGGGCCGAGTGTCACCGCCGCGGGCCCCGCCTCTCCGCGGGCACATAAAAGTGCGGCCGGCCGGCCGAGCGATTCCACACCTCTCCGCCGCTCCTACTTCTGCCGCCTTCCTTCCTGCCGCCTCCTCTGCTCCCCGGGGACCGAGGGCGATGGATGCCGGCTGCCTGTGGGTCCGCAGCCTGCTGCTCTTCCTCGGTAAGCGGCGAGGTCTCCGTTCCCGCGGGCTGGGGCTGGGAGGGCATCGGGTGCTGCGTCCTGGGGCAGGGGCATTCTTTGGCTGCTGAGAAATCTGTGTCAATGCATAAAGTTCGGGTTGCCTTCAGATGAAGCTGATGTGTTTCTCTCCGAGATGAAGTCCCAGGCGGTGACAGGTGTACCCGGGTGGATTGTATGAGCTGAGGAGTGGAGCACACCCCACACTCTGTGGTGTGTTGTTACAGGATGTTTTGTTGTTTGCGTGATGCCCAGGTGTGTCCTGTGACTGAGGGAAGGTGAACATTCTTTCCCTTCTCCCCAGCTCTGCTCCCAGCACGGTCTGTTCTCTTTCACCTTGAGCTGTCCTGTTTGTAGCCCGGTCCTGCTGCCTTCACCCAGGCCGTGCTCTGGGCAAGCTCAGTGGGTGAATCCTCATGGCAGCAGAGACTTCCTTATGATAACAAAACAGGTTGTGGCCTCCTTCTGCTTGGCACTTCTCCACCTCCTCACTGGGAGCGTGTTACTCTATTGTATGACATAAGCTACCTGAAAGTCCCAAGTGAACACGTGTATCCTTAGAGCATCCAGAGTCCTGGGGCCTGGGTGTGCTGTTGATGCAAGAACTGATCCTTGTCACACACCTCCACGGGGCGCTGGCAGTGACCGGTGGTGACTGCTGGGAGCTGACCCTGTTGGGCAACTTGAGCTGTGTGGGCAGCAAAGTTCTGAGACCTGGCACACTCACACCTTGCTTTAATGACAAAGCATATTCTCACACTCATGATGTTGGACTCGAAGTCATAGTTGATGGAGAAACTGGGTTCCCAAGACTTTTCTTTTGGGACAGATGTTTTCCTCACCTGCTAAACCCACTGCAGCATGAGTTTGTGTCTTTCATCTTAGCTGGGTATTTCCATGACAGCTAATGGATCAGCTGCTGCACAGCATCTCACTTGCCAGGATAGCAGGCTAAACATCTTATAGTCTGTGAGTCAGCCACGCTTTGCATAGAACTGGCACTGGAAGGAACTGGTATGTCTTCATGGATCTGTATGTGAATTTCTTTGTTTCCGGGGCAGGCACAGCATCTAATAGTAAGGGATGGATTAGTCATAGCTAGGTGGCATCATAACAATGGCTATGAGCACTTTACTGCCTTCCCCTCCCAGGGCAGGAGTGTAAGCAGAACTTGATGCTTCTGGGAAGACTGTTTGTTGCTGGTACTATGCCAGACTGGAAGAGGTTCCCTGTTGAATGGCTGAAGCCTTACTGAAGTGACAGTCCTTGCCAGGTTCATATCCTGGCTATCGTGGGCTTGGAGACTGCGCAGCAGAAAGGCAGTGGTGGGAGAGAGATGTCACTCGCTCCTGGGGAGACACGGTGCTGTGCCAGCCACATGCGGATGTGGTGGTGATGCCCAGGCCCTGCCTTTTCTGGGAGTTGCTGCAGGAGCCTTGGCACCGATCTCCTTGTGCTCACTGTAATGCCCACTCAGTGGGGCAGGCAGGCACTGAACCTCCAGACTCACCGGACAGTTCCAGGAGCTGCTGACCTTATGTTTTCCTGTATCAAATTCACCTGGCTGTCAGGAAACTGGCTCAGCATAAAGATGGCTGTGTCTGACAATGGGGAAAGTGTTAGTGGCTGATGTGTCTGGCTGGAAGTAATAACGGATTTCTGCTTCTGTGGCATAGGGACTTCAGCCCCCACGCAAGTGGTGGAAGGCAGTGTGGCCGAGGCACAGGGGCAGCGTGTGAGTAAGATCACTGGTGCGTAGGTCTCCAGAGGGGTGGAAGCAGTACTGGGATGACTGGGTGCACATAATGCACAATTATCTGCATTATCTCTGCTTAAGGGTAAGTCCTGGCACAATGCTGAAGATGATTGTGTGGGCCTGTAGCAATTTTGGAGCACCAGTTTTCCCATGACAGACTGGTGTTTCCAGGGCTGCCTTAGAGCTGCTGTGACCTGATCCTGGACATCCACAACTGTGAGTCGGCAGTTCTGGAATTAAACGGTGGTAGTAGGGATGCTCCAAAGCCAGTGGGACAGACTGGCTAACTCCCATGTTCCCTGCTTAGTTTACCCAAAGAAAGCCTTAGACAGTCAAGACATGCCCTGGATGTCCAAAATCAGATGATAGGGATGCACCTTGATCTGTCTTTGCAGTTAAAATGGGCTGAGATCCTTCAGGTGCGTGTCACCTGGGCACCTCTGCTTTGGAAGTGCAACCCGTGCAAAGGGTGTAGGTGCCACTGCCGTGGCAGAAAGACCACAGGGATGCCAAGTGGGAGGTAGCATCATTCAGGTGAATTAGTACAAGACCGGCAATCTCGGTGCCAGACAAAGCCAACTCAAATAATGGTTGAGCTCTCAGAAACTTGACGGTTCCTCTAGTGTAAATCCTCCACAGAGTAGTCCTCAGTTTAATGTATCTCACATGTGCATCCTTCATCCTTAGCAGTCATCCTGCCACTGGAAAATACAGCTGGCTCTCAGTGGGCAAGCTGATAATTAGCCCTTGCAGGTTGTCTCTAGACTGCAGGACTGCAGAGGCTGCAGGAAGCAAAGGCAGCTGGTCACTGGCCCTCATTTTCCTTTCATTCCTCATGGGAGGACAAGTAAGCAGCAGCATTATTCCTGTTCCAGTAAGGACTGTCAGTGTTAACCTTGCAGGATTACCCATAATGCCGGATGGGATTATGTGTTCATGCAGTGGTGTAGGAATACAATGTATAACACTCACATTCCTGCAAGACACACGTGAAAATCCACCACCTCATCGCTGTTATCTTGTACCCTGTATTTGCTTAATGAACAGCGAAGGAATAAAAATATAACCTCTCCCAGGTGCTGTGTTTGGTATACATCATCTGATAAATATTCCGGGAAAGGCTCTCCTTTGCCATTGCTGTGTGCGGATCCCTTATCCTCCCAGTGATGTCAGAGGGGAAATATGTGCATGGGGGAAAGGGCAAAATAGAGCAGTGCAGAGCAGGAAGAACTTTGCCCAAAAGCAGCAAATACTGCTGGGTGTCAGCAAATATCCATGCCTGCACTCCAGCCTTTCTGGCCCTGAGTGCCTGCAATCAGGTGGAGGAGGCACCGGCACATGGCTGGGATTGGGAAAGCCCTTCGGCAGTGTTGGAGGAGGAGGTTATTTTTAGTTTGTCCCTCATAGATGTCTGAGTTGTGGCCTTTGACTGGAAAGCAATGCTTCCTTCTGGAGCCAAGAGGAGAGCTGACCCGTCTCTTTAATGGACCTGGGTTGGACTTTTCTCAAATGCAAAAACCAGGTTCTGCTGACTCTCACACTGGGAACTTCAGCTTAAAAAGCAGCTGCTCGGGTTATGCTCTGGTCAAGGAAGTGTGCAAACTGTGACAGAAATCTGTAGGCTACACGAGATCCTCATCTGGCTTAATCCATCTGCTTAACAAGTGGGTATTGGGGATACCTCTGGCATGTTTGGCCTTGGCTTTTGTTGATTTCTGTCCATACTTCTTTCTGTGACATGATGTATCCCTAGTGGAACACTGCTGTCCTGTGCCACAGCTCCTCCCTGCCAAGGGAGCAGCTTAGTCCATGGAGCACTCCTGAAATGTCCCCCTAGTTCCTGGCAAGAAGAACTGACTCGTTAATCTTTTTTCAGCATCTTTTGGGACCCCACGTCCCTGGGCTGCCGCTGTCTGACAGCTGATGGCCTCTTCTTTCAAACACTTGAACTTTCTGTTTTAGCAACTCAGACTGGCCTTACAGAAGTGTCAAACTGCTCCTGCTGAGGAAATCTACAGTGAGCACAGTGCTGCTTAAAAAAAAATCCCACCCTGAAAGTAAACTTGCATGTCCTGCCCCACTGGAGGGAAAGGCAGCTCCTGCTGAGTCATGCCGGCAGGCACGGGAGTCTCCAGCTGGTACAGGTGCCGGCATCACGGCTCTGTTACTGTCGCTCTGGCTCTGGGGGACCTGGGCTTTGTTCTTTCTTCTAGAGCTTGGTGGAAATCTGGCTTATTAGCTTTGCAAGGAATGGAGTATAGAGAGGGAGGAAAGAAGGAGGAATTATGTTTTTGAAAATGCAAACACAGGAAAAAGCCCTGTCCCTCTTAGATATTCCTGCTGGTTTTGTGTGTAGCTGGAGTGAAGGATAAAGGAAGCCTACTAATCACCCAGAAATAGATGAGCTGCCGGAAATCCATAAATGACCACTACTAGATTTAACCCTGAGATGTAATGAAACTTTCTAATAACTGGAGTTGAATTAGAGTGATCAGGAAATTATGGAGGCACACTCCCTCCATTAGACATGCATGACCTGACAAGTTAATAGAGGCAAACAGCCCAAAGACACAAATTACAGACTTCCGTGGAATGGGGCTGATGACTAAGCAGTTCATGAGCAGGTTAATTTGTGACCACAGCAGGAGTGCTAGCCAGGTGGATTTCATGGCCAGCCGGGGCAGACATTCACTGTTCCTCACGGGCTAGCCATGAAGCTACCTTTGCTGACTTTCAAATCCTGTTTGGAATTTAACTAGTGGAATACCTGAAAGCTGTGCGTGTTTCTTCTGGTGTTCTGCTAAGTAACAGCGGCCCAGGGTCCATAAAGTAGTCAGTAACCTCTCCAAGCCCGTGGGCAGATGAGGAGGGTTTGGTATCTCGTGTTAGCCGCTTTGCAAGCGGGCTTTTAACCAAAGAACTGCCGAAAGAGTGGGTGTCAGTGCAGGAACTGTCCAGCCCTTCAGCTGTCTTCAGCAAGGAGAGGGCTGAGGAAGCTCTTTGCTGGTAAAGAGCAGCTTTTGTGTTAAGACTACCTCGAGCAGTTTGTGGTCTCTGAAGACAATGGTGGGGTGCTGAGCCTGGCTCAGCACTGATCTGCTGTGCTGAGTCACCAGCTGCACTGACTTGCAGATTACTAGGAAATTCTCTTCCTGTGGGCTGTTGTGAGTCAAGGGTACCTTGATTTTGATCAGCAAAAGGACTCGTCCTGTGATGAATGCTGGATTGTCATGCCTAATTGTGGAAGCCTGGCTATTTCCCTTGTACAGGTGCCATGCCAGACCAGTCAGAAACCTAACATAATCATCAAATGGCCTAATTCCTGCCTCTCCCCCGTAATCTCTCCAAGCCTGTTCCTGCCCAGTTTCACTCAGAGTGTGGGCGAGAGGTGGTCACAGACACCAGGTTTCTGTTGAATCTCCGTTCTGCATTATAAGTTTGTATTTCAGAGATTCTTTGGGCTGCCGTATATAATGTAGGCAGCACATCACTCAGACCTTTATTTTTTCAGCTGTCAACTTTGGGTCTTTCCTACCATGATGAGAAGCTGCTGTTCTTCTTGTATTAATGAGTACAGCATCTTAAATACTTAACTCAAAATGCATCTAGTTTTGACTATTGTTTTTATTCTCTTTCAGGTTACCTATTGCAAGCAGTCCTGGGCACAACGGTGATCCCATTATGTGGGCCTGGTGAAATGGAGAACTGCACAACAGCGCTCAGTAAGTACTGCACAGCTCATTGTAAATAACAGAACTTTGGTTCCCATCTTCCTTGGGCTGGCAGCCTCACTGCGGTGCCCTTGGGAGTCATTTATCTCTGAGCAACATTGCCCACATCCTGAGGTGCTAATGAAATATCCTTGCAGTCCAGACAGAGAACAGTCCACGTGTGGCCCAAGTCGGGATAACGAGATGCAAGCCTGAAATGAAGGACTACTGCTTCCATGGGCAGTGTGTGTACATCGTGGACTTGGACGAGCACTACTGCAGGTATAGACACGCCCCACTCATCCTGCAGATCTCCCTGAGGTGGGCTTTGAGGTGAATTTTGATCTGGCTGCCACTGACGCTTAGCTGCAACACCAATCCGGCCAAGTATTGAATGCTCACAAGAACTTGAAGAGGAGCACTGCGTCTATAATGCTCAGCTGTGTTTAAGGAAGTGTTAAGCATGTGTGCTGCCTCCAGTGATCTCTGTGGGAGTCTCAGACACCTGAAATTAGTGACCAACCCAACTTAGACTTGGGACATTAATTCTGATGTGTTTCCCTGTCCATCTGTATTTATAGTGGTATGTGCCTGAACTCAGGCACAGCACCAAGGTCTCTCCTTTGATCCAACCTACCAAATAAAAACCCTCTTGGCATTTTTAAGGGTATTGCTCGTTTACCTGAACAATTTGCAACCGTCTTTAGGACCATGTGGGCTTGAGTTACATCAGGTTAAGTGTCTTGTCTCTGAGGAAACAGCAGGCCAGCAGCGTGGGATGCTCTTGGGCTGCTGAGGTGTAACCCCGCTGCCATGTCTCTGATTGTGCCTCTCTCACCCTCAGGTGTGACGTGGGCTTCTCTGGGGTGCGGTGCGTGCACTCAGAGCTCGTCCGGCAGCCCCTCAGCAGGGAGTACGTGGCACTGACCGTCATTGTGGTCCTGCTCTTCCTTGCCGCCATCTCTCTCGCCAGCTACTACATCTGCAGAAGGTGAGACTCGTGTTCGTGGTGGCTCGGGAGGCCGAGCCAGCTGGAGATCTCAGGCATCCTCTGAGCACCCCCAGGTAGCATGGAACACCCACTCACCAGACAGTTCAATACACAGACCTGCTCACCAATGTTTGAAGGGTTCAGGACAGACAGTGAGCGGACAGAATGGCATGGCCCAGGCTGCAGGGCAGGCAGCAGCACTCCCAGGTGCCTGTTCACCCTGATACAAGGGATCTATAGGATCATGTCTGGCTTAAGATGGTGTGTTGAGATCAAGGAAAGAGCAGACAAGGAATAGGAAAATTCTAGTCCTTTAATTGGTAATGCTATTCCCCCAGGCATCAGGGACTGGAGAGCAGCTGGATTACTAGTAGATGATTTGTTGATGTGTTGTGTTATTGTGGTGAGTGTGATATCATGAGCATTGCCTTATCAGCTTTACCATGGGGGACAGTACTCTTCTCCATGAACAGACCCAAAGCAGCAGGAATCATTCTCCAGCCTGAAAACTAAGGGTAAGCATCTGTCAGAGAGCTGAGGAGGTGGAACAGCTCCAGAGGGAGAGCTCAGATTCCCAGATCTGGTAGGTAGCTAGACGGTAACCAACAGGATTTCTCAAAGACAAGCCTAGTACCGGCAGGATGACTTTAATGCAGATGTGGAATTTTAAGTGAAGAGTTGAGAAAGGAGACTGCATTCAAGTGATGTCAGACCTGGAATGAGCACGCCCAGAGCCCAGCTGCTAGAGATTTAAAACAGATGTGAGGAGCTCATACAGCTTTTTTTTCCTTCCTTCCTTTACTCCCCACTCCCCATCACTCCCCAAAAGCAACTGGCTTTCCAGAACTCACATTTCTCTCTTCTACTCCAGGTACCGAAACAAGAGGAGACAAGCAAATGCCAGTGAATACAAGGAAGTTGGTGCCCTATAGGAGAAACTGTGGCTTCCTGCAGTGTTCTGTTCATCTGGATAGACTCAGTGGCTTCCCATCTATTTAAATGTTATTTTTATTAATAATATTTACAATATTTATAACCTTTAAAAAATTTCAATTGTTTGGTGATTCAGTAAGCATAGGTCAAGCATTTTATTTTCAGTGTTTTATTTTTTTATTAAATAATATTTCCTAAAGAGAACCCCACCTAAGTGGTTCTTTGGGATAGAGATATATTTTTATAAAAACTTGTCTTCTTGCTCTGGAGAGAAGAATTTTATATTTATTCTTGTGAATATACTCAAAGCAATTGTATTCCTTGAAATAAAACTTCTAGACAAAGTCAAAATGTCTGCTGATTTGAGAGAGTGGTGGTGAATGGAGTTACCTCCAGCTGGCAGCCTGTGACTAGGGATGTTACCCAGGGCTCAGTACTGAGACCAGTCCTGTTTCATATCTTTATCGACAAATCCTCACAAAAGGAAAGACATTGAGAGCCTGGAGCCTATCCAGAGAAGCGAAGTGGGGCAGGGTCTGGAGCACAAGTCTGATGAAGAGCAGCTGAGGGAGCTGGGGGTCTCAGTGTGGAGAAAAGGAGGCTCCGGAGGGGACCTTCTGGTTCTGCACAACTCCCTCACAGGAGGGGGCAGCTGGGGCCTGGGGGTCGGGGGATCTGCTCCCAGGGAATAGGGACAGGACAAAAGAAAATGGCCTCAAGCTATGCCAGGCAGGTTTAGATGGGATTTTCGGGAAAATTTCCTCACTCTAAGGGCTGTCTAGCCCTGGAACGGGGTGCCCAGAGCAGTGGTGGAGGCCCCATGCCTGGAGGGGTTTAAGAGACGTGTAGATGTGGCACTTGGGGAGATGGGTTATTGATGGACTTGGCACTGCTGGATTAGTGCTTGGACTCTGTGATCTTAAAGTGAAACCCAGCGTGGCTTGACTGAGCAGTGTCTTTGAAGCCTCAGCAGTTATTTTTGGAGAGAGAAACCACGGTATTATTCATAAAGTGTATCAATGCACCTTAGTTCCAATGGGTAGTTTTAACCGGCAGGACTGGAGGAACTCCTAGAGCACAGCTCCTAGTGCAGCATATCCCACATGTACTGCATGACAGCAGCATGGATCTTGGCTCATTCATACTCTCAGGAAGGTTGTGCTGGTTATGTTTTGGATTTCAGTAGGGAAGCAGCAGCACAAATCGATGGCTCTCTGCAGCTGAGCACACTAACACGTGGCAGCTCGGGGTGTGAGTGTAACTACAGCAGGACAGCTGCTTCAGAACCAGCATGAGTCCTCCCCACAGAGTTTCTCTCACAGTATCCGTTGTACAGCTTGGAGCAGGGCAAGGAAAGTTTTTGAGTTTGGGCATAAAGTAGATATTTTGTTGGCCTAAAATAATGATAAAATAGCCCACTGAGTTTAGCGCACCCCAAGCATTGGCTCCCTGTGAACAGGAAGGATTCTTGCAGCATCTGAATCATCCCTGCTAATCCCATCCCTTCTCACACTTTCAGAAGATGTGAGAAAAAGCCCAACCTTTACGTCGTTCCTGGTCATTGCCAGACATCCGGGCAGGCTGCGTTGGGTTGCACTGCTGGGTGTTTGTGGGTGTGAGAACGGTGATCCCTTGGCTTGTGCAACAGTGGGTTACCTGTAGGGATTATGCTCGCTGTGCTGGGTCTGTGCAGGTAGCCTGTGGCTACCTTCTGCCACCTTCTGAGGTAACCTAAGCGCTCATCGTTGGCAGTGCTACAGGCCTGTCTTCACCCAGCCCTCAGTGCAGGTCAGTCGGTGGTTAAGATGAGTTTGGTCGGTGCAAAGTTTTCCCTGCTCTGCCTAGACTCTCGGATCTCCCTTCAGCATTGAACTAGAAGGGGGTTGTTGGCCATTCCCAGTTAACTGGGTTAGCTCTGTGTCACAGGGCCCTTATTAGCTGCTCTTCAGCTTTTCACTTCCTCTCTCCTTCTCCTGTAATCCAGTTGTGACACAGGAACCTGTTCTGCTGGGTAACTGGTGACAGCTAATGGCAACCCCAGCCACAGCCTCTTTGTTACACAGCCTTTCCCAGTGGGAAGATCCAGCGAAAATCGATTCTTGGAGCCTCCTTCCATTCTTGCTGTGACCCAGTTAGGATATGTGGTGACACATCTTTTTTCCCCCTCGGGCTTCCGTGCCTGTCTGTGAACTACTCTGGCCTGTCCCTGTTTATCCTCCAGAAACTTTTCGTGGACTCACGGAGAGACTCAGCTCAGAGGCCTGGCCCCCCCACACAGACCTTTTTGCTCCTCTGCTCCACTTGGCAGAAGAATCCCAAAAGGGGACCTGAGCAGCCCCTGGAGGTGCAGATGCACCTTTCTGCTGCAGCACTCGGGTCTGCGTGCCCCTTGCTGCTCTTGCAAAAAGTTGCAAGTGCAGTAACAGCAGCAGCCTGGGGTTTATCATGCCTTACACTTTGGGTCAGACACATCTAACAGGAATAGTCCGCTTTTGGGCCTGTACAGGATTTGTTTGGAGTTTTTAATCTGCCTTAACTTTTAGCTGACTCTCTTGATCTGGCTTGGGCTTTCCCAACCCTGTTGCTCATCTGACTCCCAGCCCACAGCAGCCCTTCCAGCACCTGTGTTTTTCTCACTCCTGCACATGATTGAGAAACTCCAGAGCTTAGGGCCACATACCAGCCTGCCACCTCAACAGTTTGTGCCGGCTGGACGTAGATTGCCAGTCCAGCAACCACACAGCCAGGTCCTGGGGACACACCCCAAATAATTTGTCTCTGAGAGTGAACCTCCCTCATTCCTTCCATGGTTTCTGCTGGCACCACCTCTGTCCCTCTGGTGCAGCTCTTCCTCGCCTGCACCACCCACTGTCAGAGTCACCTTTGGCTGCCTCTTTCCTGCGGTGAGAGCAGCCGTGGTGTGTCTCCCAGGTGGCCCTGCCAAAGCCTTCCTGACACAATGGCCTTGCCTCCTGCGTGAGTGCTACAGGCTCCTGCCAGGGCAGTTCTTCCCTGCCCATGACAAACTGCTTCACAGCAGAGGGCGGGGGGGAGGGAGTGGGACAGGGACTAGAGGCTCATGCTGGAGAAACCCACCTGATGACCTGGTCATCATACAGGTAAGTGACAGGTGGCCATCAAGCTGTCCTCAGGACCAGCAGCATGTCACTGTGTGGGGTTTCTGCTTGGGACAGTTGTGCTGGCAGCTCTCTGGAGGACTGAGCAGCCACAGCTCCCATAGCCGCAGGGGTGCTCCATTTGACATCTCCCTATCCTTTTCAAACCTATCCCATCCCAGATCTGCCCTCTTGGTAACCCTGCCCTGGGGTTCTTGCCCACAAGTCTGTATATTTTATCCAAAACCCATTCCAGCCTCTTGGGATTCAGGCAAAGGCCTGCTGATGCTTGTTTTCAGGCCTGGGGCTGTCTGACCTAGAAAGCAACAGCAACAACTCCTTCCTGGTGCCTTATGGAAGGATGGTGCTCGTGTGAAGGCTCACTGTAAACCCTCCAAAATGCTCTGGCTTTGTGCAGACATCACTGGTGTTAATGCTTCCCCTGGTCACTACATGGCTGACTTGTTTTAAGAGGGCATTAGAAGAAAAACCTTTCCAAAAGCAGCCACCAGCCACAGAACTGCAAAGAGATCAAAGTGTGAGTCCTCACAGCAACTTAAGCCATCCATCACCTCAACACTTCTTGAGGAACAAACATTTTCAGTGTCCGTGGCATGTCCAGGTACCAAAGCTGGAACTGCCACTTGCACAGTGTCTGAGGCTGCTGCAGGGTTTAAAAACAATCCCCCTGTAGTACACTCTGCAGCTGCAGCCCACAGGACAGCTGCCGTGGCAGTGCAGTCAGCTCCAGAGCTGAGCTTCCTGTCTCCAACAGCCTGCTGCCCTCGCGTGCCTCCTTGTCTTGGGCAATCGCAGCGCTTCGGGAGCCACGGGTCCCCCTCAGCGGGTTTCCTCGGAGTGCGTCAGCCACAGAGCTCAGGAAGCCTCGGTGACTGTCCTGGTTACATCACAGAGGCGGAGGACGTTTGGACAACTGGTCCTTGTCCCCGCTGAGGCAAGCCTTGGATTGCACAGCGCATCTGGCACCTCATCCCAGGGCTGCTCGTGAGAAGGGCAGGGATGGAGCTCAGGGAGGAGAGAGAGAGGAGCTTAAGTGGGCTGGAAAGACTCACGGGTCATGTACTCATCACATATCTGACCTGGGTCAGTAGCAGTCATCCTTTGTGTCTATGCTGAAGAAAGGATGGGTGGATGGACCAGTGAACAGATGGAAGGAGGGAAGAAAGGATGGACATAAGGAAGGATGGAGGGGAGGTATTTCATCAGTAAATGTAGAAGTTTAGTCTTGCACAAATAGACATCATTATTTTAATAAAGCCAGTCCCAAACCTAAATTACCCCAACACTCCCATGATATAATTCCATCCTATATGATTAAAAGATTTCCTAGAAAACTTGAAGATTAAGACAACTGATCAAAAAATACTGAGAAATCTCTGTGCCCTACCCTGATGGATGCCAGTCTGATCCTTTTGGCCCAGTCACCAGAGGGCATCAGCCTCTTGATAGGAAAATCCAGTTGGAATTTAGGAGATGAGATACAGTAGTGAACAGGCACCAGCCACAATTTGGAACCACTGTTTGTGCATGGACATTTGTTCCCAGTGGTCCTGGGACAGTGGCTCTCTCTGGTCTGATCTGTTGGGCTGGTTGCAGATGCCCTTCATTATAACGGGAAGCTGAGGAAGTCGGAAAAGCCACACAAAGAGGAAGAGAAGCCAGTTCAGCTGCCTCTCCCAGAGCTGCTGTCATTTGTGCGGTACAGGCAGGGAAATGGAGGTTAATTTCAGGAGAGAAAATTGGCTGATGGGAGTGGATATCCATCGGGATACACACAGCAACAAGGGAATAAGCCTTGAGGTCACTGCTGAGAGGGGGACGATGGAAACTTGACGGAGGAGTTGTAATAAGGGGACAGAAAATCAGAGAATAGATTTCAATGAAGGCAAGAAAGGATAGTGAGGGTTTTGACTGCAAAAAGGATACAGAAGTGAAGTCTAGAGGAAGCAGGACTCAGTACCTCACAAAATCAGGGCACCTGCGACCTCCCAAACATGTGGAGCTCACTCGGGGTCAGCTCACCCAGCCCATGTGAAAGCTCACCAGGAGGAGAGGAGCATTTAAAGGGGGAAGGGCAAATATCAGAAGTCAGACTGGTAATCGGACTCGGGATTGTTTCTTCTCCCAGCATACTCAGCTATTTCTTTAGTTTTTCTTTCTGCTGTGATAACTGAGCTGGGGTATTTCATTTCAGCTGCTTCATCACTGGTCAAAGTTTGTTGGTTTTTTTCCGACTCACCCAGATGATTTTGTTCCAATGAATTCGTATCAAGCAGAGGAGAAAAAAGTCTGTCCATCACCTGGTATTCCTGACAGGTTCGGCGTCCCTTGACATTCCTAGCGCTGCTTTCGTTCCCATCTAGTGGCCACCTGGAAGATTACACTCCCAGATCCCCAGGTCCTGGCGGGAGTGTCATCCCACGCTGGCAGGCGTGCGGCTCGGGCATTGGGATGGAGGAAGGTGGGAGCACAGCCCCCCTGCCCTGTTTATGGCAGGCCATGGGGAGTTAGTGGGAAATTTCCTGTAGAAAAGCAGTGTTTTATGCTCATCCTAAAAAAGACAGAGAACATTCAGAGCTTAGGAATACTGATACTTTTGTGTGCATCCAAAAAGAAGTGGAAATTATGGCTCTCAGCATTTTCTTAACGCAAAATTTGGAGCACTGTCACCCCCAACATGGATAAAATAATCATATTTTAGGCATAATGCCCTGTTTTGGATTAGAAATGGAAGCTGGAAAGCCAGACTTCCCAAAGGGGCAGATGCATGGCCTTAGTCAGTCCCGATCTGAAATGCAGAGCTTCTCTGCAAGGTTCTCACCTGTCCTTGGAGTGATTAATCACTAATGCAAGACTCAGTTTCCTGATATTTACGGCAAAGTTTTCCTTTCTTTGCAAACCAAAGGTGAGCATCAGCTGTCAGAGCTGTGCAGCCACCAAGAGCATTTTGCCAGCGTCATCCCTCACCTCTGCAGGTACCCTGAGCTCAGCTTGCCTTTGGCAGAGTCTGGAAGCCATACCAAGCCCTGACAGATTTTTTTCACCCCAAAGCCACCCTTCCTGCAAATTCATCACCTTCCAAACGAGCTGCTCAGGCTCATGGTCTGAGAATGCAAGAGTCACCGTGCCCTCCCAGGGTTTTGGCAACGACCTCAGCCCTGATGCGCTGAGCCCACCGATGGACACCTGGGATCTCTGATTGCCACAGCGGTGATCTGGCAGTCGTGGGCAGCAAGGAAATGCAGTTTGTGTCTCTCCTGGCATGGGGTGCAGGCCCGTGTCAGACAAGGCTGTCCCGTGGCCTCCCCTCTCTGCTGCTGAAGTGATGCTTTATCCATCTGCCTCCCTTGCAGGCTTCTGCCGGTGGTACAACATGGAGTCACTGTTCCCAGCAGCAGCATTCAGGGGTTGGGGAGAGGCTGCCTTTGTGCCCCACTTGCTGCATCAAAGGTCTGGGATGGCCGGGCAAGGGCCGGCCGGCCTGGCAGTGCCGCAGAGCACAGCCACAGCAAGGGTACGTGGCACCCGGCAGCCACAGCTGGCAGGCACAGTCCAGTCAGGCTGAAAAACCTCAGAGAGTTGGGACTGGGTTCTGGGGAAGGGCTTCAGGGACGAGAGCAACCACCCCCAGGGCTACGGGCACAGGCATGGTGGCTCTGTCCCTGGAGGCACACACCGGGAGGATACGGACCCTGTGGTCAGCAGTGGGGCTGGGACAGAGCCAGGTGAAAGTCCCTTTTGTGCAGGCATTTTAAGGTTGAGCATAAGGCCACTTGTTGCAGGCCAAGAGGGCCCTGAGCAACCTCAGCTCTCCTCCTCTCAGCTTTTTCCAGAACAAAGTGTTTTGGAAGTTACTTCCTCTGTGGCTTCATGTGTAGTGCCTAACACCTGCAAAATGAAGAATTTGGTGTTCACAGGGGTCAGGATACTTGAAATGTGATTCTTGAATTTTCACTGTATGGCCAGGTCCGAATTCTCATAGAGTCTTATGCATTTTTTTCAGCTCAGCTCCTTCTAAGTGTTTTTTATTTTATTTGCCACCACTCTGCTAATGGGAGCAAAAAATGGCTGTCTGGCTGCAATGCTTAGTGGCCTGTTTCGTGCGTATTAAGATGAAACGTCTTTAAATCCTAAAATAATTTAACTGTAGTCAAACACCATTGAATTTCCTCCCTCTTTTTGGACAGAAACATGTTAGTCCCAGGCAACTTGAGCTCTTGCACTTGCCACCCCCAGGTTTCTCCCTCCCTGTGGAAGCAGACCTCTGCTCCTGCTGAAACATCCTGGGTGAAGCCTACAAGGGGAGGAGCCGTGCAGACACTGGTGCACTGGTGATGTTGAGAGACATTTTAGGAGTGGTGAAACCTCTTGTCAGCAAAGCACAGCTTTGGGAGTGGGATATCTGAGTGCACCTCAAAGCAGAGGCTGGGCTTTGCTCCAGAGGGGCAGAATCTGCCTCCCTGCAGTCAGGTTGGGCGGACCCAAACATGCCAGGATGGCATCGTGGCGTGCCAGTGTAAACTGGGTCCTGTCCAAAGCCTTCAAGAATAGGGTTTTTCCTACATGAAGGCAAACCTGCCTACAGAAGGAAACGAGCCTGTGCCTGGGGAACCTCCTTCGCAGCATGAGTGTGCAATCTTTATGCAAATGACCCCTTACTCACGCGGTGTCTCAGCAGCCGTGTCCTGGGAACGTGCTGGCCCCACGCTGCCGGGACACACGTGACGCACGGGCAAGGGGGGCACCAGCTGACACACGGGGAAGGGGGGACACCAGGTGACACACAGGCAAGGGGGCACACCAGGTGCTCTACCTGCCCAGGTTCCGCTGACGGACGGAAGCAGCTCACAAAGCCCTCACTGACCCTGGCTTCAGCACGCTGACATGAATGCTCCAGGTGCCGGGACTGACTGATTCCAGCGGCACTTCTCTAGTTTGCTAAATTTCATGCTTCTTTGCTGGCACCCCAGCGCAGTTCAAGGCAGCCAGCGTCACGAGGGCGCAGCACCCGTAGCCAAAAGCAGGCACCACCAGCAAACAATGGGATTTCCAAGGGAGCATAACAAACATGCCTGTGAAATGGAGTGTTTTCCTGAGCTTCTTTGCTTGCTCATGGCCTGTGAAAAAAAATCAAAATCCAGAGTGATGTACGTAATCATTGTTGTGCGTAGGAAGCCTTGCCTGGGCTTTGTTCTAGGGAAAAAGCTTAGCAATGGCAAAGGTGAGAGGAAAGGAGTTGCTAATTGCTGTAGGCTTCTCCTGTGATTCATTCTTTCTTCACATACCAAATGACTTCAAATAGGTAAAGAAAATTCACCACCTGATGCACCGATGGGAATGCACTAGGAAGATCTCAAAGCAAAAAAGCTAAGATTTAAGCTGCACTTCCAGGAGAAAATTCCCAAACAATCCTCACATGTCCTTTATTTCTCTGCTATTCTGGGCACAATTGGAAATAATGTGCAAGATAGGGGAGAAACATCACAATCTCTGTCACATGCTCCCAGTCCTCATGAGAGGCTGCATTCCCCCAAAACAGGCAGTACTGTATAATTTGCTCACAGGGTCTGTGCTGTCAAATGAGCTGTGATAGACATCTCCCAGGTGACTTCATACCCCAGCCCCCAAGGTGAGGAAAGGGATATAACAAATTCAGTCAGAATCCCTGCTGCAGCTTCCATCACCACCAACATGCTTTAGGCCAGACTTCCATGGCCAAGACCCTTAAAGGTAACCCCCGATTGTTGCCACTCCATCTATTCCACCATACAGTGGCATTTTGGTTTGGGGAGGCTTTTCTTAATTTGAAGATTTCTGCTCTGGCTCTTTTCCAGCTCAGTCTCTAAGACACTAGGGCAAAAACTCCTCTATTTTCCCAAGTATAGGCACCATTTTTCCACCAGCCACCCTGCCCACTTAACTGTACCCTGTCTCCAAATCAGTGCATCCTGGGATTGAACTGGGAGATCTCCAAACTCAATGAACAGTAGTCCCACAGCTTCTGCTACCTTGAGCACACTTTGCGTTTTGACATGTTTTTCTCTTCTCTTTAGATTGTGGACTTTTTGAGCACTTGCAGAACGATCCAGTGGCTCCGTACACCTTTGGGAGGTGATGAGCTGGGTGCTCTCCTCTGCCAGGCACTGTTCTGAGCTGCAATACTGGAGACGTTAGAGAGATGATCTGATGATTTTGCTCATCTAACAATGGTGTGGTAAGCTGAATATGTAAAATAATGTGCAGTGCAGGTGAAGCATTATCATTCTGAAAGTAAAGGGCTACAGTAATGTTGCCAGGTAAATGAGCGCCAGTCAGGCACTGGCTACAACAGCTGAGCCTTTGTATCCTTAGAGATTCCTGTCTAAAGCACCTTCCCCTTTCTGTCCAGTGGGGTCAGCAGGGTGGGTTTGCACTGGGGTACCGCTGGGGAGCCTGGCTTGGGGTGCACGTGGGGAGAGCCATGAACCTGCCCTCTTCAGAGAGTCCTGGGAGAAGCTCCTGCAAATTGCCCCAGGAAAATGGAAGAAAGGGCAGCAATTTTCAGTGCTCTGCAGCATGGCAGGACATGGTATTTTAGAGAAGAAGATTGTTAGCAGGGGACAGCTCCCCATTCTAGTGTAAATCCAGTATTGCTTCACCCAGGTCCTGGCTTCAGGCCCTTAAAATTACTGCTGGGGTCAGGATGTGCCCCCGAGCATTTTCAGATGGAGGCATTGCACAAAAATGAGTGGGTGAGTGCTGGAGTATGTGCTTGGTCAAAGGAGAGCTGTTCAGTGCACGCTGTGTAAAACAGAGCAGCTGAAGCCCAAGACAGTGTACTAACAGCAGGCAACTTCCCAAAAATCTTCCTAGCAGGTGGCAGGACGGCTGTCCTGGGCAGGCTTGCAGCACGTTACCCGCCCCTGAAGCAAAACCAAGCCCGGCATGTCCTGCTGAACTCTGCCTAGTGCCAGTGAGAGGCAGGGACTGGAGCCACGACATGGCACAGGGCATTTTGAAAATGATCGGGCTGCGTTCTCCATTGCCTCCATTCAGGAAAGCCTGTGGAAAGCAAGTGTAAAACCCCACTGCTGTGATTTGGTAGCATCACACTCCTTAGCACTGCTGCATGTTTCATCATATTGAGCAGGGATGCGCAAGGTCCCTGGAGTTGATGTTGTCTGAGAAGGTACCCCTTAGATTTTCGAGAGGGACTGTCTTTTCATTTGTATTGATATGAGTGAGAGAAAATTCCACAAAATCTTGTCATCACAGGGCCAGCAGATTTTGTTATTTTTGCTTTTCCTCCTTAGACATGCTCCAAAAGACTCCAAAAGAATCAAATGTGGAGTGATGGAAAACACAGAGCACAGAGCAGACTTTCCTGGGGGAACAGAGCATAAATTATTCCCTTTCTGGACAAGTTTTGATCATGTGATCGCTGCTTCAGTTAAGTCTCCAGGATAGGAGTGGAACGCAGGGAGAATGTCACCATCTTAGAAAAAGGATTCTTTGCTGAGGGCTTTCTCGGCAGGGAGGCACAGCCACCTCAACGCCCGCATGTCTCAGAGGCCAACAGACTCTACCAATATCGAGAAAGGCAATATCCAGGCCTTTCCTTTCCTTCCTCCCCAACACCCTGGCTACGCACTTGCAGCAATCTTGATTTACATCAGCAGGAACCAGAGTCACATATACCTCACTTCAAAGCTCCCTCCCTGCCTGTGAGGGAGCTGCTGATAGCAGCAGATAGTGGTGTCTGCAACTCACAAGTGAAGTGAAAGTCTGGTGAGCTGCCCAGACAGACACCACTCCGGTTTGAGTCATTACCCTTTTCCACCTGTTCTCAGCTGGATGGATGAGAAAGGATAACTCATGTTCAAACACCAGGTCAGCTGTGCCCGCCCTTGCAAAATAAACATTTGATGTCAGTGAAGAAAATTAATGGGATGGTATTTCTGATATTTCCTTTCCCTTCACGCATTTCTCAGGGGGTTTATCAAAAGTAAAGAGAGTGAATAATAAGATCTCAGTAGGCACTCAGACTCTCCTGGAAGAAACAATGTCCAAGCGTGCTCCACCAAGGCCCAGCAGCTGTCAGCATGAGTGGCACTTCTCCACAAGTCCATGCCTATGCCCCGGATCATCGTGGCAAGGCTGGGAAGAGATGACTGTGTGCTGGCCACCCCCTACTCCACAAACAAGGACAGGCATCAGAGGGGCAAAGTGATGTCACCAATGTCACCTGTGCTGGGTGCTGCCACGTGCTGTCTGAGCCCAGGCTGTGCTGAAGGTTTTCAAAATGATGGGTCGAGGCCCAGGAAGGACTAGCTGGGCTCCTGAACAAACCCATCTCGTCTCACTTCACTGCCAGCCTATGGAAAACCAGGTGTGGCTCAGGGCAGGTGCCAAGAGAAGGCTCTGGCTGTGCCCGAGCATGCAGCCCCCTGCACAGGTTCCCTGCTCATCTCTAAGCTGCACCCATTTGGGCTCGCTAGCCTTTGGGGCAGCTCCCTTTTCCCTGGGACCAGCCTCACGGAACAGCCAGAGCAAGGGCTCTCCGAGTAGCAGCTCCAGCCTGGGTGTCCTGCCGGAAAACCCCAGGTGCTGCCGGGAGCAAGCGGTGGCTCAGTAGGTGGCACTCTGCATCCACAGGGAACCGGCACCTTCCCAAAGGTGAGCCCTGCCCTTGCAGCCCCAGCAACCTGCCCACAGGCCCCGCTGCAGTGGGGCAGCCCAGGGGGATGAGTCTTGCAGCCCCCCTCAAGGTTCCTCCTCCTTGCACCCTGCCTAGGGACATCCTCTGGATGTTCATCCCAGAGAGAGTACAAAAGTCCTTCCAGCCCTGGAAGAGGGCAACGGCCAAGTTTAGTGCCTTTTCCCTCACAGCACAAAGAAGAGCTGGGGCTTGTGAGAAGTCCCATCCAGAATGTCCTGAAACATGTGGCCTCTGGAGGGTATTTTCTCCAAGAAACAGCCAAGCAGGGCTTGGCCAGGATACTGCCATTTGGGAAAAACTCCCCTGATGTCCCACCAGAACCTCTCAGTGCATACCCATCACCATCTTGCTGCACTTTCTGGACTCTGAGGAGTTGTGCTGGTTGATGCCAGGCTGCCCCTTCCTCTGCAAGGTCACAGGAGTAGCAGGAGGAAGTTGATGAAATGACAAATTCAAAGCATGCCAAGCCAAATTCCTCACTGCTGGCAGTCAGTGAGATGGAGCTATCAGCTGGAGACTGGAGAAGAGAGGGAACACGGTGAGTCAGCCACTGGATATGCCGTGTTTGGTCTCTAAGCAGTGCAGGTAACACGGGCAATTGCACTTGGGGCATTCAACCTTTCCCCCGCTAAGCCTCTTCCAATTGCTCAGCAGTTTGCCAGGTGCAGCAAACGGGGCTGGAACATTCAGTGCTCGGTATATTCCTCAGACTGGACTTAAAAAAATTAAAATGTTTCCAGTGAATCTCTGATTTTAAAAAGTGGGAGAAATATTCCGTTTTAACAGCTGAAAAATAGAAAATTCATTAGTGAAGCCATGGTGCCTGCCTGAGGAAGCCAGCTTTGAGCATGGCAGGAGGGAGGAAGAGAGGCAGGGAGGGAGGATTCCTGGCTGACAAACCTCGTTTTGGCCATTCTCAAACCACCAACCCCATGTTTTGGCAGAAGAGACCCCAAACCCCAAAGTCTCTGCCTTTGGAGAAACTCCTCTCACATGCAAATGATCTCTGTGAACTCCAGGCCCTGAGACTTACGGAGGTCTTGTGGGAAGGGAACTCCAGTCCGAGGGGGAAAGAGGGAGCCCTGTGAAGCCTCTGGCTGTCCCCCAAATAGCCCAGGAGCTGCTTGCTGACTGCCTGTAGAGCTCTCTGACTTGGGGTTGCAGTGATGAGCAGAATTTGCTTTTTCTCTGCTGTACCTCTGAGGACAGGCAACAAAGGGGAAACACAACAAAAAACCCAGCCGTAAAGCTGTCAGCTCATGCCAGACAGTTTCAATTGCACCATGCACAAAAGGGCTCTCAGAGGTTTGCTGGAGCTGTCTATGTCAGGTTAATATCTGGGTGACTGATTCAGCATCTTCTTTTCCAGACTTCTTGGGCATTGCCTCTTGGGATTGGTGTGACCTGGCAAAGACACACCGGGAGCCACATATCGTGTGTGCCTGTGGAAGAAGGGAGAAGGTTCAGTGACTGAGTTGGATCCCTGCCACATCGAGCAAAGGCTCTGTCAGCTTCCTGAGCTGTGAGTAATGTTCTGTCCTCTCTCAGTTAGAAGGTCTAGATCCTCCTTTCCCAACCACCCACTGCCACCCACTGCCCTCCCACCCTGCTGTACCGTGGAACTGAAGCAACGGGGTACCAGTTCCTTCATCCTCGACCCTCTGGGCTTCTCCAGGTTCCCATGCTAGACCAGCAGATTACAACCTGCTGTCCCAGCTTTTCTCTCCTCAAAGCAGCAGCTTCCTCTACAACTACCTGAAAGGAGGTTGTAGTGATGTGGAGCACCCAGTCACTTCTGCCTGCAGTGAGAGGACTAGAGGAAATGGCCTTAAGAAGAGACAAGGGAGATTCAGATTAGATATTAGAAAAATGTTTTCACTGTTTGGGTGCTCAGGCATTGGAATAGGTTGCCCAGGGAGATGGTGGACTCACCATCCCTGGAGGCGTTCAAAAGCATCTGGATCTGGCGCTGGGTGATGTGGTTTAGTGGTTTAGGGGTTACAGTGGCAGTGCTGGATTGACGGTTGGACTTGGTGATCTTACAGGTTTCTTGCGCCCTTGGTGGTTCTGTGATTCTACAGCAGGCCTGCTTCCCGCTTGTTCACACAACAGCCAGGAGAGGTGGCCGTGGGGAGGTGCCCTCCGGGGAGCTCTGCCGGGGCAGCTGAGAGTCGCAGTGCCCCCGAGGAGCACATTCGTCCCTGCCCGGTGGGTGCCACCGCTTACTCAGCGCTTACTCATGCGCCGCTCAGAGAGACGCAACCACCGAGGCGAGGGGGGGGGATGATGGCCGGGTTTGTCGCTGGAAAACATTCCTCCGGGAGACGCGGAGAGAGCAAGGAGCACGGAGCCAGCCGACAGACAGGTGTGCCTGCAATAACCCGGCGCGTCCCCGACGCCGTGACCCGCGCGGGATCCAGGCTGCCCAGGGAAGCTGTGGGTGCCCGATCGCTGGAGGTGTTCAAAGCCAGGATGGACGGGGCTTGGAGCACCCTGGTCTAGTAGAAGGTGTCCTTGCCCATGGGTCGGGGCGGAATGAGGTGGTATTCAAAGTCCCTTCCAACAAAAACGATTGTGAGATTCAGTGATTCTATGATTCTGAGTCTCTCCCGTTCTATGATTCCAGGATTCTACGATTCCGCCCCGCTCCGCCCCATCCCGCTGACGCCGCTTCACGTCCGCGCCCCCAGCTCCAGCCGCCCATAAAGTGGGCGGCGGCGGCAGGCGGCTCCTTATGGAGCGCTGTGCGCCGCCGGCACCTGTTGTGATACGGCGACTCCTCCCCCGTTCCCTCAGTGTCGCTGTCGCCCCCCGCCCCGGGACGGACGATGAGGGCCGTGGTGCTGATGGCCGCGCTGGCCGTGCTGGCAGGTGCGTGCGGGGACGGGACGGGGCGGGGGACATCGGGACTCGGGGGAGCCCGCGCTCGCGCCTGGGGGTGACTCGCGCTCGAGGGGAGCTCGCGCTCGAGGGGAGCCCGCGCTCGCGCCTGAGGGGGGCTCGCGCCTGAGGGCAGCCCGCGCGCGGCGGCGGCCGTTGGCGGGAAAGCGCTGAGGCGAGTGAGGGACCCCGCGGCGCGACGGCACCTCTGCCTCCTGCTCACGGCGCCGTTTCCCCTCCCTCACAGCGAACCGTGCGGCCGCCGGGTCCTCGCCCAACGCTACGGAGCCGCAGCGGCACGGGGAGCGGGAGCCCGGGAGCCGCGAGGGACAGCCCATGCCGGGTCCTGACTACGAGGAGGATGAGGAGGAGTACGAGGAGGCGCCGCCCGTCCACCAGTATATCGTGGACGACTTGATCCGAGGTGAGTCGGCGGCGCTGGGGCTGGGATCTCGTAACTTGTGAGCCCCAACTTACGCCTTTTCTCTCTTGTAAACGCTGCTATGCTTAGCTCGTGGAGTATGGAGCAAAAACATGCTTGTGCTTGAAGCTGCTGCTTTAGAAATAGCTGTCAGGGGTGGAAACGTAGCGTGAATGGGCCCAGGGCGTGTGGAGGCTGCAGGTTAGCTGGTAGCTTGCTGTGTGTAGCTTTATCTCCTGATAAACCTGACGGGGAGGGCTGTGGTCAGGTAGCGACCACCTGCTTAGTGTAGAAGCATCAGTGGAGTTTATAGGTGCTGTTTGGCCCTAAAGGTTTGTTTTACATCAAGTTATCTGTCTTGCTCCAAGAATTTTCTGGGTATTTTCTGATGGTGGCTTATTTGGGTCAGTCAACTGAAATTTCCTGGGAAAGCGGACACTTAAATCCCTTAAGTGGCCGCAGGAAAGTTTGTTAAGCATCTTTAGGGCAATGCTTCACTGTCAATAGCTGTTGTGTGTATTTATTGTAATTTGCCCACTTGCTGAGCTGTGAGGAGATCTGAGCAGTCTGCCTGACTGTGGGAACGGGAGTATTTTGTTGGTTCGGGGCTAGGTTGCAGTTGCAGTACGAGCCAGGTATCTACAAGTGATTTGAACCTCAGTAGGTGTGAGTAGGCTGGTCCTGTTGCCTCCAGGGTGGATCTGACTATTGATTTTCGTGCAGGAACACCCTGAGACTTGAATGTGACTAAAGGACCTCTTAAATGAATGTTCTGTGTGGTCACTTGAGGGAATTTGTGGACTTTTGCTTAAGTTCTCCACGAAGATCTCCAGGGGAAGCGTGCCTGTCGGTGTTATCGAGCAGTTCAACCTGTAAAACTACTGGCTTGGTGACTTAAGTGTTGTCTTAACTGCACAGAAACCAGACTTGTTACCTAAGGTGGTTGGTTTGTAGACCAGCTCTTCTGCTTGGCATGAGGTTTATCTGTGGATAAACCTTGAAGCTGTTATGATTCAGCTGCGGATGGCTTTCCTGGCTATGCAGCCTGCAGACAGGGACCCAGAGATCAAGCTGACAAGCTGAGCCTGGGAGAGGGAGGAAGGGAAGCGGCCTCAATTATGAAAGCGCAAACCTAAAGATCAAGTCAGACGGGACGGAACGGGGGCCTTTGACTGTCAGGAGTGAGCTCACACTTCCAGGCACAGGAAACCTTGCTGCAGGAACTGTGCACCTCGTTTACATATTAATATAGCTCATACCATTTTAATCAGACTTCTGGTTGCTGAAGGCATTTTTGCTTTTAAGTAACTTCAAGCCAGGCTCGTTGCTCTAGAAGTTAAAATGATCAGCTGTCTAGACAACAGTGAACTACACCTTGTTTCTTTGTATGGGCTCTCAGCACCAGAAATACAGGGTTAGGAAGTAGTTAGATCCAGTTGTGCCCTATTGTGGTGACTGCCTGTATGCATAGAGCTCTGGGTAAAATATTAATCATCCAAAAATGATTTTCATTAGGTCTTCAGAGCACAAGAGCGAAATTGAAGCTTGTTGTAAATAGCTCTGCTGTTTCTCAGGGCCTGTTTAAATCCCCTGGGTAACTGTTACTCCTGAGCAGCAGTTTTGCACTGCGAGGGCTGGTGTTATGGCTGGCAGTGCAGGGGGCAGGTTCTTCCAAAAAACTTTCTTTGCCAAGTTGGTCCCAACTAGCGCTAGTGAACTTGGATTGCTGCATGGGACAGCTCTGGAACTTCTGACCCTTAGTCAGTGGCTGGTTTGTTCTCCTCAGCGAAAGGAACATGATTGGCCTTGCTTAAATCCAAGGGCTACTAAGTCACCAGGATTTTAAACCACACTCTTCTAGAGGTTTGTCTTAATTGAGATAATGAGGGGCAGCAGTAAGCGGCAGAATAAATAGCCTGACTCTTGCAGACTCTTGCCTCCCCTCCTTCCCTGCGCTCAGCATCTCTCACCAAGTAGGGGAACTGGAAAGGAACTCTCTCCTGCTGAAGACAGCACTGCAGGTTGTTTAGGAGAAACAAGTATGCCAACCGGGATAGCAAGCTGCTTTGCCTCGGCAAGTGCCCAGGACTATCTAGCGAGTTACAGTGCCTTTCATCACTGATGCAAATGGAGAGTTTAGAGCTGTGGAGCTATTAGCCTTGTATGTGAGTCCATATAAAACTAGAGGATGGCTTGGCTCAGCATGAACTCCCTGTTCTTTACAGGCCTTTTCTTGAAGCTGTGCTGTTGCACTCAAGCATCTTATGCTGTGAAATGCTGCAGTCCTGCATCTCTGCTGCTCTTCATCTTTGGTGTCTCTTGGCTCATCTGCTCCTACTGCCTCTGGTCTGCATGGCACAGGACTTAAGGATAGCACAGTTGTGCTTTCATGAGCTCCTGAGCTTGCTGCCTTTGTGCTGGGTGTGAGATGCCCAGCAGCATTCTCACTTGCATCCTGTGCTTCCTGGTGACAGATTCTCCTGCAGTGATGGTCCTCCTTGCTCTCACCAAATTCTTTAATTCCATTTTCTCAGAATCGTGCTTTCTAGCACTTTTATACCAAGTCATCGTGTCGTTTTTTCAGTTGAACCTGTGGTTAAACCCAAGCCAGCAAAGAGGGGGGGAGAGAAGAATGCTGGCAAATCAAGAAGGAAGAAAAACAAAGGGAAAAACAAGAAGAAAGGGACTCCCTGTGAAATGGAATACAAAAACTTTTGCATCCATGGAGAATGCATATACCTAGAACATCTCCAGATGGTGACCTGCAAGTAAGTTATTTGTACCTTGTGAGTTAGGTGTGATTGCCATGAGCCAGTGGCATATGAGGGCTCAGAGGAAAAATCAGTGTCAACGTGGCATAGATCCATCTCCTGCTGTATTTTGACTGAGAATCTTTCTGCCATGTAAATTAAGTGATGATGGAATCTGAGATGCATAACAAGCCACTGAACTCATCAGTTGGTCATAAACTCAAACCAAAAGAATGAAAAGGCGTGTCTTTCTGGAACATCACACCCAAACTAATCTCGACTTGTTGAAATGCTGACAAACCTTGTGCTAGAGCAGTGACTGCATTTCATGAACACGCTCTGAAGTGAGCATCTTGAGATTCATGGGAAACTCGGAAGATGTCTAAGTCAGGTCTGACTATCTGTGGGTGTCCTTGGCTCCAGACAGCACAAGAGCTGATAAGAACTTGTGTTAATATTTACTTGCAGGTGTCATCAGGATTTTTTTGGTGAGCGCTGTGGTGAACAGTTCATGAAGACTCAAAGGAAGAATGATGTGGCAGACTACTCAAAGACTGTGTTGGTAGTGGTAGCTGTCCTGCTCTCAAGCGTCAGCTTCATTACTGTACTTATCATTGTGATAGTGCAGTAAGTATTATCCTCTTTGGTGTGTGTCTTCTTTAAGTGTGAGTGAGGCCTGTGCCCAATAACCCCAGAATATGTATGGCTCGTCTGAATTACCTTTGTGAAAAGCATCCAGAAAGGATGAGTTCTTATCCTAGCTTGGATATGTCTGGAGGGTAGAAGCAAGGTCTGTGACCCTTATATTGTAAACCAAGAACGTTTCTGCTCTTGCTACAACCAAGATAGTTAGAGTGCTGCAGAACATCACAGGAAGCCCAGGAGGAGCATTAATGCTGACACAGCAGTGCCTTCCCTAATCCTGGTGGAGAAATCTGCAAGCAGCAATGTGACAGCCTCATGCATGGCTATTATCCAACAGCTGCATACACTGGTGGAGGGTAGGAAATGGTGCTCTGAGGGTCCATTTATTAACGGATGTTGCTGGGCTTAAATACTTACACGTAGAGGGAAAGCAAATGGGGAGACAAATGCTGGTGATTCCAAATTCTGCTTGCTGTTAATATGGTGGGAACACTATTTCACCTGAACCAGGTGCTGCAGTTCAGTGTGGTGGGTCATCAGAATCTGGAGTCCTGTTGTGAATAAATTCAAAGAGCTTTTCTGGGTATGTGTTTCAAACCATATAACAAACTGAATATTGGAACAGTCCTCCAGTTCTGGCACTGCAACTCCAGCACTGTAGGGCTTGGGATCTTGTAGAAACCTCAAGGTTCAGTCTAATTTTAGATCTTGATGAAGCACATCATCTGAATCGGGTACATGCTGTACCCTTTCCTGCAGTTTGGGAAACAAGGTGTGTGTTTGTAATTTCATTGTTACTTCATATTTAACTCTGAACTTGAAGAATGCTGGGATGAACACTTGTTCTCTGAACACTGCCTCATTCCTTGCGTGAAAGCAAATGATTATTGGTAGTTTCTGAAGTGCATTTGCTTCATGTTCTGAACCCTCAGAAGCTGGGAGCATGCTAATCTGTACCCTCATCCGGAGAAGCTGCTTGGAATAGTCACTAGAAAACACTGGAGAAATTGTGGGCGGAAATCAGTAAGGGGCTTCCTTGTTATGTATTCAAGGGACAGGGACTAGACTTGAAGCCTGAAGGGGCTCTGCTGTGGAGAAGAGGAAGACAGTGTGGTCTCTGCAGCTATAAGCTAAAGCCACTAGGAAATCTGTCACCCAGAAAATCTCCTGGTGCTTTGCTCAGTCCCAGCGATAACCTCTCTTCATCTTGGTCCCCAGTCTGTCTTTTAAGTCAAGAAGCCCTATCTCTGTAAGGCACAAGTGTCGAGATCTAGTTCAGGGGTTCCTTGATTTTATCAGCAGATACTGTTTGATGCTGAATGCTTAAAAACTGTCTTGCTCGAAACTCCCTGGTGCCAAGGAGTTGCTTGAGGATTCAAAGAACATGAGTCTAAATGCTGCAGAGGATGTGGAGGCTGGTGACAACAGGATGTACATCAGGGTTCAAAATTATCTCTAACGTGCCGTAATTCCACAGGGTCAGGAAAAAGTGTCCTCAGTATGAAGAGAAAGAAGAAAGGAAAAAACTCAGACAAGAAAACAGAAATGGCCATGTTGGTGTGTAAATGGGGAGAAAGCAGGTATGAATGCTGACTTCCAACACCTTTCAGTCCTTTCAGGCTGTATGGGAATTGCATGCTTGTTTTGCAAAGCTGGTGTTTGCTTTTAACGCTCCAAGTGTCTTGAAACACATAGGTTACATGTGAGCAGCTGGCTTGGTTTTCTGGTTTCTCAAAACCACCTGAGTTGTACAAGTTATTCAACAGCTCTGTTAAATTTCTGGCTGTAGTAAAGACCAAGTGAGGGTGGGCAGCTGTACTGAGATAAGTGAGCTAAGAAGAAAAAGTCCTTACTATCTGGGCAGAGGCAGATGTAGTGCAGGAAACAGTGGTAGACTTCAGTCACGGAAGATGGTGCCACAGCATCGTCACCTCTTAGAAGAAAAGTACTGAGCTTTTTCATATCTTTCCTGCAAGGAGAGTTTCAAGAAGTTTCTGGTGCTCAGAAGCTGGAGACCAAAAGAAAGCCGCAAATTCTGTGAGCGCCACAGACAGCCGCTCAGTCAAGTTTGATGCTGTCATAGCAACTGAGGCCCAAAGCTCCTTGGCCTATGTGGATTGCTTATGGGAGTGATCTAGTGGATTTTACTGAGCAGGCAAGTTGGTCTCTTCTGAGGCCAAGTGTACTTAACAGCAGACTCAAGGACCATTACCGAATAGGAGTTACACTACAAGCTGAGGAGGAAGCCATAAAAGATAGTCCTGAAAAGTTCTGGCAGAACTGTGAAGTTTTGCTTTGCCACATGTCAGCTGTAGACATTGTCCAGCTTTGTTCAGTGACAATTGGAGCGTTTTGCTCAAAGCTTACTTGAAGCCCAAGATTATCTGGCAGAGTGTCCTCAGGTGTGTGCACATCCTTAACATACCTGCCTTGCACGTAGGTTTGCCATGGTGCTAGCACAGGGTGCTTGTGTCTTGGATGGTGATTAATGTGCCTGGTCTGCCTGTTACAGAACAATTCTGAAGTGGCCATTGCCAAGCTGCAGGGTACCTCTGGCTTCCTGACACATCCACCTGGACACTGTGGGCTGGAGCTGTTGCCACTAAGTCCTGATTCATCAAGACAGAGGCTGCTGCAAGGAGATGTCAACAGGCCACTTGCTGCTGAATCACTTGCTGGGGAGACCAGTTATCACTGCATCTTGGCACAACAATATGGAAGGAGCTGGCTCTGTGGGGGACAGGACCTGCTGTCAAGACCTGCTAGAGACTACTGCTACTGAGCCTTCTCTGTCTGTGCTGGAGCTCCAGTCTCTGCTGTTGTGTGGATGGGCTTTGTTCTCTTAGCAAGTCTCCTTTGGCAGCTCTAACTGCCAAGGGGAGAACCTGTTGCCGCTTTCAGGAATGGATGGAGGGGACAAAATTCCCTTCCTTCCCTCTACCAAAGTGAAAAGGGGAAGAGATTGGGATGGCTTCTCTCCCTAGACCACAGTGTATGAAAAACCTAATTCTCTTGTCACTGTGCTCCCTGTCCATATTGGCTTCCAAGAGCTTCATCTCTAGTTGTGACTTGCAGGGCGTTGCTGACAGATCTTTGTCAGCCACACCTGGGTTCTGTTACTCTGTGTGTGGAAGTAATCCCTCTGAGTTTTGTAGGAGTTGTGGTGTGAGTGGAGCTATCCATTTGCGTGTGTGCTAGCCTGAGTTAAAATTAGTCTCCTCAGGATGCTGAGACAGTAGATGCAAGACCTGAAGCTTTGTATCTGAAGGAAAAGATCCGTGCTCAAACCGACTGATAAGCCTGGACCCGTTTGTTCTAAACACAAAGCTACTTCTGTTAAACAGATACTTGTTGCTGCTTTAAGCAGTGCTTAAATATAAAACGCTTCACATCAGATCCCATCAGTTGAACTTGGCTAAGAGCTTGTTCCTTTGAAGAATTAAATTCAGGCACTGATGCTTTGCAAGCAGTGGTCTCTTGTGCTCTACCTTCAGGTGTGAAGAACTCATTTTACCTCAATCTTTTCTGACCCAAGTGTCCTTGGTTTCTTAACTGTCCGTGCAGTCTTGAGCACAGAGTATCATTTGAGTTCAGTTTCTTCTTGGAAGAGTGATTGTGTTCTGTATAAACAGAGCAGAGTTCTTCTGGTAGCAGAGAAACACCATTAATTGTCAAGTTGTATCTGTAAATGTGTAAATATTTATTACTGTATTTAATATTTAATGTTTCCATAACAAACTTATTTATTTTATAATTAAACTTTTTACATAACCTAATCATGGTACGATTTTTTTTCTTGCTCTCAGGAGTACATGTAAACACTTGAAATTAGAGCTTGGTTTCTCCTCAAAGCAGGAATTTCAGCACTTGGGAGCACAAAGTACTGTGCTGTGAAGAACTGCAGCCGTGTGTCAAGCATGGGCTTGGTGCTCTTACAAGAGTGCAAGCTGTTTGTAAACAAAGTGTACAAGTGCAAGTACCTGTTTGGGTAGGAAATCCATTTCATTCAGCTACAACGGATCTTCTAGTTACTGAATTAGGGAGAGGCTACGTCAGCCACCTCTTTGGAAGCGAAACTTCAAACTGAGGTTTGAGCAGAAGTGTAGCCCTTTGCACTTGAGTCAAGAGTTGGAATACTGAATGGCAAGAGCCTTTCATCTCTGTGCAGTCGGAGAGAATTTGGACAGCAGCTTGAAACCTGGTCTTAAATAAATGAGGAAAAGCAGCATAGCCTCAGGCCAGTTACTCCCTAAGCAGAAAGGGAGCCTCGGCCTCCACTGTCTGCTTGGAATTTCTTTTCTTCCTTGGTATTTATTAGTCCAACTATGTGCTAATGTTCCCTGTAAGCACTTCTAGCAGTGAGCTGGGGTCTAAGTTCAGAGTTGCCTGAAAAAAAATGAGTTTCAAGGAGGTGAGTTTGGCTTTATATGGTTAAAAAGAAGAAGATGGAGAACACTGTTTTGAGGCCCTTTTTTCATAAGCATCTTCAAGAGGTGTTGATGGCTGGGGCTTAGCTTGAAGCAGAGCTGAAAACCCCCCCCAGCAACTGGTTTCAATTGGGATCCAGCTTGTGTATCCAGTGTAGGACTAGAGCTTAGTTCTGCCTGGAGTTGCTGAGATGCCTTGGCCTCCTGAGTTGGCCAAGGAGTTCCCAGGCTCTGAGAGCAGCCCGTATGGTATGTAGCTGAGGTGCAGGTAATGTATTGCAACATCTCTTGGGAAGATTGCAAGACTTCATTCCAGGGAACTTGCTTCATTACCAAAGTAAACAGCACTTCTCCAAGTGGCTTTTCCACAGACATTTGCTATTAGAGCTCTGGCAAGAAAAGCTGTTTCTGTCAGTCCTGCCAAGATATTTTTGCTTTGGAGTAAACAAGCTTGATCTCAGTGGTAACCAAGCCATGGCCTAGTGAGACTGGGGATGGATTTTAAGTCCCTTTTAAAAGCCATTAGACTCTTTTCCAGAAACTTTTCTCTCTCTAGTCTGCATTTTGGGGGAAATACCAAGTTTTTTAGTTGTTAGGCTAAACCAACAGTAGCAGAGGAAACAGAGCTGTTCTCCCTCTTCCAGCTTCTAAGCTTGACAGGAGTGATGCTACCAGCATAAGTTGTAGATTCCATCTGTTGTGTACTTTTAATACTCCGATTGCTGAGTGAACTGGAACGTATTTTCCAAAAATAAGCAGTTAGGAACTGGAGAGGCAACAGCGGAGGGCAGACTTTACAGAAGACTTGTTCCTCTCTAAGGATTTAGGTTACAGCCAAGTTTTTTGGAGAGGTTGTGCAGCCAACAACTCTACTGCAGAGCTCTTCTTTGTGCTTTGCTCTTGGTCAGTCACATCCAGCACTGCTGTAGCTTTTACTAGCAGAGCTTTGCTGTGCCTAAGAGATGATGCTGTCTCATGCAGGGCAGGGAACTGCCCGTGTTCCCTGTGGTGGCTTGTTGAGCACTTGGAACGGTTATCCATGTTTGAGAAATTTAGTGCAGGGAATTGAGGGCAAATCTCCCTGTCCATGAATGGCAAAGGTAGTTATAAATCCAGAACTGATGTATATAAGAAAGTAAAAATTCCCTTCATTATGCTTTAATCAATTATAAGTTCTAGCAAGCAGTAATGTGTTTTTTCTACCTGAGTTACGGTCAGTAACAGCCTGCTCCCAGCTTCTGAATAGAAGTGTGATGCACGAGCACCATTTAGACCTACAGTGTCCAGTGGGTTGGTTGCTTTAAAGAACCCACAACAGATGGGTGGAACTGTGTGTCTGGAAGTCTCTTGCTGTCCAAGGATGCTGTGTTTGTGTGACAAGAAAATCTGATTTGCTGCAGGGCAAGGGCAAAGATAATTTTTGTTGTTGATCCTGCACAGCCATGTCTGCTCTTCAGGATGTACATCATCTGGCTTTTGACCTAATCCACTCACCATGGAGTTACCTTGGTTTCACTGAGCATGCCTGGATTTCTGGTCCCACATTTTATTAATAAGTTATGCCTCCAGATTTTTCTTGACCTTCCATGGACAATGTTACTTTGAGAGGAGTGCATCTGTGTCCTTGTCACTTGCAGCTGCTTCAGCTAAGACCTGAGGGAGGAGCCTCATGTTCTTGCACAATTTTCTGCACACAGGGTTGATTTGGCAAGGTATTTTTGATATCCAGATCAGTATCCATGGGTAATGTGATGGTCATGCCTTCTTGCACAATTCCTTCCTCTTTCTGAATGTTTTGTTCCCTGTGACTATTGTAGAAAGAACGATAGCTCTTCACGGTGTTATCTGTTGTGCACTTAATGGAGCTTTTGAGTGTTCTGCATTGTCTGTGACCAGGGAGCTTCCTGTCTGCTTCTGGACTTGGCTTCCCTCCTCCTGCCCCCCTCCTAGTATGCCCCTTTTCCCTCAGAGCAGTAGCAGATGTTACTCTGCATTTAAGAAGTTTTCCTTGGTAAATCCAGATGTACATGGACATCTATAAAGGTATTTGTACTGTCTGTGACCCCAGATAGCTGTGCAGTGGTTTGCTTCACCTGCACTTGAGTTGTTTGATGCCATTTCCGGTAACTGGTAGAAAGGTTTGCATCCCTAAAAGACTTTGGGTGTTTTTTATAGCAATATACTGAGCTAGTCTGTTAGCACTACTGATAATTCAGTAAACTCCCTGAACAAGCATGTCTGAAAGCAAGGCTGTGAACTGGGACAGATGCTTGCCTGTCTTGGGAGAGGGTTTCTTGATGTGCTAACAGTATGTCCCACTTCAGAGAACAAACCTGCACCCCCCTGGCTCTTGAGGCATTCTCTTGGATAGGAAGCCATGGCTTTGTGTCCTTGGTGACTGCTGAATGCAGTGAGTGAGCATGTGCAAGGAGCAAGGGCTGCTTTTTGCTGTCACTGTTGGACTCTGTTCACATGAGATAGATCAGTGGACAGAAAGGTCAGACAGTCCTTAGTACGGAAACCTAGCTCCCTTCTCATTTTGTGAATAAAGATGTGCATACCTATCATTCCTCTGCTGGTTACACCTTTCATGAGCCAGTAATCCTCGTTTGCTGCAGGTCTGGCTTTGTCTATGACTCGGGAGTCGCTCGGCTGAGACAGCTACGCCTGTGAGTGTCCGAGGGAAACAGCTATTGTTTGCTTTCTGTAGGCCCATAGCCAAGGAAGCAGGATTTGTGCGTTCTTCAACCAAAGAAGGCCTTTGAGGTAGCACATTCTAAGTCCAAAGTAGAGAAATGCTTTCAAAATGCATTTTCTTAGTAAGGACATTAGTGGGGTTTTTTGAGAAAGAACAAGTTTTAATTTATAGGCTATTTGTGTCATAAAGGTATATCTTTTTGCATATGGTTCAGAAAAATAGCCAATTCTCAGCTCAGCATTTTTTCACTGAAGTAATGCAGTCTGTTCTCTTTGCATCTTGGGACAAAAAGCAAAGCCAAATTGTCTGGGAGTCTGATCTAATCCAGCATTTCCAATATGTGTTTATCTAGATGTCATACCCTCATTCCCACACCATACACCCTAAGTCAGGTAACACTGTCATCGCTTCTAACTGCCTTTGGGTTCCTGCCTTTTGATGCTTTGCTCCAGACCTTGGAAAATAATTTCCTTCTTTGGGTGTGATTTTCCTTACACTGCTGCAATGAATTTGTATTTGGGCATCAGATGGCAATCAGAGGCTGGATTGGTTCGTGGGTGGTGCTGGAAACCTGCTACTCTTCCAGAGGATAAAAAAGTGCTGCTGATGTTGTAGCATTACTTACATGCTTTTTGCTTAGGAAAGGAAGTTCTTTCAGCACTGCAGGTAACCAGTTAAAAAAAAAGTGGAAACAGAAATGACTTTTAGAAGTTTAAAGTGAGAAATATATTGTAAAATGTCTCTGTTAGAGTGTCCACAGCTCCTGTCAGTGCAGGGTCATAGCACCTCAGCAAAATCTCAGACCGGCCAGTGTCTTGTCAGGTCTCCCTTCCTCTCCTTGCATCCCTGCTGGGATGGTCATGTGAATTGTTGGTGACTGAACATGAGCTGAGCCTGGTAGCTGTCCCAGGTTTTACCCACAAGACTGCCCTTCTCTTGCATTGTTTACCCTCATGTTTCTAAGTAGTGTGATTTATGTTCAGAAATTGTTAAAGGTGCACACAGCAAATGCAGGTAAAGAGTTTCAAATGAAACTTCCAAGTGTAATTTGGGTAGGTACAGAGTTAGTGTGGCTCCCATTGATACCCGTCTGCATTGCTTTCAGACCGTATCTGGCTCCTTGCAGTTAAAAGGCACTTCCCTGCCTTATGCCTGGGGATGATTACTGTTGGGGATGAAAGGCAGACACCTCCTGGGTGGAGCAGAGTGGAGCAAAACCAAACCAGGGCTTAGGGCAACAAACGTTCTGTCAGGTCTCGGTCCCCCTCATTTATGATGAAAGCTTTTCAAATACATGCACAGTAGTGGTGTGTGTAAATCCTGTGAGATGTTCTAGGCAAGCACTGTAGCATGTTGCCTGAAAAAGACAGCAGCAGCTGGGATTGCAGCTGGAAGGAGGAGTGAGGTGGAAGGATAGGGTAGCAGGGTCGAGCAAATGGACGAGAATAAGGACAGGATTTGAACCACTTCTCTCATTCCACAGGCATAGCAAGGAACACTAAGGCATATTGAAGCGTATTAAGGAATGACCCCTGTGCTGTCTAAGTGCACATCGTAGTGCCAGTGCATATCAGTTCCAGGGCCTTTCATAGGCTCAGCAGGAAGCACCTCTTCCCTTTCTGAATGGGGGGAGAGACTTAAGGGAAAACTGATGCAGTGATGCATGTGATGGGGATAAAACCAGAAACCATTCACAGACCTTTGGGAAGCTTGCATTAGCAGCAGTAAGAAGAAAAGGATCCCCTTAGCATGGCTGCACGCTTATTTTTCTCGGTCTTATAAGGTTATGAGACATCATGTAGGAAAGATATGGTGCCATTAGCTATGTAGCCATGCCTTTAAAAGATAAAGTTAACATTTGAAAGAAGACATGAGGTTCACAGACAAAAATGCTCATCAGTTTTTCAAACCTCTAATTAGGAGCACAGCAACTGCTGTTGTAGGTGCAAGCTTGGTGACAGTGCCTGCAAAAAGATAGCCATTGCAATTTTGTGTTCGGGGAGGTCTTTCTGCAGATGTGAGGGGATTTCTGCTTATAGTAGAAGATATGCAATGACTGCTTTTATGCTTGGTCTTTGGCTTTCTATTAAAAAAAAAAAAAAGGAAAAAAGAACATTAGCACTCCTCCTCTGTTCTATGTCCATCCCAGCAATGCAGACGAATTGAACTGGTTTTTCTGTGGGCTGACACGATTTACATAAGAAATCACTTACTGCAATGCTAATGAGCAAAGCAGTACAAGACTCAACAATGTGTGTCTGTTAGCAAAACTATCACAGGAAAAGTTGGTACAGGGGTTGAACATTGGTGGTGGGATGCTTGGTCATCGTCAGCCCTGTCTCACCTGGGTCCTAGGAACATCAGCCTGAGTTTTGTCATGGAATTAGTGGGAGCTCAAGGAAAACAGCATATTCAGAAGATCCCATCTTTTTGCTGGGGTCTGAAAAATTCTGCTTTAAGACACGATTAAGGCATTTCGTAATTCTTTTTGTTGAGATTATCTTGGCTTGTGCTAAAAGGACCTTTAATTCAGAAAGCATCCATAGGTAACTGAGGCCTTGTCAGTGCATCGGGAATATAGTTTGAACACGTGGCTTGAATTTGCATCTTTCTGTCTGCTAAAACCCTGTTTCTGGTTTTACCTGGTTCTGAGTGTACTTAAGCAATGTTCACTGTTAGGCTGTTTCATCTTCAGGATGTGTTTCAGTCCTTGCTCTGGTGCAGAGCATGTCACATAAAGCTGTTACACACTGAATCCTGAGTGGAAGTAGGGTGAGTGTTGCCACTGAAATAACTCTGTGCTTTTCCGTCTCACACCAATGTTGCACAAGAGTCTCTAAATGGATCCCACTCAGACATCCCAAGTGATTGCACTACGGTTCAACACTGTGATTCAACATCCACGGTCTTGCTGGTGCTGGGGAGATGCTCCACAGAATGGTAAACTCACAGCAAAACAAGACAGCTTGTGTTTTCTTGGGAGGAGCCAATTAATAACAACATTATCTTCATCAAGTGTTCCCACCTTTAATGAAGGCCAAAAGCCTTTTGTCCCCTCGCTCAAATTTCATCACAGCCGTCCCCTGGGCTCAGTGTGCAAGCCAGTCTGGAGGGAGCTCTTTGGAAAGCAGCCAGCTGGTCTGCCAGGAGATTGGATCCAGTTGCATCAGCATGGGAGCAGGAATGCTCCCAGGGCTGGCGGGACCTGTCCTAACTAGTTTTCCAAAGCTCCTCCCACAAGAGCTCCTGCAAGGACATCCAAGTTACTTCACCAAAACCTGGGTGATCCAACGATCCTGAAAGTAGAACAGCTGTTACCTGGCAAAAGCAGGAGAGGGATTAACCTTTCTCTGGGCTCCAAAACTGGGGACAGAGTGAAGTGATAAGTGAAACAGCACAAAAGTGCTATCAAGCCATACTGTCTTAACTGTACGACTATCACAGACTAACATCTATCCAAACAACGAGGAGCCAGGCCCTTGTTTAGTGGAAGATGAAATCAATTAGTCTGTGCTGATTAACAGCTGATTGCTGCAGATAATCTTATGGAAAGCACTCCAGCCTTTCAGAAGGGCTGTCTCGGACTGACTGCTTTGTGCAGGGTTATCAGTGCTCATGACTTTGCTGTGAACCTTTCTATCAGCCATGGTGCTTCAGGGAGGAAACAGCTGTAGCTTTTGGTCTTTTATATGAACAGTGTTTCGGTGTGAAGCCTCGTGGGAGCTTAAAGTTTAGGGTTTTGTACTTGTACGTGTGCACATCAGATCTGAGTATCTACAGTTGCCTGGTACTGTGAGGCACTCCCTTCAGGGGCCAGTCCCTGGACATGCTTAATTACACAAAGGACTGGCTTCTGGCGTGGAGGCATGGCCTGGGAACCTAAAATTTCACGTACTTCTTTGGAACAAGGACATTTATGGCCCCTAGGACCAGTAGGGATGGAGAGATGGAGTTCAGTGTATGACCTAAATGTTACTATAAAGACTTCAGAAAATAGCAAGACTTAACTTTTATTTCCTCTCCTACTTTTGAGTTACCATCATGATTTGGGAGGTCTGTCTGCCAAGTGTAGCGTGGCTTAAGCTGGGAGCCAGAGACCATGAGTGAGAAGTCATCAGCAGCAGCAGCAAAGTTTCCATCTCTCATCCGGGCAGCATGGGAGCAGGATACGGGCTGACACTGCAGCCCAGCTGATCTTGTGTGCTCTGAAGGAAGTAGGACAGGCAGCAGACAAACCCTCAGGCCCGTTTATTAAATATTCCTGTACAGTAACTCCCGAAGTGAAGTGTAGGGAGACTCACAGTTACCAGGGGAGAGGGGAGCAGGAAGCAAGACTTGGGGGGAGGCTGTTAACTAAAGCCATGACCTATGCAAAAAAAAGCCTGACAATTCCTTCTTCACCCCCCTGCCTTGCTAATGACTACTGGAATAGCTTTCTCCAATGCAAAGCATCTGGGATGATTTTGTTGCACAGAGAACAGTGATTAAACAGATGGTATCACCCACGAGCGCGGCTGAGCGCGGCTTGTACATGTCTTGGGGAGAAACAGGATATGCCACACAAGACAGCACTTTGCATCGGGTTGCTGTGCCCACACACCTTCTGTATGACCTGGCGTGGCGTGCCTGCCTGGCCTCCCAGAGTGCACTCGCTCGCAGCCCACAGACACAGTGCTGTGCTCACGTGGCTCACTGCAGCACAGAAGCCTGGCTGGTGCGACTGGGGCCACCGAGCACTGGGGTACTGGGCATGAAAGAGCCACTGGAGGTGGTTTTTTCTGTGCTGCTCTGGGAGGGTTTCATCCTGCTTGGAGTAGCCTCTTGGTACCTCTTGTTCTTCCTTGCTGTGTCTCTCCATGGGAACTGTGTGTGTGAATAGCTGTTCCCCCCAATACAAGTGCCCTCCTAAGCTGTGTTTCCTCAGGAACCCCAGCCTTCTGCTTTCCCTTCCCTAGGAAGCTGAGATTGGTGGTACTTCACACCTTTAATCATCCTTTTCTCAGCACCCTAGTCAGATCTATGAAATGTACTGTGCCTTCTCAGAGAATCAGCACAGCTAAGTGGGGATTTCATCCCTGGCACAGACAAAGACCTGACAACTGCAGGATATCCTGTGAGCCTCAGATTTGCACATTTCTAACTGCTGTGATTCATTTGTGACCATTGAGAGTCCTGTTAGTGTAACAGCACTGCTCTGATGTCCTGGCCCAGCTGCAGTGGGATGATGATGCCTCTCCAGGACCTCTTTACAGTCCCCTTCAGGATAACGCTCTCTAAGCTATTCCTGGCTTTTTATCCAAAGCAGTGTGCTCTTGGCTGTTGTGGTGAGGGGAAGTTTGGCTGGAGGTTCCAGCAAGGTGCAGGCAGGTCTTGCAGTGTCTGAGGTGTTACTTCTCCCTGTGGAGCCTCTCTTGAAAGGTTGAGGTTGAGCAACCAAGACCTCATCATACTGCAACAGGAGTGCTATGTGACCTCCTTTCAAAGCTGTAGGAAACCAGCAGCAGGGCAATGACCATTGCCTCAGGCTTCTGTCAGCCCTCATGGCTCCTCTGGTGCTCACGGAATTTATAACTTTCAGTGGATAAACCAGCACTAGTTTAAAGCAGCACTCCTCTCTGAGCAATATTAGGCTGATCAACTATTGAGCCTTAAAGGTTTTTCCAACAGAATCAGAAAATACTAGGAGTACAGGAGTTAGTCTGGAGATTTCATCCCACTCTGCACACCCTCCCACAAAGGTTTCTATCCTCTTTTGGCCAGGCAGGAGCCAAATTCTCCATTAGTGACATGCCTTCAATACAGAACTGTTTCTTCTCCACCTCCCAGCTGATGAGGTGTGAGCTGCAGTGTACAAAGGAGGCACTGAGCCAGGCTTGGAAAGCTGACCTCCCTGTTCATATTGTCTTCCTGACACAATCCCACACCTGCTTCCCAGTGCTGCTGCAACCAAAGTGTGGCTGCCTGTGCTCACTGCTGAGTCTGAGCTGTATTAGTTAGAAAATCCCAGCTGTCAGAGTTTAGGCCCCAGAAGAGAGAGCTCAGGTGAAGGTCTCAGTCAAGTCTGGCCTTTGTCAGAGCCCTGCAGCCCTGTAGGATTTTTGGTGAGTCAGTGGAAAACAGGAGGTAAAGAGAATTTGCTCTGAGAAATGCCATGCAGTCATCTGTTCCTGGCCTATTGCTGTGGGTTTGTTTCTTTCTGTGCTACCAGGACAATGTGCAGAGGCTCTGCAGCTGGTTCTCACCCATCCACTATTTCAGGATCGAGGTGTATCTACTTAGTAGCAAAAATTTATATAGGTTAATTCCCACACTCCCAGTGAATGAATCATTAAGGGAACAAAGAAAGGTGCCTCCTTTAAAGTATCACTGCCACCTGCATTATGAACATACGCCCAGGTTTACCCGTGTGTATTTAACCCCTTATCAGAGCAAGTAAGTCAGCTCTGGCACTGGCTGCACTTCTGACATGGATGGCAGGAGGAAATGCGTTCTTGCACTTGGAAGTGATGTGCAAAACTCAAAAGAAAGCTGAAAAAAAACCCCAAACCCCCATGTAGAGGGGTTAAGTACGAAGCTACACCTGGCCAGAGGTATGTCCCACCTCCCACACCCTTTCCAGACACGTTGAGGAGGAGTGATACCCTGCAGAAATGCTTAGCATCTGGTGAAACTGAGTTGGAAAAGTGTCCCTCCCACTGGGCAAGCCTGAAAGCCTCCTTGCTAGTAACTGATGAGCACTTGGAAGGGAGTAGCTGATGGTCCAAGCCAAAGGATGCAGTAGCTTCCCAGTAGAGCAAATTGTTTCCTCCTGGATGCAAGTAAGAACAGCATCCCGTTCAGCTGAGAGCTGCATTTTGGCTTGAGCTGCAAGGGGGAGGAAGGGGACGGCTCTATCTCCTGTGTGTTTTTCCCACTTGGTTGGGTTGTCAGTGTACAGTCTGAAAGAGGTGTGCCCCAAGGATGCGAAAGGAGATAAGCCACTGAACTGTATTAGCACATGAAAGAAAAAACGGTGGGAGCTTCCAAAGGATGGCAAAGTTTCAAAACTTGCTCACAGAAGCACATAGTTGTGGATGATTACTGCAGCAACTCCTCCAGCCGGAGGCGTGGCAACGTAGCATGAGATGAGAATGGAGCACAAAGTGAGTAATGCCAGTGCCATTCTTAGTAAGGAATCCTATTTTTAGTACAGACTGGCTTGGAATATAAGTGGCTTTAAAATCAAAGAGCGAGTGAAAGGAGGAGTCCAATAAAGGTGCTGACTGCAAAGATCTAAGTACAACTTCCTTCTAAAGATGACCCTGAGACACACTATGGCACACACTGAATAGTGTAGGCCCTTTGGTCCAGTTGCTCTGCACCGGTGCTGTCCCATTCCCCTTCCTTTCAGGCACCATTAGAGGCAGGATCCTGGGCTTTTCTTTTGGCCCCTGCACTCTGCAGTCCAGTAAAGTACTGTGCTTCCAAGGGACTCCTGCACTCAAATGAGAGCCATGTAAATAAAACAGTGTCTCACAGTGACTCAGAAATGGATAGTTTGGCTGATGGTTTGTATGTGTGTTGCAGACATGGCTGTGATTTCTGAAGAACTAATGCCCTGACTCATCCGTAGGACATCTAGAAATCCTGGGCAAATATCCAGAGGCCTCAAATTCTGCGTGGACACCATTTTCCAGCAGAAGAGGAGGAACAAACTGTGGAAACCCTGGGAATCAGTGGGACCTACTGTGTCCTGCACTAGCCACTCTGACTGTCACTTTGCTTCAGTTAACCTAGAGGCAACTTTTCCTCTTCTGGTTTTTCACAATCCTTTAGTGTAAATAAGAAAAAAAAATATCTCTCCATTGTCATATTGGAGCATGTCTGAGATCCAGGGCACCTTTCAGAATGGCCTTTGATGCAAGAGCAGCTGTCTGGATGTTGAAGGTAGAGGGATCTCAGAAGAGATTGAGTACCACTCTGGAAAGTCTGTGGTGGAGAGGGAAGGGCTTGGGGTCTTCTTGTTTGGTTTTTCCTTTGCTGTACAATATTAGAGGTACCATTTGGGTTTTCTCTCCTTTTCTAATTTTGGGACATGGCACAAAATTAGGAAGTTTAGTCAGATGTGGCAGCCACAAGCCCTGTAGGGAGCACAGACAATGTGCTGTGCCGCTAAGGGTTAGCAGCAAGGACCCCAAGTGACCTCCCTGCTGTCAGCACACGCAGCTGCAGGAGACAGCGAAGTTCACGTGAGAAGGTTCAGGTATGTGAAACAATGGGTGTGATCTGAAGGCTTCTGTGTTTGTTTTAGAGGGAAAGAAAAACAGTTTAATACTTGGGTTGTTTTTCTTTGATTAACATATAATCTCACATGGCAGACTGCTGGGGAAATTCTGCCCTAGGATCAGCAGTGAGGGTTATTGGTAAAGTACCTGGCTGCTGGTCTGACCTTGATTACAGGTGAGAGGATTTTTGGGGAGCATACTGCTTTCCTTTCACCTGATCACAATGGCTGTCTAGCAGATCTGTGAAGTTAGTCCAGAAAAAAGAAATGTTGCAGTAAGGTCTAATTTCAGTCTTTTCAATACAAAAATCTTGTATTTGTTTTTTAAATGGTCATTCAGCTTTAAAATTTTCTTATTTTTCATTTCTTGTAAAATGAAAAAAAAAATCACTCACAGAAAGAGAGTTATTTATTCTGAATAAAAGATGACATTTTGTTTGACCTGGAGTTTTGTGTTTGGGAGTGTTTTCACTTGGCTAAGGTCACAAGAGAATATCCACTGTGAGGTGAGAGTTCTCCAGGCTTCCGGGTGGGGACAGGGCACCAAGTATGCGTGCGCAGGTACCTGCCTGCTCGTTCTCTCTGCTCTGCACATTACTGAAGATATCTTTGTTTACAATAAGGTGACTTAGGTGCATGGCTTTGTCCTTGCTACTTACCCACCCAAACACACCTCAAAGTACAATGCAAGTGACTATAAATAGTTTGGGATCCTTTAAGGCAAAATACAGGTGCAGTGTAACCACATCATTTGGTCCACGTTTCACAGATGACAGCAGAAGTTCTGCTGAAGTCTGTGGTTGGTTTTCCAAAGCCAGGAGCACACCCTGAAGTCACTAACAGTGGCGTTTCCCCATTGATCTCTACAGGGCAGAGCTGGGCCCATGCTGAGGACTTCTGAAAATGCTGCTCTGCAGTTGTGGATCTGGTCCTGTCACCTCCTGTGAACTCACTGATGTCTCACCACTGTAAGAGACAGCACGATCTGGCTGCTCTGCTCACCTCCAGTGTAAGTGCTTAACAGATACCCTTTGGGAGCTAAGTATACAGCATGACTGCAGGAGAGGCCAGTGCTCTTACTAACAAATATTGTCAACATTTCATGAAGTTCTCCTTCTCTTTGGGGAGGCATGAAAGTACAGGTAGATAACTGCACTCATGTTTGGGTTTACCTGGGCACTTTGCAGCCTACTGAGTCCTGATATTTGTTTCTTCTTTGTTTCCCATGTGACTATGTTTGTGTGCAAATCCCTGGGATTTTTAAGATGTACTCCAGGAATGTGGTAAGTGAGACGAGCAAGCCTGGTTGGGAGGACAGAAGTTTGTATTGGGCTCTTGGTTTCAGCAGGAGACAGTGAGGAACTGCCATGAGTCTGGGTGTGGAGGAAATATATCAAGATTCTGAGCCAGGGCTGGGTGCCACTGAAAAGCAGGGAAAGCAGAAGTAGAGTTGGTATGGTCTTGGTGAAGCCACCTGACAAGTACATCTGAGGTGGAGCAATAACAAGCACTGTAAGGCCAGCCCACAGAAAAGGAGTAAGGTAGTGGAGAGGTGGAGACTGCAGAGATGGGCAGAGTTAGGAATGATGCCTCTGCCTGCCAGTAGAAGGCTGCTCTCGTGCAGCCCAGGAGTTGGGCTTTTGTGCTGGCTTGAACTTGGGAAGTGGAAGGAGAAGGTGCTTTGTGCACAAGCAAGCTCCACCTGTATATGCCAAAGCATTCAGTCTATGCTGGACTAACGTGAGTGTGTCAGTGTTGCCGAGGTGCTGTCTGACCTTCCTCTGCTCTAAGGGTTGAACTATGCAGCCAGGCTGTTTTTTACAGTGCTGCAGCCAGACAGCTATGAGTGGTCTGAATGTCCTGCAAGAAGGAGATCAAAGGCTCTGTGTCAGCCCAGCTACAGGTTGAAATAAGGCCTTGGTCCTAGTCAAGCAAAACCATTTGATTGGGCTCAAACTAACCCCAAGCAAATACTCTGAGAACATTAGCATAGTGTGAGGCAGTGATGGAGTTATTTGACTTCCTTTTCTTCTCTCCCTCCCTCGTCTATTTGCAAAAGAAGGTCTTACTCAGAAGAAAGGAATGAGGAAAGTGCAAGACATGATCTCCTGATATAAATGACAGGGCCCATCCTATAGAAAGACTCATGCTTTTCCATCTGGGAGGTTGTGTGGGTCTTGGAAGAATAAGATGAGCTAATAGTTGTGGCTGGGGCTAGGTAAAGAATGAGCTGTGAAACCCCCAGCCCCTTTCCACATGAATGGGAAGAACCCAAAACTTTTCCTCAGTTGTTGAAAAGTGTTGTGGAGCGAGAGGCCGTTCAGAATGTGGGTGATGGAGCAGGCAGGCTACAGGAATTTGGCCTCCCTGGGACCTACCTGAGCTGTACAGGTTCACATCGCTGAAGTTACACACAAGTAACGTGTGGTTTTTGTTGCTGTTTTACTTCCCCAAGCCCAGTAGATTCTGCATTGGCCAAGGACTCTGTAGTTGTCCAGGTTTTGGGTTATTTTCTCTTTCTGAATCTGAAATCTGTCTGCAAGGGAATTGCATGCAGTAGCACCTGTGTATCTCAGGATGCTTACGTGCACTCTGCCACACGTGTCTGCAGACATGACTTGTCTGTGTCACAGGCTGAACTCGGGGATGGAAAGGCCCTGTGTGCCCCATAACAACATGGACACTTTACTGCCCTGTCATGGTTCTGCTCTTTTGCCAAGATGCTGGGCCTTGCTTATGGAGAGAGAGCAGGGAGGTGTGTGGGGGCTGGCTGGCTTCACCCCTCCGGAACAGCCCCCAGGAGCCACACAGAGCTGTTGCTAGCTCCAGCGAACAAAGTCAGGAACAGGTCCCTTGGTTTCTTTATCCTGTCTTTACTGAGATATTTCAGGCATGCATGATATAATGACAGTGTGCTGCAGCCCAAAGGTGTGGTGGAAAATCTGGTTAAGCATGCTGGCTGAGCTGCTCCGTGGATCCTTGGCTGGGACATGCTGTAAAGCACAGCTCAGCACTGTTAGCACAGGAAAGACAAGAGCTGCTCCTCTCTCACTTCAGCCTGAAGAAACTGCATTTTTCCATTTTGATTTTTTCCATCAGCTCTTGCATCACTACGAAAGTGCTTGCCTGTGTGTTTGTATTTCTAGCTGTTAGGTGCTATCTCATATTTCTACTATGATCATCTCTTGAAGGCCCATTTATACAGATCCACTTGTCTCCTTCACATGCCGCTTTGGAGGCAAGTCGTTCTCTGAGCTGCACTGCCTCTCTAGGCTCAGACTGCTGTGTCTCACTTACCCCAACCTGACACACTTCAGTGCAAGTCAAGTCAATATTAAGCCAGGTTTTCCCACAGCAGTACATTGCTTTATGAGCATTGCTTGCCTCCTTGTTATCCTCTCTGACCCAAGGCACCTGACCACAGCAGTCATAAGGTCCCCAAAATCACATGTTCCCATGCTGTACCTTGCAGAGGGATTGGCAGGGCACAATTGGAAACGTTGCCCTCTGAGGTGTATTAGGGATGATGGAGTTCAAAGAGGGGAATGAGGACTTGCTATGTTATTCAATTAAAGCAAAGTCCAGCAGGGAAATCCAGTGGCTTAGTTTGCTCTGTTGGGTAAAAGTTCAGAAAGGAAAAAAAACTCTTTTCTTTTCCAAAACTCATCAGTTTGTGGTTTTCTTGGAAGAATGGAAACTTGTGAATCTGCAGAAACTGCATTTGCAATGACAGCTGCAAAATCTTAAGGATTTACATTTATAACCGCTAAGAATTTTTGAACAAGGAGAATAAGGGAAACAGAGAGAAGCCAAATGTTACAGCCCTCTTGCTTTGCACACTGACCTGGTGAGTGACTCTCATGTTTCCTTTCATAATGACTTCAAGTCCAGCGTGGTTTTGGTGTTTGATTTGGGCCAGGGAGCAAGGCCAGCTGTGTCAGAGACACACCTGCCCCCTTTCCTGCTGCCTGCCCTCTGCTGTCTGGCAGATGGGGGCTCCTTCCCTGAGGACATGGCGGAGGCGCATGGCATCCCCGCAGACAGGGCTGTGTGGGGAGATCAGAGTGACTCAGATAAAGATCACAGATATAGCTGACTCCATTAACTCTCCTAGGCTTCCTCTAAAGACTGCTGGGTCTCTGTGGCTGTGTGTTTTTGGGCTGCACCACTGTCTGGGAGTGAGAAATCCAAGCATCCTCTCTCCTGGGACTTGAGAGGAGTGCTTCTTGTTCATGCTTGTGATTTTCCATGCACAAAAACCTTCTGGAGGAGGGGGAAGCACAACTGCCAGGCCCACTGGCTGGCATGGGTTTTATTACTCCTTTCAGTTTCCTTGCTGCCTCAGTTTCTGTGCCTGCAAAATGAGATTAATCATCTTTGTCCTGTAAGCTCTTTCCTGGAAGAGGAAAAGGATGAGAGTGCAGAGAGGCATTGGTGCTGGAGTAACGCACCTGGTGTGCAGCAAGGATGCAGTTACTCACAGAGGCTGTACTGAGAAACAGGAGTAGATTCCCTGTGCTGCCAGGTGATGGTTTCATATCCATATCCTTAGAACTGCCCTTTGTGCTCTCTTGCCCTAGCAAGATTGTCTCCCCCTCTGTAAACACACATAAGTGCTTGCACAGGGGAGAATGGTCCACATCAGCATTTCTTACTATGTGAGCTTTCTTTTGATAGGCCTTAATATTTCTTTACCTTCCTCTTCTTGAGCACTTGGGGCTCTTCCCACCTGGGCACTGTGAGCTGTTCATGCAAAAGTGTTCATGCCCTTTATTCTGGCATGTCTTTACTTAAGCCAGCAGACAGAACACTCGCATGGGTGACAGGAAAAGGGAAATACAATACCCAAGCTGGAAAAGGAGGCTTGGAGGAGGAAAAACAGCCCCACTTGCTGTAATTCTGAATGCACACAGGCTGATCTGTGTTAGGGCAGCATTACCTGGTACTGGGCATCAAATTATGTTTGCATTCTCCTTGGCAGGTGGAGCACACTCACACCAAAGGCAAGCCTCGGGAAGCCTCAGGAAACCCTATTTTAATCGAAGGGCTTTGGTTCAGGCCTGACTGCAGCATGTGACAGGCACTTAGAGCAGGAAAGGCCAAGGCCAGCTGCACTGTGCACAGCCCCAAGATTTGCCTGTACTTGTTCCTGGGCAGAAGTTTCTGCTAATTTGAGCAGCAGGGAGGTGGTTAGTGATACCAGCCTTTGGCTAGAGTCGAGTAGAACAAAATCCCAGGGTCTTCATATGGAATATATGCAAACGGGGATATTTTCCTTAGCTGAGGAATTTGGAGCTAGGAATGTGCTTTTAAATCACCCACTCAATACACGGACAATTCAGCAACTTCGGCTATAAAACTTGGTTGAGGACTCTGAAACTGTGGCATAAATCTTAGAAATTTGCTTGTGTAATGATTCCAGGAGTGGCCAGACTGATGGACATCTGCTCCTATGTATTCTCTGGAAGTCACAATTCTTCTGTCATGGCAACCATTTCCATAGCACTGCATAAATGATAGTTCATAGATTCATATTAAAAGGGAAGAGTATGAACACGCAGGCTTTTTACAACAAATCCTGTGAAAAGAGCCCTCTTGGCAACCACCGGTAAAGCAGATGCGCAGAAGGGTGGTTTCACGTTCAGGAGCTGGGATTGTAGTTTAGGAGCAGATAAATTCTGATATATTGAGATATATTTTCAGATACATTGAGGCTTTTGTGGGTCTGCTAAGCCAGATCATTAAAGTTACTCTCTAACCACATACTCGTATCGTAGTGCTGATGATCTAGGTGTTTCAGGCACACGAGTTGTTCAGAAAAAAGATCTCATTTTGGGTGGGTTTCTTTTAGTTGAAATTTCATTGAGGGAACAATTTATGGGTGACTCCATCTCACTTAACTCATCGTACAATGCCCAGGTACGAGACAAGGGGAAGACCCATGTGCTGCTTGTGACAAGAGTTTCACTGTGTTATTTACAGATGGCAAGACACAGGAGCTCTTCTGTTGTTTAATTCTGAACTTTGGGTCACTGCTTCCTCTTTGTCTGTAATCTTTACTAGGCTTAGTCATAAATCATCATAAAATCACAGAATGGTTTGGGTTGGAAGGGACCTTGAAGACCATCCAGTTCCAACCCCCTGTCGTGGGAGGAACACTCTGTCTTGCCCTGTTTCTCCACGCTCTTATCCAAAGTCCCTTTCCTCCTCTCTTGGAGCCCTTTTAGGTACCAGAAGGTGCTGGAAGGTCTCCCTGCAGACTTAAATCCTGCATCACTAAGAGGAATAGTTATTAAAATCAATCATTGAATTATTATAGCCTCAACAACATGAATTATACTTGTGCATGGAACACCAGTGTCATATTTACATACAAATGAATTTATGTTGTTTATATTGTGTTGCTGTTTACTGTGAGCAGTGGTAATTGCTGGGCTGGGCTGAAGCTGTGTGGGTCATTTTGAGCTTGGATTCTGTAGGAGGTGAGCCTGCATGAGTGTATTATCTGTCTCATCATTTATCAGTCTCCTCTTAATAACGTTTGAAGGCATTGACTAATTTCATCTACATTTGACACAGGGGCAGAGGTTTTTGTGGTGAGGAGATTAAGGGACAAAGGACAGAGGTACTTGGTGAACTAGAACATTAATTCCACTGCTCAAATAACAGCTTGTTTGGAATTAACCTCAGGAAATGCTCTTTCACTGGGCCTAAACCTTCCTGCAATTATATGATGATTATTACAATGTTTTACTGAAATCCTGGGAATCATTCCGTTTCAGCTTGCTGGACAGGGATGTTTGTGTTTACCATCCAAAGCATGTTTTCACTTACATGTTTGTTAAATTTTGAGAAGCCAAATCAGATCAAAACTGCTGAGCTGCTTCAGGGAGGAGGCACTTTGTTACAAGAGTTGTGCTCTGAGGTATTAGAGGAGGAAGATCAGGAAGGACTTCTAGTCTGGTCTTTAGGATAGTGCAGCCACACAAACTCAATTTTGTCTTTAGAAACTGCTGATCCTGAGTGCTGTTAGTAGTTAGACAGAACTTGTATAGGCCCCATCCCTCCAGATTAAATCCAGTATTCCTCTTTTTCAGTTTGGAAGGAGCAGATATTCACAGAGCTGCAGAGCTGCTCCCTGAAGCGGCTGTCATGGTTGAGGCCAAGCGGCCGGAGTGGCTGAGCTGCGGGATGGCGTCATCCACGCCCTGCCTGCCCAGGTGAGCAGACTGCATGTAACCAGCCCTTCCCAAGGCTGTGACCTCGGCATGGACAGGCCAGCTGAAGTGAGATGCCTTTGAATGTGAGTAGAGTAGCCAAAATACAGCACTTCATGTACAATAAAAGACTTGTTTCTATGGAGCAAGGCTTCCAACAGTTTGCAGCTCCAAGGAGGAGGTTCGGATCATATTGCAGGGCAGTTTCTCATATTGGGACCATGCAGTTGTCCATGGCCATTACCATGACAGCAGGCAATCAGGTCTCTAGACCTTTTCCCTTTCTGTAGCACTGTAAATTCCCAAATAAATATGCCAACACTGTGACCGTCATGAAGTGGAAACTGAACAGAAGTAATGTGAAGTACCTGCTTTTGAATGCTAGCATCACACATGTGGAGTAATTTCATTAGTGTTTGTCGCTGCACAAATTTCAGGTACATATCTGCAGGGGATGAGGCAGGGATTTAACTTCACATGGCAGGAGCAGTCCACTCTGGAGAGAGCACTGCTTGCAAAGTGACAAAAAGTCACCACATCCTCCTGTGAGAGCAACAGAGTCAGTTATGCTCAGATGCTGCTTGTGCACAACTGCTCTGAAGGCAGGAGTGAAGTTAAACTTTTCTTATGATCCCACTGCAGATGAAAAGGGGTCTATATGGTCACTGCTTGCAAGCCTGTAGCCTCTCATTTCTCAGTCAAGTCCGTGTAGCCTCTTTTCCTCCCACTAGATGTGGAAACTGTAATTCTTCTGTAGAATCCTTTAACTCTGTGTCTGTGGATGTGTCAGATAAATAAGATACTTTTGACCAGAATAACTCTAGTGGAAAAGATAACACCTCTAACAAAACACTTTTTTCAAGAAAACTTTTGTGCACACACCTGACATAGGGCCAAATTGGTTTGTTAGAAGACTCATGATAGTTCCACTGAATAGTTTAAGTTGATTTTGTTCTTTCAAATTCAAAACATAAACTTACTTCACACATTTTCTTTATTGCTGAGTGTCTTTGTCTCAACTTCCAGTATAACCAGAAGTGTTCCTAGATGGAAATAGCAGAAGACCAGAAAAGATTAAAAATGAGGCCAAATTACATAAGGGGAGGAAAGCAAAAGAGGGGAAAACAATAATTTAAAAAAAAAGTTTATTTTCTTTCCATAAAAATATTCAAATCAAGTGCTTTTGCCCAACGCTACTGTGTTCCCCATGATGTGAGGCAGAAGGAGGGAAGAAACATTTTACAGGTAAAAATTAGGTAAAATATTTTTAAAGTAGAAATTATGTAAAATAGTTATTATTTATTATCTTGCTGCTACTATTTTTGTGGGCTTCTCAAAGATGAGATTTGAATGGGGAACTGTAACTAAATGAAATGCTCCCAGAACTGAGCCTTTGCCTTGTACTTCTCATCAGCCTAATTCCAAGGAGTGTGAAGTCTGTTATTTGACATTGCCTTGAAGGCGAATTTTTATGCCAAATTTGAAATAAAAGGCTGTGATTTATATTTCCTCCTTTTCATTAGGAACGGGGAATGTGCAAATCAAACAGAACTTCCTGTTTCCAATCTTCCAGCAATTGCATGTTTCAGTTTGTCTTCCTCTCCCATTGCAAAAGGGGAAAAAAAACGATGCACTTGAAAAAAGATGGATCCTTGCCTTCATATTATGTCTGCAAGAATGAGAATTAAACATGTCTGGACATGACAGGATCTTAGTAAGGGCTTTGATTCACAAGTGGGAACACTGTGTATTGGGACAGCTATTGTTATTCCTCCCCGAGCTCCCAGCTCCAGCCCTCAGAGGATCCCGCCTCCGCTGCAGGGGTGTCTCAGTTGGTCACGGAGCAGCTGAACTGCCACAGTTTATAACCAAACAAGTTCAAGTAGCACCCTGCTGGTTTCACCGACCTTACAATGTGACCAGATGCATGGGAAGCTCATGAATATCCCCCTCAGACTTCCAGTAGACACAGCTATTCCAGTTATACCAGGTGAATATCTGGTGCTGGGTGGCCCACCTGTGAGAAGCAGCATGAGGAGCTATGCAGAAATTAGTTGGTGTAACTCATAACGGAAGGTGAGATTGTAAGAGAGTCAGTATTCTCAGCTCTCTGTTTCTTCTCCACTGTTGAAGGGACACCACTGTGCTAGGCCTTTATTTTAGAGTTGGGTTACCCATTGTGGCTCTCCTGGGTAAGGGCAAAGTGCTTGGACGTTCCAGGTCTAAGCCGAGCTGCCTGGTTTTTGGAGTGCACAGACGGAAACATGAAACATAATGCAGGGGAGAAGTCTTGCAAGAGAAAAGCAGCACCAAATGTGACCAGGCCTTGTGATCGTCACAGCCACAGAAGTGGTGGGGATCTGTCTACAGAGAGTGTCCTGCAGCAGCTGGGGATCAGCAGGGGCTCTCGGTGCATTCAGGAGGCTTTCAGGAGGAAGCGCAACTGATGTGCTGCCTCTTGGTTTTATTTTCTGTTGTAGCCATCCTTTGACACAATCCTGAACTGCGGCGTTTCTGAGGCAATGTGGCCAAGCCCTCTGGGGTCCCTGCCTGGCACTGGCCTTTGTGGCATGTCAGGTATCACCTTGCAGTGGGTCCCACTACAGCGTGTCCCACGGTGCTTCTGTCCTCCACAGAGCCCTGGAGCAGGCATGCCAGAGGCTGCCAGGCCCAGTATGCCTGCTGCTGCTCTGTGCCCTTGCCAAACTCCAGTGGGATGTCTGAGCTGCCCGGCCAGCTCCCTGTCAGGTCGTGCATTTCAGTGCAGCCATCAGCAGTAGCATGGCTAATAGGCTGCTATTTAAATAGTGTAATTAGGCTTCAAAGTAACCATTATGATGAAAGGGGGAAATCTCACATTCCTCTCCACTCTATCATTTCAGGGTGTCTGGCAGCACCCCAGAAAGACAAAAGTGCATCACTTGATACCACCAGAGCTACCTATTTGCAAGGAACATCTCACCTTTGCTTTATAAAGACCTTTTCTTCCAGGAAAAAAAAAGCATGCACTTGTGAATTAAGTACTCTATTCTCTCCATTCCTGTGGGTTTTTATCTACCCCATATGTAAGCACTTTGCAAATATTTGACTGGAAATTACAAGAGATAAGACAGGTCTGCCCTTGCTGCAGCAGGCAAGCCCCTACCAAGCAGCATAGGAACTGCAGGGATATATTTCAGCTTATCGTATCCTAGAATGAGTACGGTGTTTACTGAGAGACTGCCTCTTCTGTATGCTCATTTATCCACTACAAATTGTATTCGAATATCTGAAATGCTGGCATTTGTTTATTGCACTGGTCCTCTTTGTCCCACATTCCATGTTTCAGACAAATGGGGTTGTGCAGGAGGAATAATAAAGGTGATGCTGCTGATGTCAAATGCCAGCATGGGCTCAGCACTGTCTTATTCCGGAAAAGGACCTCTCCCTTGCTGAATCTCTCTGCTCTGGGAGAAGAGCAGGTTGGGGAGTCCCAAGTGCAGTTCTCTGCACTGTGCTGTTTGTTCCAGCTCCATTTTGGAGCATATTAGCAGTTTCCATCCTCCTCCTAATTCCACTGCCATAAAACATCCTTCTTACTCATGAAACAGAATACCTAGATCCACCTTCTTGCCTCCTGGCTAATTACTGTCATTATCTGGCTAGACAAACTTGTCATGAGATTAGAATCTCCTCACAAAACAGGGTCATCTCAGGAAGTTCTTGCTATCCGGTTTTGAGTAAATCAGTCACCTCTGCAGCTGAACAGCAGCTCAGATTGTTGAGAATTCACACGCTCCCAGGAGGGGAGCAGAAGAGCATTTCCACACAGGAGCTGCTTCAAAAGGAACTGGGTGTTCCCACTGACATCAGTGGGGCAAAGCCTACGCCCACTCTCTTGCACCTGCTCAAGGAGTTACCCTTTAAAGATACTGAGAAGAACTAACCGCTTGCAGTAATTTCATTGCCTGCATGGATCATTGCTGTAATAAAGTTGTTATATTCTACTTACTGTATCCCTCACCCCTCTGCTTTGGCAGTTCACCTCACCATAACTCCACAGCAAGCCTCAACATGGACAGAGTCAAGACAGAAGCCACAAACCAGGCTGGTCATCTTTTTGTGTTTTTTGAGGCTTCAGGTAATTCCAGCTGAAGATCCCAAACTAAAATAAATTCAACTCCCCATTTAAAACAGAAACTCAGCTTAGTGCTGTAGGCACTGGGTGGTTTGCCCTCAGCTCTGCGGGGCTTTTACACAGATGCTCCTCTTGGGGCTGGCTGTTTCCATATGTAGGGAATGTAGGTCTCCTCGTGCTTAGGCAACTGGAGAGCCAAGCACCTCTTACCCAATGCCCTGCCTAAGTAGGTGAGCACAGCAGGAATCCTGCCTCCCATAAACCTCTGGTGACTTCACTTTGCACACTAGCCCACATAGGGCCTGCCGTGCCAGAGAGTACTATGTCACCAATGCACTAAATAACTGTATTGCATTTTAACAGGCCTGTGGCATCAAGGAAACTTATATTACCCCACCTGTGCTCCAAAACGGAAACGCGCGCAGTTATAGGTGACTGTAACCCTGGCTACAGTTAAACAAAACACTCCCTTCCTCAGCTATTGTGGCAACTTAAATTGCAGGTGGATCTGGCTGTCCTATAGGCCTGCGATGCTCCAGTGACTCTCCTTCTCATTCCCTAGTGAGAAACACACAGCTGTACTGGAAGAAGGCTGCTCTGAGCCAGCCTTTGGTGTAAGTTCTCTCATTTTCCATGTGAGTGTATCTTGAGGCCTTGCTGCAATCCACTCTTCAAATGGTACCTTGCAGACTAAACCAGTGAGATGGTCCTTGAGCTTTTCTGTGCCCTCCACCCCTGGATACTTGTGTATTTTGCAAGTCTTGTTGAAAAACTCAGGTGCTGGTCCACGTAGTGCAGACTAAACTGAGGCTGGTAACACTAAGCTTAAAAACAAACGCACTCCTTCCTTTTGGTGTCTGAGTTTCCTGCATTTCTGCAGGACCAGTGCAAAGCTGTGCAGATGAGCATTCAGAAAAGGGGTGCGTGCACACATTCTTAGTGAGGAACACTGAACAATTCTGGTTTGTTCTTTGCACAGCAGGGCAGGAGAGCAGCCAGATCCTCAGGGCAGCAATTGGCTGTCCTAATCCTTCCTCTTCCTACAGTTTCCTGCTTCGCTTACACACTATTGTCCAATTTCAACAGATGTTGAAGCTAGGATGCTACAGACAATAGTGTTCTCCTCTGATTCATCCTTGGAGCAGGCCCTGTCCTGTGTAGGAAAGGCGCAAAAATACAGTATTACCCGTGTATGTAATGAGTCTGTTTCATAATACATTCACACAAGACAGCCAAATGAGGGCTGTACAGACATGCTGTTTCCAAAGGGTACCCAAATAAATGAAACTTCCTTCTTGCTTTTTAAGGGCCCTATTTGGACAGATTTGTGACCCAGCCAGCTCTGGGGTGAATCTAGGGTATGCTTGGCAGTCTTTACAGCTTGGGAGTGAGCACCGTGGGTGATGGTGCTTGTGTCAGACCGCTGAAGCCATTCTTCAAGTAGTCACGGCTTTGTATAGCAGTGCTGTGAATTGTCCCGAGGGGACAGAACTGAAAAAGCCTGGACACTAGTCAAAGGATCAACTTGGTCGGTCCTAGAACAGGATTCTTCCAAACCACTGGTTCCTAAATCTAGTCTGTGTGCCTGGATCATAGCAGCTGTAGCAGATCTCCCTCTGGGTTAATCTCAGTTAATATCACCGTTTCATACTGTTGGAACTGGTCTCCACTGCACTACCAAGTGTGCTGGTACAGCCGAGAGGGAACAACACGTTCTAGGGAACAGGTGGTGGCTGCAAGGGTTGCCAGTCAGCCCTCAAGAAAATGTCCTTATGTGAGGTGCAGACTGAGGCTTGAACTGCCTCTTATTCCTGCTGAGAACATGTTTATGTGCAGGCTGTTAAGCCAGTGGGAGTCACTTCTACATCTCTTTCTCTTCTGTTGAAGTGCTTCTGCTTTGGTGGCATCAGCTTTGTGAGATTTGAGAGAGGCTCAGGGTCACTCCCCAGGGTAACTTATAATAACAAGCTGTGCCATGTTCCCTCAAACCAGGGCCACATGCATCTCAAGTCTTACTCTCAGCTCAACTTGATGTTAGTGGAGAAGAACAGTTAGATTGGAAGATACTCCCCTGAGAATGCCACGTTTGTGAAAGGAGCAGATTGGTCGTATCTTGTAGTGAGCAGGGACCATGCTGGCTGTCCTGCTCCTGGCAGCTCTGTTGGACTGTGGAGGCAGAGAGGTAAAAGAGACTGAACACCTAGTGGGGAAGGGCAGCTCCAGCAGCAGAGTCTGGAGGGAGAGAAAAAGACCCCGTTTACAGCCCATTGATCTGGGCACCTGCCTGAGATAAAGCACCGCTTCAAGTCCTGTTCTGCTGGTTTTGGGTCTCAAGTGTTTCATTTCTCCCAGAGCCACCTCTTAGTGTGATGGAGGCTGCTGACCTCCCAGGTCATGGTGCCCTTCCTCCGTGTGACCTCCAACTCTTCTGTTCTGCACTGTTGGTGCAGTGATACCATCAGGGGAGCAGGGGTTTCAGTGCTGGCTTCTGAAGCATGTTGCAACTCTCAGCACCTGTGGGCTGCCGGGGCAGCAAGAGCAGGTATTTCATCCTGACAGGGAGGGAGAGGCCCTTGAACAGTGCACCCAGGGAATGATTAAACAAAGATTTGGGATCTTTACTTAGGCATGAGGGGAGACAAAACCTTGAGCTTTAGTGTCCCATCCTCCTTTAGACTTCTGCTAGCAACATGTCTTATTCCCTCTGATGTAGCTTAGGAAGGTGAAGGAGGTAGAGTAAGTGCCTGGTACTCCAAGATGCTTCAAAGAGACCTTTGTCAGAAACCTTTTACCTGTCCAGCAGTCTCCAAATTCTCTGTATTATATCTCGTGATCCACACAGCTCTGTGACCATTTGGGAAGTCTGGCAGAGCATAAACAAAATGCATCAATATGCATAGCAACCAAAACCACCTGTCAGCTCAATATGTAGGTTTTGCATTGAATATGTAGAATAAATTAGACATCAAGCTTCTAGTGTTGGATGCACAGTACCCAGGTTATCTGTGAAGCTTCCTAGATATCCATAATAATCTTGGCTATGACATACCAATTAAGAGAAGAAGAGATCTGGCATTACTTCATGTACGCTTGTTTGTGCAGAAGTCTCTACTGGCCTTCCAGTGAAAATAAAGCAGTTTCTTGTGTTTGCGGACCTCACGTTTTGTGGAGAAATGAATCATTTCAGGATTTGCTTGTTTTGTTCAAATGCAAAGTAAAAGCACTCTCTAATTCCCTCCTACCTTTTTGGCTAAGCAGGCTCATGCTCAGCTGAGAGCCACGAGCCCTTGACAGGAAGGTTGCATCCTTCAGCTGCCTTTCCTCCTCCTCCACTGACTCTTGCCTAGGGGTCGCTGCCTTCTGTCAGGACCTTATAGATTTGTGCTGGGAAGCAGCGCCCCAGCACAGCCAACCTGGTACTGCATGCCCTGCTTTTCTTACTTGTCTTCTGCTCTGAAGTACCTGCTTCCCCAGAGAAAAACCTCTGTCCGTGTTTTCTCTCCTGACAATGGGACCTTCTCGCTGCAGTAGTAAAGTGACTGAACCATGCTGACTGAACTGCAGCTGTGGGGCTGCAGCACCCACAGTCGCCCTCGTGGCTACAGCACAAACCTGTTGCGAATGTGCTGATTGTAGACTTGTCCTTCAGCAGCTGAGGGAAACGGCATCGTGTCCACTCCTCTCTCTGATGAGGCTTCGCTGTTACATCGAGCTATTCGAGCAGGACAGGCATTGCAGCTGGTCCTTCACAAATCACCTCTGTGTGATTTGTGGCAGAAAGCTCTTCCCTCGCCCCTATTTATCTTTCTGCTGTGGTAAAGAACAGCATTGGTTTCCAGCACCGCCTCAGACAAAACGCTTGAGGGTCTTACAAGGTTTTCTTGGTTTTGGCATGCTACTTCCTTCTCCTGTCTGGAGGATTTAGAGTTTTGCCCTGGGGCAAGCAATCTCCCTGTGCCCTTTCCTCCCTCTCTTATCACTTCCTAAAGCCAGGCCCATCTCTGCAAACCTATGTGAGAGTGATGGGGAGCAAGGGATGGAGAAGAGTTAATGTCACTGACGTAAAACCAAAGTGTATTTCAGTGTTTGTTTAGTACTTCACAAACTATAAACCACTCTGGGGGGGTGCTGGAAATAGAGATAAATTAGTAACTTCACAGAGATCCTTGTTGGTTTTGGTGGGTCCATGAGAACCCTCTTCTGCACAGGAAGCCATGTTGCCACACAGCAGATAGCAGCTCTCCCCTGGGCTGGACATGGTGTTTTGTGTACCATGGATCATTTCTGGTAATGACCACTTCAGTGCAGAAACAGTGGTCAAATGTTTATTAGTTTATGGATCCAGAACCAAGAACATTCCGATGACATGGTCACATGCCTTTCTAGTGATCTGCAGTACTTGAAATCCAAGATACAGTGATGCACTAAATTGAAAAATAAAGAAGGATCCAATGAGCAAAAACTTGCAATCCCTAGGAAACACTTCTGGGGCTGAGCCCACCTACTGGGGACAATGTATTTTCCCTATTTGCTGTCAATCCATGGTCCTGCCAAGCTTTCTGGTACCTTGAAATCTGTTTTCTGGAGAAGAACATCACATCCTAAAACCTCATTGTTGACTCTTAACTATAGTGAAATGTAGTTGCACCCTGTGGCTGAAAGACAAAGAAAAGGACCCATCTCTTCAAGCCCAGGACTAAGACAGAAAACTTCTGTGTCCCAGAAGATGGTGTATAGGTTAAAGAAATGAAAATGGGAAGGCAAGAAAAGAATTAGGAAAAAAGAGAAAACAGAAACAGTAGCATTACATTCACACCAGTATTTCTACTAGACTTTGCTGATCCATCTTTGAATTCTTTCAGGTAGTTTTTGAACCAGTTTATGCTTTTGACTTTCACTTCGGGTGGTGGCAGTGAGTTCCACAGGCAAATGGTACACAAAAAAGGTGAAAAAGAATGCTGGCTCCAGTGAGCTCATGCAGGCAGCAGCCTCAGAACACCACTGGGGAAAAGGCTCTTCCATTTCACACCTGCAGTCTCATAAATACAATTATTTTTTGCCTACTTCTTGTGTTACAGGACAAACTGAAAAATCATTCCCTGTTCACATTCTTTGCTTCACTGCAGATCTCCAGCATGTTCCACTTCAGTTGCCTTCTTTTCAAGTGAGAGGGGCCTCGTCTGTTCTTCTCTCTTGCAGCTACAGCCATTTTAAATGTGTCACCTTAGAGTTCTGTAGTTCTGAAGGGAAAAAAGAGCAATGGCATGAGTAAGACTGAGAGTGGATTCAAGACAGTACCACATTATTAAAGTACACTGTGGCACAACTGTGTTTTCTTAATACCTTCTATTATCCTCCTGGCCTTTTTGGCCTCTGCAGGACACTGTGTAGGAGGAGGGAGACTTATGCTGCATCCAGGCTGGGCAGTTCTAGGAAGGGCTTTGGGGTTTACTGCCACAGTCTGATGAAACTATAAAGGAAGAATAGGCAAAGCTTTGGCAGCTTGGAGAACAGCAGTGTCTAAGGGTGGAGAGAACTCTGTTCTAGGAAAACATTTGGGTGAGATTCACAAAGGGAAGGAGTTAAAAACTAAATGAAGCCTTTTTGGTTTGGGCTAAGGTAGGGGCTGAACACAAGAGCTTGAATGGGAGTCAAATGCTCAAGTGCACCTCGGCTCTTCCAGAGGCCTTGAGTAAAAGCTGCCATCCCAAATTGTCCTGTCTAGACTGTTGCTGCCAGAGCACCGCTTGGGCCAAAGAGTAAGGAGTCAAGAGTCTCAAAGCACAAGTTACATTTGCATTTCTTTGCTTGTAAATGAAGACTATTTGATAGGGAATTCGATAGGGAATTTCTGGGACATTAAGCATGGCTGTCTTACAGGATGGTGTAACTAAACCCTCATACTCAGAAATCACAAGTAGAGCCCTCAAAAACTCTTAGGGTTGGTATAAACTTGATATAACACAGTATCTTAGATTAAATATTTTGAACTGCATTTATTTGCTAGTCATCCTTCAGAATTCAGGGGTCAAGCAGTTCAGTATCTTTCTGAAACCCTGTGGGCTACCAAGGTCTTTCTTTTTCTTTCTTTCTTTAGAGTGAAAAGTGGGAGACTCAAATAACTGCAGGATTTGCAGCTGTAAAAGGGAAGCATTGCTGTGAGAACACTGTCACCATAGCCAGTGACACTACAGACTGTTTTCTGGGAAGTGCTGGACTAGGCCCTTCCTCAGCCTTCTGGGAAACACAAGTTGTGGATTCCTCTTTCTGGTTTTGTTTCGTGAGACTTCTCTTTTGTGTCTGAAGCCTGTGTTTTCCACCCCTGAAACTGGTGACAATGTCAACCTGAGATCTGGGGAGCAGCAACAGGCTCCAAGCAGATAAACAGACACCCCGATCTATGTTCATTAGCTCTGTCTTCTCTGGCACAACGATGAATTTTTTCCAAGGGCCAGCATCCCTTTAAGCTGCAACACTGGTATACTTTAAACAAGTATCGTTCCTGTCATGACGATATGACCCTTCGGCTCAATACCCAGGGCAAGCAGGCATCTGTCTAGGGCTCCTTCTCTGGAGCAAATGAAGCTGTGGCTCCATCTCCATCCCAGGGAGATGTCACCCTCTGGGAAGGACAGCTGAAGCTTCCCTAGTCATTCAGACAGCTTTCACACTGTTCCTTACCCCTCCCCAGCCCCACAGGATGAGGAGTTTGTTTCCAGTTCCTCTCTGTAGCAGACAGATTTTGAGGAGCACGAGGTGGGATGAATTCTGTTGTCACACATGCTCAGCACCGGCTACAAATGGGCAGAGTGAGAAACTCAGAACAAAACAAAGGGCCTGTAGCTGGTTTCTCTGCAGACAGACAGACAGACCTGTGGTCTTGCAGAACAAAACTCTTCTCCCTGTCCTCTCAGTCAAACCCGAGCTTCCTCACTCAGCTCAAACTTTCCTTTGTACAGTCAGTGTGACCTCTCACCCGGGGCTTGCCTGCCCAATTTGTAAGCCCTTTAATAATGGTAATCCATTATCCTACTTTGCACATCAAAACACACACAGGCTCCTCCCAAACAAGAGAACTTGGCATATGAGCCGTGGGTAAAAAGTACAGTAATTTATACAAATTATGCTGTTCAAAGGTGTCATTTCTCTTTCTCCTTAGCAGAAAGATTTCTTCCCATCCAAATGTTACAGAAGCAGTGTTTATAATTAATCACTGCAGTATTAGGTTTATCCAGGCACAAGACCACTCTGCTGTGGATGTACCATGCACTAAGGGTGCAGCTGGCAAAGCCTCAGTGTGTCCCAGTGCCTCTCCAAGACCAGGGCCTGGAGAGGGGGGGCTGGGTCAACATTCCCTTGCTGCAGTGTTGCCTGTGGTTGTCTGCACTGCGTCATAGCCCTTTGTCAGTGCTGCGTTTTGTTGCTCTCTAAAGGGAGTTTGTGCTTCCTGGGATTACGGAGCATCTCACACAAGAAGTCTCTAATTTGAGCTGAGGATTGTCTAAGTGTCTGTGGCAAATTCTTCGTGGAGAAAATTAAATAATTGTAATGTGTTCCAGCTTCTCTTAGAGATGATGACTTCTGGTATCATTGTGGAGGGGGGCAGTGAGTTTGTACACTTTGCAGTCCCTCATGAGCCACAAATAATGTTTATGAGAGCTCCTTTGCTCCTGGGAGTGGAGGAGATGCAGGCAGAGCACGCAGTGGATGTGCTGTACCCTGCCCGGGAGGGGAAGGATTGTCACTGCAAACACGTGGGCCCTGCTGCTGGACCCTGCTGCACAATCCCTCTTCACGGCAGCCAACCACCTCCACTGACACAGCTCGTCATTGCCACAGAGAACCTGTTGGCATCTTTTAGATCTATGTAAATTCTGGTGTTAATGAATTCAGCAGCTTCCTCTTGAAAACGTTTATTGGGTGACTTTCACACTGCCCCCACAGAGCCCTGTTCCTTGAAGTCAATGGGAGATCTGGGTGTGGTGAAAAGTCAAGATCAGACCTGTAAATCAGATGATAAAGAGAAGTGAATCAGTAGGAAATGCTTTTGGAGAGCAACATATTTGTCTCCTGTCAATTAAAAGCACAGGGAATGGCCCAGAAAGAGCTTCCCTCTGTCACGCAAGGGATATATTTCAACAGCATTATGATCTAATTGAGCTTTCTGGTAGGTTGAGGACGTAAAAGCACAGGGAATGGCCCAGAAAGAGCTTCCCTCTGTCACGCAAGGGATATATTTCAACAGCATTATGATCTAATCGAGCTTTCTGGTAGGTTGAGGACATAAAAGCACACTTGTGCTAAATACATTGTTCAGGCTATCTAATAACACCCATTTCTGAAGAAGGATTATGCAAATCTGTGTGTATCTTCCAAGGATTCACTGAGACCACTTACGCAGTATTCGCATATCCCGTGGCAGAGCCCAGTCCCCAGCAAATTGATGTGCTGTGTGCTATGGCCCAAAAATGTTTGATGTGGCTATTCAGGCTCAGCCCTAGGAAACATGTTCTGCTGTGTCCAAATCTCTTAGGTACTCTGAAAGCCGCCCTTATTCACTGGCTCCTCCTGAAACATCTGTGGCAGCTCACGGTGGAATTATGTGCCACTTCTATCCTTTTGGTTGCTGAGTTTATTTAATTAATGTAATTCCAACTTTCTTCCTGACTTTCTTCTTCCTGCATTGTTTCATGAGCCAGTAGTACCTAGCCTTCTGTGGGTCATAAGTCATCAAAAGGTTGCCTCTGACATCATTGCAAATAAAATAAAAATGCATGAAAACAAGCCCGTGCATGTGGAGAGCCCAAGTGGAGAGACAGAAAGGGCAAACGAATGTGCCAGCTTTCACTTCTGGCAGCTGCAGCGCTGCTGGTGCCGTGCTCAGGTGAGCTGTGCTGGCACAAGGTGCATCTCAGGCTTCGTCCCCAGAGGATGAGGTGGGCTTCTGTAAAAACACAGATTGGGAAATGCAGTTGCCAGCACCGGACATCACCACTCCCATTGTCTGTGCTCACAGCATTTCCTGTGGTACTCCCTTGCCCCTCTACCATGGCTCTGCTTCTGCCACCACCCCATCCTGAGACTTTCTATGCTTCTGGGGCAGTGTTTGGGAGCTGAGTGCCTTTCTGTGAGCTGTTCCATCTTGTTGCTTCAATCACGAACAACAGCGGAGCTAATAAAAGAACTTTTGAGTGCTCTGCAGATGGAAGATGTCATACTGGGAAAATCAATCCACAGATCTGCTCTTTGATGGACTCTAGCTGCAGGCAGATGCTTTCATGTGAAGCAGCATCTTCCCAGACAGATTACTTCCCTGCTCACATTGTGTACAGACGTGCAACTCCTGGCATAAGCAGCTTTGTGCTGCAGCACTTTTCTAAGCACAGCTAGAGTTCCTTTCTCATGCAGGCCCCTTCCCTTTAGGGGTGTTTTGGGATGGACGAAAGAGAAAACAGACTGGCAGTGACCATCTGCCTGGGTAAATGTAGTCCTAGGAATAACAAATGGCAGTGCACCAGGGGATTACAGGAGAGCTACAGTCACTCCTCCAGCCAGCCCCAGCACAGTGCACAATAAGGTAAAGGAGATGAGAGAGCAAATATCTGGCACGTCCAGTTGCTCAGAAGAAAAGGCAGGAAGTTGGTCTGTCAGCATTTCCATGTCATTTCCTCAACATTTTTAAAGTGGAAAAAAGAAGTACAGCCACCTCCATTGCAAGGAGCAAAATGATAAGGATCAGCTGGGATCTCTGTTCAGACATCTGTGCAGAAATGGTCTGGAGTTCTCAGCAGACAATGAGACACACTGGAACATGTTGTGATACTTTGTTCTATTACTCAGTATTGCATTTGTACCTAGAAACAGCATGAAACTCCCAACAGGCCAAGAGTCCCACATGCCAAGCTCCAAAGAACATCCATAATCAGAGAAAAGGCTCCCTTTATCCATATACTTTATCCATACACTGAAACCACAATAAGCCCAACCTGTGAACTTGTTACATTTTTATGAGCCTACATTTGGGGCAGGTGTTTCTTTTTAGTGAGATTTTGTTTGGTATCCAACAACTAAAACTAAAAATAGTAAATTGCCACCGAATCTAACCTTGCGTGACTCAGCTACTTTCTCCCAGGTCTATTTGGTTTTTATCTCAATGTCAGTTATTGACTATTAACAGCCTTCCACAAGACAACTTCTAGCCAGGTCCAGGGTGAGCATGGGAAAATGCAGTGGAGTGTGAGGGCTTGCAAACTTTGAGACCTGAGCTGACACGACCTCCTGGAGCACCTCCCCACCCCTTCTGTTTTTGTAACCCCCTCCTTTCCACCCGCAGTTGTCCTAAACACACCTTGTGGCAATATGAGAAATCATTTATTTACATGGAAAAGCAACACTGGAATAGTGCCAATGTGTTCTGCCTTTGGTAGGAAAAGCAAGTGGGTTTTGTCCTTTAAAAAAAAAATTGTTTTTTTTTTATTTTTTCTGTCTTATTTTACAACTCGTCACGTTTTTCTCCCTCCTTTTTAGCCCGCAGCCCTGGAAGCTGGCTTCCACTAGGAGGGGCCGCAGTGCCTTTCCCATCGCCTGAGCTCTGGCTCTGCTACACATCATGCACTAGAGGGATGGCTAAAGAAGGACAGGCAGAGTGAGTTTCACTCAAAGCAGTTTCATTCAGCCATCCCCAGATTTCCCTGTAAGCCTTGCTAAAATTTACTGTTTGGCAACTCTGGTTGTGCAGCACAGCTCTATCTATCTATCTGTCTATCTATCTATCTATCTATCTATCTTTATCTCTCTATCTATCTATCTATCTATCTATCTATCTAACTAACTGTCAAATAGTCTGTCCATTTTTTCTACACAGCACTTCAGTGACTTCCTCATAACAGTTTGGTCTCTTAATTGTTCTGCTGTTCATTCTTCCCAAGTGCAGAAAGGTTATTCCGCTTCAGATCTTAGAGTTAATGGCAGACAAAAGGAAGTGGGTGTGAAGTAGCTTATATGTGCACTGTGAAAACCTGGTGCCCTTTCTATTTATAGCCCTGCTTGAACTTTCATTCATTTAGTTGATATTTTGGTATGACAAATATTCCGTCTCCTGGGGAAAGTACGTTAGCAGTGCAGGTGAGCAGGAGGGAAAACACATTGGTCATGCAGGCAAATACTGAATGGCCTAGAAACCACTGCCATTCCCAGAAAGCATATAGAAGCAAAGCGATACTGAAGGGAAGCTCACTCATTCAGCTAACAGGCACAGCAGTGCTTTGAGGTAAACCCAAACGTTTTATTGACTTCACATCTTTTATTCCATTTTAAATCAAAGGAATTGTTAATGTACTTGTTCTCAGTGGCATAGGTTTGATGAAATGAACACCCTCTGTCACTTATCCCATGCTCTGCTTTCTGGCTAGAGAGCTGGCTGATGAGCACTTGTGGGATTCTGTTTTGAATTCCACCTGTTGATCTTGCTGTGCCTTAAATCACTCCTCCCCTGCTGGGGGAGGATTTCTGAGTCCTTGCCTGGATTTTGGTTAATTAACGGACATTCAGCCTTCTCTGCTCTCAGATAGTTTATTAAGTCTTATCAGAAAAGTTAGAAGTACAGCAGAGGGACGTGCATGCTGAGGAAAATGCGCAGAATGCCGCCGAAATCAAGATAACCTGGCGTTTTTAAAGCTAAACAATCCAATCAGTGTTTGAAATGACAGATATTTTCACTTTTCTACCAATATTCAACAAATGTTTTTAAAACGTCCACAGGAACTGCGGAATTTTCTATCCAATCACTTTAAACAATTTTGCTGCATTAAATGGAGTAGCACGAAGAACAAGAAGGAGGTTATAAAACAACAACAATCCTCCATTTTGGGGTTTTTGCTTTTTATCTATTTGCTACTTTAACAAACCCAACACCTTTATATTTTCACCCTGTGCTACCTTACATAATATTCTATCACCTAGTTCACACCGCAGTGCGTTCAAGTTCTTCCCAGAGAGTTGGCAGCTTTCTCCATGGACGAAGGTCAAAAAGAGTGCTGTCCAGGGAGGTAAAACTCCTTAAAACAGGCAGAGAAATATTCCCCGCACTCTGGACTCCCACAAGCACTAAAAATCCTCAGGGGGGCTTTCTAGTGCTGGCCAAGGCAGTTTCCTTAGCTAGTCAGTCTCACATCTGTCTGTTACAGAAATTGTTTGTTCTCACCTCCTTTTCTCTTTTTTATCTTAAATGAGTTGTACCCACCAATGCAGACCTTGTGCGCACTCAAATGAACCTCTTTGTGGATTTCACTGACGTTAACCTGCTGAACAGGTGAACAGTCTGGCCATTGGCTTCAATCAAAGCAAATTGATAAGGAAAATTCTGGGCATGGCTGGGTGTGGCCTATACTTCAAGGTCTTCCATGAGGCACATGTGCCAGGAGGCAGAGGAGGGTTCATTATGAATTGTGAGCGCGTGGTGTGACAACTTCAATAATACTGCAGAGCAAGCTGGGAAAGGGAACTGCACATGTGGGATCTCACCAGGGCTTGAGGCAAGCATTTCCACAGAACCATTTGCTAGCCCGAACCCCACAGAGTTAGTGAGAAACCAAGAGACTTGGCATGTGTCACTTACTGTGTGACAAGTTCCAGACAGAGATATTTAGAACGAGGACATTAGACAAACAGATCCAGAGACCCGAAGATCCTTTTCTTCCAGCAAGAATTAAGGGTCTTGCTATCTTTGAGGATCTGGCCCTTCTCCCACAATTGGGAGACAAACCAGACATGTTCTAATGTAACTTCATGCCTCAAGTCACCTGAGGCTCCCATATATTTTTTGTATGACAGTTGTTGTGGAGCTGTTAGAAAGGCCAAAAAAGAAAAGAAAAAAAAAAGAAATAAAAGTCTGCTTTCCTAATTTGTTACATTTACTGTCTCTCCCTTGGAGAACAGAGAAGTCAGTAGGAAAACATAGGCCTTAGGAGCTTCCTGGATGGGAACGGAGGGTCTGATTCATTGCTAATAAAGAAAAGCAGAAGTTGTCAGCCAGTTCACCCATTGAGGGACTCCTTAGGGCTTTTGGGATAGGTACCAGCATCTGTTGCAAGCATCTTCCCTTCCTATGGGAGAGGCACCACGTGCTGTGTTTTTCCCTCACCTGATCCTGCCTACTCATACTCACAGGTCTTTGTTTACCAGTGCTGCCTCTACAGGGTTGGATTGACCACTTTAGCCAATGCTGTTGCCAGTGCTGTAGCCAGTGCTATAACACGAGGGGCACTGGCTGCTGCTCCCTCCAGCTCGGGGGAAGCAATTCACCTGAAATGTGAGCCCCTGCTCTGCAGCCAGGTACCTCTGGTCTTTATTTCAGTCAGGGATTTGCAGGACACGTGCTGGGCCTGTTGTATTAGCACCAGGCTGCTTCATTTTGGAGTCTTTCCAGCACTTCTCTGGGTGTCACTGGCATGAGGATTTAGGTGTTCTTTCACCCAGCACTTATCCCCAACTCCTACTTGCCATCCGTTTCCTTGCATCTCACTCCTGCCAAGTGGTTTCTGCACCTCAGCTGGGCCAAGGAGGAATCCACATCAAGCAACTCCCCTCACCCCTCCTACCTTATCCTAGGGTTTGGGCTACAGCTGCCAAAATTTGCTAGTCAGTGAATTAAATAACTGCTACTGATACACATATTTTCTTCTGGTTAGGGAGGCAAATTGAGAATTCTTGGCCTAGTCCCGATAGATACTGAGGACACAGATGGAAATGGTATTTACCTCAAGCTGTTAGGTGTTTAATAAAAGAAGAAGTTGAATACACTGAGTGATTTTGACCCAGAGGAGCTGCTTCCTATTTAGTACAGGGAAGGTATCCCAGTCATCCCATGGGACAGAATGGATGTGCACAGTTCCCATGACCACTGGAAACAGCGGAGCCACGAGTCTCACTTGGAAGAAAACAGAGAACCCGTTACTTTGACCTCCCTCTAATTTCACTTGAGTTTATCTGAAGAGGTGGAAGTCTTCCACGAGATGGAATAATAAAAGAGGATTTCCTTAATCCTTCCCTGCATTTGGTTTGCAGAAGCAAAGAACTTTGCAAGCTGGTTGTTCAGCAGGCATGGTGCTTTCCCTCCATTCTGGGGTTAAGATCTGAGGGCAGCAGCAAGCGTTGAGGGGAGTCCTGTGACTATGAAGGAAGATGTGCGTATTGATACTGACATCTCCTCTGGCTTGAGCAATCCTGGACGTGGGGCGAGGTCATTCACACTTTCATGTGCTAGCCAGCAAGTTGGATTCTCACACCCTTATCTATTATACTGGCTAAGGCGTCACTCTGGTTTCTCTTCTATCTGCATAACCAGGTGTTGAGCAACTGGAATGTCATTCCAGAAATTCTGATTGGCTTGGGCGTGTGCTCCTCGCAGGAGTTACTTCTGGGAATCACTTTGGAAGGCCAAACAATATGGTTTTCAAAAATTGTGTTACTGTACAGTGTGCATTTAAATGAATTACATAAGTTAGCCAAGCACGATCCCTCTATTGCAGAGAAGCAGACTCCTCTGCCTGCTATTTCAGAGGGTGATCCAGCTCCTAGGAGTTGTGTGCTATTTACATAGTTATAATGTTTATTAATATTGCCTATATGTGCCAGCAGGGAACTAAGATTTATTGAATATTTTCTGTTGTTTCAAAGTTGTGGCAGCACTCTTCATCCTCTCACAGCCCCACATCTTCATAATTCAGCCCCATCATTCATTTCACTCAGCTACAATTGGAACACATTCCCAGATGAACGTGACACTGCAGCAGGCACAGAAGTTGGGAGGAAGCAACCTTCAGCATAGCCAGACATCATTTTCTATGGCTCTGGGCAAAATCCTGGCCCTCCAGAGCAAAAGGATGATCAGAGTGAGAACAAGAAGGCTTGGCGGGCCAGGGAGCCGCCTCCTGATGAGCCCTGGTCTCCGAGGCACGTATGTGGGGGAATCCCCTGCCAAGGGCCACAGTCAGGGCAGGCTCTGGCCAGAGTGGAGGGCATCCCTCTGGGCACCCCAGTGGCAGACAGGGGGAAGGGAGGGAGCATCCTTGAGCAGCCAAGTCCATGTTGTGTGTTGTTGCTGCATCATGGGCTCTGACAGCTCAAGGGTCAGGACACAGAGAAGTGTCTCCTGAGGGAATTACCTGCCACACTTTTGCTGGCAGGGAGCAGGCAGTAGAAAGCTGTTTGCTATAGAAACTAAGGGCTAAGTCCTGCTTGTACATACAGAGCTCTATTGGCTGTTATCTGATGGCCCTAGGATACAGCTGGCCTTGGATTTTAAATATGGTCCAAAGGTTGTTTATCTAAAGGCAGTCAAAGGCATTTAAGTGAGGCTATGACAGAAGAAGAGAAACAGGGCCTTAAGAAGGCATAGTTAATATTCTCATAGCAAGCCAGCTATGGATGAGACAGCTGCTCTGAGTCATGGGAATTGACCAAAGATGCAGAATATGAAAGAAGTCGATTCTGCACCTTATGCAGCACACTGGGCTGTAGCAGTTTTTGTAAAGGTTGAGATTTCTGTTGTATCTCAGTGCTTCAGGGCTCCCTGAGGGTTCGAAGACATCGTGCCATCCTTAATGCTTGAGCTCCCTTTCTGTTAGGTGCAGTGACTGACCAGGGCCCTTCTGGACATCTGCCGAGGTTTTGCACAGAGAACAATGACAAGGAGCTCATACCTGTTTCCAGACCGTGGCCACTCACGCAGCATTTAAGCAGAGAATTATGCTAGAATTGGTGGCATGACTTTCTGATCTCTGGAAATTTTCCCTCTCCAGAGCATTTATAATCCAAGATAAATTCAGCTGTGATGGAAAGGCAAGCTGCCTATTAGAAACTTTGCCTGGCAATTGTACCTCGTGTAGCTGGGCTGTGTTCTTAGCTCACTGTACAACCACATTTCAGCTGTGCGTTATGCAACTGCTATTAGCATTAATGAGTTACAAGGCTCATATACTGATACTGTTCCTAGAAACAGGCTACCCGGGGATGCACTCCTTTGGATTAGTTTGGGGAGTCATACGGAGCAGAGGGGCCCTTTGTACTTTGGTGATCTATTGGATACCTGGATCCAAACCCAGACAAGGGTCTGGTCTTCAGCTGTGGATTTCAAAAGTAAAAAAAAAAAAAAAGCTGCCTCTGGGGTCAAATTTGGATTCCGGTTAGGAATAATGTCTCCCAAATGCTTGTGAGTTTGATATCCAGCCTGATATAAGGATCGAGGGGACAAGTTAAAGAGCAACTATTTAAAACCTACTAACTGAAAATCAAAATAAAATTCATCCCCAGACCATGAAGATAACCTACCATGGAAATCTCATTAAACTCTTACTTTGAGTAAGATAAAAATAACTGCCAAATGCTAACATTTCTGGTACTGGTATATAGAAAATACACTTAGAAGAAGGCAGGAAGATCTGCAAGGACTGTGAGTGCAGCTTTACCCATCCTCTTAATAGATCACTGAAGTCAAGAAACTGGCATTGGTTTCTAGTGACTGAATTTCTTACTTGTTTCTGGGGTAGCAAAGCAAACCCCAGTTTTGTGGGGCTGACGGGAATGAAGTTTGGGTCTCAGGTTTGTGTTGTCTCACCAAAGGCTGTGCTTGCTCTTACCAAGGACTATTTGCGTGTCCAGACTAGGCAGTGGTGCAGCCATGGACTTAGCATACAAACTGGTACTGACTTTGCTGGTGCAAAACGCGAACACCCTCAATTACCTGTCGAAAATTCTGGCCAAGGCTTGAAATTTGTGATCTGCTTGGATGTGGCACTTCCTGTCATGTTCCCTGGCAGCTGTACAGGGCTTCCTTGGGAGCCTGGAGGAAGACAGGGAGAAGATGGTAGGTGCAGTTGAAAGGCAGCCGGATCAAAGGCAGGCGATTAGCATCAGGACAGGGTGTCTGAGTGCCGCCTTCCCCTGGGTCGCACCCAGAGCTGGGTCGCTCCTTTGTTTGCACGAAGCCTCACGGGTAAGGGGCAGCCTGTGCACGGGGCACACATCAAACAGGCACAGGCAGGAGCCCAGGCCAGCCACGTGGCTGGATCCAGCAAGATGCCACTGGAGATTCCCAGGACACTCTTGGCCACACGCGAGACCTGAATGACTGGTGGGAGGTGGGCAGGTAACCAGGGAATAAAAGCCAGGGTTCTCAAGCACGTAAACAGTAGAAACCACAGAAGAGCCACGCTTGCTCTGGAAAATGGCACTGTACTTTTGGAGCCAACAGCTGGCCAGATGCTCAGGCTTGAAAGGCAGTCACTCAAAGCCAGTACCAGCCTTGGATTTGCTGTCTTGCGCCGAAAAGCCATGACATCCTCAAAGCTGTCGGAGAGAGGTGTTGAGGAGAAAATTGCCCTGTTGTATCTCTGTTGTCTGCATGCGAGGCTGCAGTGCTGAGCCTAATGCTGATCTGTGGATATTGATCAGGAAGAGCTTGGGTAAAGTAAACTATTATTCCGGAGTAAACTGGGAACAAGGAAGAAGTCTGCAGACTTGATTCACGCGTTCTCACGGTGTTTTGCAAGCCTGAGCATTCCTGTTCTGTAGTCAGATGGCAGAAGCACGTTTAGCTGTGTATACATAACTTGGTCTGTGCCACCCAAGGACCCTGTGCTGTTTTGGGATGTCTATAGTGATTTAAGGATGAAGGAATAGCCAGGGGAGTCTTTCAAGCACCACAGCAGGTTCGGCACTCAGGAGTTCCCAAAGGGCTCTCTGCCACATCATGCCGTAGGAGGTGGTGCTTAGAGGAGACTCCCTGAGTATATCCAGTGCTTCTTGCCTGTTCCCCTTGGGCTAGGAGAAACATCTTCCAAAAGCCATGCTGTGAGCAAGGCCCCCCAGGTCTGCCTTTCTCCAATTACCTGCTTTAGGCCCTGCAGTGATAGTAGTCTTTTCCAGGTAGATATTTCGCTGTTATTATAAACGTGTTGTCAGCCTTAGCCACATTCTGTCACTATTGGCGTCACCGACTGCTCCACTTTAGAGGGGTCAGGGCTGGACCACTGCAAGGATGGAGGGAACTCTGCCCTTCATCATCCCCTCCCCCAAAGCTTATCACCAAAGCATTTAGTGGACACCCAACAATTTCCATACCTGGCACTCACTGTGAGGAGCCTATTCCGAGTTGCAGCTTTGAATTTCTCAACCTGTGGTGGCAATATGGGGATCCCAGGAAAGTCCTACCACCCCTGTTAACTTCAGGCAGCTCTTCAAAGAAGTCTCTTCCTTAAACCTTGCCTGTTGCTTGAATTTGTAGTCCAGCAGTATCACCACTTTGGGGCCCGAGCAAAGGCCCTTGCTTAAATAGCAAATGCCCTGTGACTAGGCAATCAGCTGCAACTTTGGAGTGAAGGTGTTTTAAAGATTAGGACATGTTTGACTACACGGAACGAAGACAAATGTCTCCTCGCTCCTGGACTTAGCACTTACAGAGCTGCATGTGGCAAATTCTTTTGCTTTGTGTCTCTTGTTTTCTCTTTCATGGTAATAACTGGTCATGAGCTTGTGGGTTTCCTTGTTTGTTTTTAAAGGCAGTGGATGGAGTTGGCAAAGGTTTTCAGTTTAGGACGTGTGAGCCTATTGGTTTAGCTCTGAATAAGGGGATTATAGAGTCAGAAACATGGGGAAACCCTGTTCTGGTAGATCTTGTACACATTCCTTCAGACTTGTTTTGGCATCTCTCCAAAACCAATGGTAATTTATGTAAGATGCTGTGAGAGAATGGCAGGAGTGTGAGTATACATCTGCCTTTGGGTAAAAGGGGAAAATATGCTTGCTATTTCGTTCAAGCTCACTCAGGGGGAGGAAAAGGGTAGGCAGGCGTAATGCCGAGTACTAAGGCAGGTGTTGTCAGTATCCACTGAGGAAACCAGGATGCTTTCTCATATTAGCAGTAGCTCGTCCTCTCATTTTCAGGTGAACAGTTCAAAAAAATTCAGCTTGACAGTGCCTGAAACTGTAAGAGCTTTGGGAAAGCGGTCCAGTATCATAGCTCAAAACTTCAGCGCTTAGGAACACCTTTGGTTGAAGGGATGCAGAGGCTGAGGCTAGGATCAGCTGGGCCATTCCAGCTGTACCGCATGAAGAGGCTTCTGCCCCTATCACTCGGCCCTGTCCCACTCGGGTGGAGGATGCTGGTCCTCACCAAACTGTCCCCTTGGTGCTGGTCCCTGTTCTTGGCTCTAGGAGGAGGCAGGCTGAAATCAGCAAATTCATTCACGGTCAGGAGCCTGTCTCACCTCTTCTGTGGCCAGATCCCACTCCCCTAGTTTCTCCTTCCACCTTCCTCGAGGAGTGAATGTTGACTTGCATAGTGAAGGTGTTGCCCTCTTTGTGGGCTTGTGAATTATATCCCACATAAAGCTCTGATAGGTTCTGTTTATTGCCCAAACTGTCCCTGTCCCAAAACATAGCTCTCATGCGTTCCATTTTCATCCCTGTACCAAATTTCCCCTCTAAGAAACGGGGAAAGGCTAAAGACTATACTGCTCCCTCTTCTTGCTTACCCTGTGAATGAGCAGTGATTCTGCTCATCCAAACCTCTTCCAAATTGCCAAACCCATTCATTTTGTCTTTTTAATTGTGTTGGTTGTGCATAAAGATTCTTTGGAGCACACTGGAGTCAGAGATGCTGGCAGTACCTCCTGGGCTGTGAACTGCAGCCAGCCCACCTCTTGTTGTCCAGGAGGTCCGTGTCTTCTGTGCCCAGCGATCGCCCAGCACCTTCCACATGGTGACAGATCTCTGCAAAGCCAGGGTGAAGACTGCCACCTGTTGAGTCCCCAGAGCTTGCTCTGGGGACACCTGACTGTGCCTTTGAGGTTTCCCTGCTGGCACACTGCTGGAGGGGAGGATCTTAGTCAGGATCCCTTGGACCTGAAGTTTTCACAAGCAGCATCAATCTCTTGCACTATATTTACATTTGGACACATTCCGTTTGGATAGCAGGACTTCGGGATGAGTTTTCTCCATGCAGTGTTTTCTTTTAAGGAAGAATCACCTTCAAAAGCACCCCAAGGGTGTTTCTCTATATTACCTGTTCATAGCATGGGGCTCCCCCAGGAGCTATTGAAAACTGCTGCTGCTGGGAACAGCTAAATTAAGTTTGGTGCCTGTCCATTCAGTGGGAAAATATGGGGTGGGTGAACACAGTGTTAATTTCTACAGATAATTCAATATTTCAGAGCCCACTGAAATAAAAAAGACCGCAAGGGATGAGCTGACTGTGTTTAGCAGCAGAAGTTTAGCAACAGAAGTCTCTAATAGGAGTGGTACTAGAGGCCAGATTTACTAGAATCACATTCTTAAAGCAATTAAAATCCGATTGTATAATGAATGAATTGGAGATCACCACAAAGCTGCGAGTTTCCCACCCTTGATTCAAGTTGCAAAGACCTGGGATCATCTCGTTTAGGCATCTGTTGCAAGTACCATTTATCGTGCTGTTGCTGGGAGGATTATGATAAGGGAACAAAGCTGCAGAGTTAATTAATTAATGGAAGTCGGCAGTGGGTGGGGAGGTTTGGAGGCCATAAGGTTCTCCGTCTACCTTTCGCAGGGCTCTTGTTGCCCTGGAATGTGCTCGTGGCTGCTGCTGTGAGGTGGGATCAGCTTTGATGTGCAGTCAGAGGCCTGCTCACAGCCAGTGGGTGTGTTAGCGCTCCCCTGTCAGGCTTGATGGCAGGAGCAATTAAACCCCATTTCTGTAGGAGAGAGCCTCGAAACAAGAGAAGCCAACACCCCAAAAACCCCATGACATGGCCCGCGCTGGGCTCGTGGGGTGGCTGGAAGGGTCTTGTTCCGCAGCTCACATTCACTGGGGGACAACACAGCATTGCTCTTTGTATTAAGATAACATGTTCAGGAAAAGATTCTTTTCCTTGTTTTATCCAGTGCCTGTTTTTAATCAGTAATTGAGTACACCCAGATGAGTTTTAGATTTAGATGAATGGAAAGTTTAGTCTGACTACCTGCTGACACAGGCAAGACTGCAGAGCTCTGAGTGACAGCACTGAAAGGGAATGATAGCGAGGTACTGCCTTCAAAAACTTCAAACACATCCCTTTATCACAGTGTGATTCAAGGCATCACTCAGCAAGTTGCTACAGGTGCAAGTTATCTGAATACCAAGCACATTCCAATAACTGCCTCTGAAACCATGAGAATACATTTCTCAATATTGGTCACTATTACGTCCTTCCCCTTTTGAGCAGATGGGAGAACTTCTTTTATTAGCAGAGATGATAGTCCTGGGATCCTCTGCAAGTTCAGGGAACTAGCAGCAGTGTCCAGCAAGAAGAGCTGAGCATTTAAATATGTGCCTAGTTGTTTAGAAAAAGAAACACGGGATATTTGCAAAAGCTCCAGCAGTCCAGTGAGGAGTCTGGAGTTCCAGAGGCAGAGGGGAGCCACAGGAGCTGCTTCCTCACGTGTGCATATGGACTGGTTTGCTCCCTGCTCCCTTCCAGAACAGTCTCCTTGGATTCAAACCTGAACTGACAAGAGAGGGAACTACATTGGATGGAACTGCAAGAGCACTGCAAACTCACCTCAGAGACCCTGCAGGCTCCAGCTTTAGACACCAGTCCAGAGGAAACCTGGGATCATGAGTTGCTGGGGAGCAAGTCCTTTAAACAGGCAGGGGGGGGACAGACTGACAGAGGAGAGCAGATAAGAAAACTGTAGGATAAAGCCTTTCTAAAGCTCAAGCCCATCCTTCCTTCATTCTTGCTCTGATCCCAGTGTTTATGCAAACAGTCTGATAAGCCTCAAGAAGCTGAACCGGCTGGCTGTTGCCATAAGCAGCTGTCAGCACGCTGTCTGAGGGCACCACTGCTCCAGCAGCGGAGAAGGTCAGTGTGAAACCGAGGGCTGCTGTCACACTCTCGGCCTGTGTCAGCAGCACAAACCAGAGTCAAAGCCAGTGGAACTTTTCTGGTCACCTGTTTTATTTACAAGGCTCAGGCGGCTCATCTCAGCTGCAAAGCACTGCTGAAAGAGGTCAAGAGAGCATTTAGCTACAGCTTTATGTTATGGACCACATAAGGCATGTAAAAAATAGATGACTCAAAATATTGCCAAACTAGCAAGACCTGGAAATTCTTAGTTTAATATGTTGGGAAAGCTTGCATGGATTGTGCATCCGTATAGTTAATGCTATGCCAAATATTTCATCTCCTGCCCCACTTAAAATTTAGTGATGCCGGGAATAAATCTGCCTACTCATCTCAGCAAAGCTGCTTTAAACATGGCCAACGAGTCCTGGGCATCCAAGGCCTGCGAAGCCCTGGCCAACATCCTCCGGCTCTAGAAGTAGACTGATGAGAGGCACTTCACCAAGCAGCATTAGCTCTCCAGTGCTTGTCTGCAGGAGGTACTGGATCCTTGCTTATTCCCTGTAACATACATGGAAAACCTTGAATTCCTTGAGCTTGCCACTAGAGGCAAATTTTCTGGATCAAGGCTCTGTCTGTTCTCCTTCCAATTTATGAATAGCAGAAATCAGCAGCATTCAAACTATGCATTTGGTGGGTGTAAAAGAATGACTCATTAGCTTAACGGAGAGTTATCTGGGCAATAAATGCATGAATAAGGATTGTGACAATGAGTCACTTGTTTGATTGTATGCCTCGGTGGAACAGATGCAGGTACCATTTTGCTAAGGATTGGTGTAGGGCAGAGTTCAAGATGGGTTCAGGGTAGGATGCTTTTTTCAGAGCTTAACTAAGGACCTTTAGCTGTAAGAAAGTTGCCAAGCTTCACTGGATTCACACTTCCCAGACAGGGTCAGTCTCGCTGGATAGAAAGGTCTTGGAGGTACTTAACTAGGTAACTTACTGTGCCCTGCAGAGACTATCTGCAGGATCTCGCAAAGATACCCCAATCTTGTCCAAAGCATGTCCAAAACAACAACTTCCATCAGACCCTCAGTGTTCAACCCTGCCCTGTGTCCATGTCCCCCTCACATGTTGCCATGTGTATGAGCTTGTTGTATGAGCTTCAAAGCCTGGCACAAGGCTGAGAGTGGTCATGTTTTGGTGTTGCCGTAAGCCTGTCAGCACTGCCAGGACTTGCAGCCTCTGCCCCAGGTGCCCTCGAGCATTCCGAGGCTGTGCCCCTCCTGCTTGTGGCACCGCTGCATCTAAACCTTGTTTGTGGTCCCATAGCTGAGGGAAGGGTGCATGTGCTCCCTGAATGGATCCTGGGCAGGGTTCTTCATCTGGGGGCTAGAGCTGACATTTTGGTTCGGGAGGACCTTTTGTGACTCATCTTGAACAACTGTTAACTCCACATCACAGCCTGGGTAGGGCTTTTGGAGCGACGCACAGTTTTGATGTCTGTTCCGAGGAAGAGGTTTGGGGAGGAGGACTGTGCATGCCTGCCGAGGTACCTCAGTTGAAATGTTTAGCAGTCATAAGATCCTAAGTCATTAGTTGCTCTTTAAAGCTCTGGCCTGGAATTTCTGATGGATGGTAGATGCCAGAAAGTGAAATTGCTCCTAAGATCAAATGAATGCTCCCAGTGTGTGAGGGAATTACAAAACTTCATTGGCACCATTACACAACAAACAACTGCAGCTGGTTTGGGGAGAAGAGTCTCCACCCTGAAGTATGGTCTGTACCACTGCTCTGCTCACGTTTTTCTAGGGACTGAACTGGATTTGCAGGTGCTTCTCTATGTGAGGCCGTGCAGTAGCAGGGGCTGCAGCTGACCTGGCTGAGTTTGTGGGCCTCCTGAAAAGAGGGCAACCAGACCTGGTGATGCAGATGTGGATGTAGCACTTCACTCCTGTAAGGTTACGTGATATTTCTTCCCTCAAGCTTATAGCTGATTTCTACAACCCATGTGTGGCCAGTACCAGGGGGGCTGGGGTTTCTCCTACACTGGTAGTGTTATCCAGAATCACTGTGCTCCCCACATTAACCCTGTATCATTTATGGAGATCCTTCCCATCATTCTCATTGGTGCAGCAACATCATCTTGGAGGATGATCTTCCCCCAAAGCTCTGACCTACTTCAATCCCAGCAAGGAATAAACAGGCAGCACAATCCCCATGCGACTCCGAGCGCAGGTTTTTGATGTGGCTCGCTTCCCCAGGGCCAGCCAAATTCCCACCCGCCACAGCATCGGAGTAACAGGACAAACAAGCAGTACCTACATGGCAGCCCTGCCAGGTGTTTTGACACCAGGGAGTCGGGGGAGTTCACAGTGGGAAAACAAACAGCACCAATCAAAAAATATACTTTCCCCCTCTGTCTAACAGCTCTGGAAAAGGCAACGGACTGTCAGTCCAAAGGGCCACGAGAGTATTAGGCCTTGGTAATTGCATGAAATCATATGGCCTCCTGATGACAGGACACAGAAGTCTAAGGGCACATTGCTCAACCCTCTTGGCATCTTTCTAGATCTGCCTCCTTCTCTAGGGCAGACCTGCCAAGGGTATCTAGCAAGGAAATGGCCAAGCTAATATGGCTTGTTGGAGTGAATGCCTCCAATCCAACCTCAAAATGCAGGTCAGCATCTACATACAGCAATGCTGTAAATTGTGGTGTTAGTGTAAATGTCTAATGAGTAAATTTTGCATACAGACAGTCTGATTTTTCCCCTCTGTGCCATATCCACGCAACATCCAGTGAGATCAGGGAGCACTTTTATTTAGACGACTTAGTAAGTATTTTAGGCTTTGTGTGGGAATACAGGACTGGAAAGTAATTCTGTGCATCAAGTCCAGGCACTGGCATGGCAAACACCTTATATAATCCAGTTAATTCATTTATCACGCTCCAGTTTAAACCCACTTAGTTTTTCTGCCCCAGCTTCCCTGGCTGAAGGATCACGGCAGGATGTCAGTGTGCATCCCTGCTGAGTGCCTGCACACCTCTTACTCTCCGTTGGACTGGGTTTGGACACAAGTTTGGTCCTTAACACATTTCACATCACCTTGCTGGTTTATTATGGACTCAGAACCTCAGAAGATTTGAGCTTAAGAGTTTGAAAATCCCTTCTGAAAAAAACCAAAACAAATGAAACAAAACTATTCAGGCCACAACAACCTGTAAAATTTGACACTCCTGCTTATCAGAGATTCCATTCCAGTTCTTCATTCTGGTTTTGTATTAACCTTCAAAAAATTTAAAAATACTCCTAGCAAAAAATGAAAATCCTTAATTTCTACCAAGCCTATAGTTGGTGAAGGTGAAACAGTTTCTGGCTGTTGTGATGCTTTCCCATGAGGCAGTGCCATAAAGAGCATTTAGTCTCTGGGTGACAGCAGCCACCAACAAGAACCTGTAAAGTAACAAATCAATTAATGTAAAATAAGATTTTCCTTGCTCCCTGGAATTGTGAGCCTGAAAGCTCAGTAAATGTGGTTCTGATTTAGAGTTTTGAGTATAAGAGTAATGATTCCGCTGTAATAGTCCTGTTCTCCTCTCCAGATTTGATTTTCTAGCTGCTTTATATCTGTCTTCCATGATGGTCCCTTGTCCCTTTTGTTTGTCAGATCACGAGCTTTGTCTGTAAGGTGCTTGGTCCTGAAAAACACAAAGGACGTGAAATGCTCTTTTTTTTTTGCAATTATTTGGGAAGGTTTCTTTTTTTGTTGTTTTTTGGTGGTGGTGGTTTTTTACCTATCTTTATGTACCACAAGAGACGCTGCGGTTTGTCATTGTAAGATCTTGTTGTTTCTTAGTCCTCAAAGAAAGATGATAACATCAGCAGACTGCTAGGGAACAAGAGCATTTGATGTCTGCCACAGGGCTGCTGTGTGTCAGGGTACAGCTCTCCTGAAGTCCTTACAGAGGTCCCCACTCCTCTCAGTGAGGATCAGACCACGTTTTTTGTTCTTTTCTAAAAGACCGGGAGCAAGGAGTGTTTAATGTGAAGAACAAGCAGTGCACGGACAAGTCATTTGTTTGTGCACACAGCTGCAAATCAGACACAGGATGGCAGAGGTAATTATGGGTTCAGATCCAGTTGCTGTTCAAGTGGGCATTTTCCACTCAGGTTAAGACTTCCTGTGTGATCCAGCCTGAGTCCAGCAGAGTCCCATCCACAAGCCCATTTAATTCACCCCTGTGCCCTTTCTCGTGTGCCACAGAGAGGCCAGGAGAAGAAGAGGGAGAGGGAGAGGGAGAGGGAGAGGGAGAGAAGGAGAGAGAGCCACTGCTTGTGCTGCGAGCATGTCCCAAAATCTGTAGCCAACCCCAAAAACTTAAGGCTTCTCTTGGTGTCAGTCAGACCCCTCTCCACTGAGGTTGGTACATACATATCAGCCCTACAGTAGCAGATGTAAAACAAAAATCAGGGCCCAAGTCTGAGGATCAGGGCCCTTCCCAGAGAAAAAAAAGAAAGAGCTCTCTCTCCCAGTGCTACGCCCTTCCTTTCCAACCTCTCCCCTAAATCCAGGTTACCCAATTCCAATATGATTTACCTCACAGCTGCCGCTTTGAAATGCTTTCCTCCTGTCATCCTTGTCTACTACCCCTCACTATTAACCACTCTGTCACATGCCTTGCATCGCATGACTTAATCATTTGAGACTTTGGACTCAATTTACATATATAAACAAATTTAAAAAATACACACCTGCAGTTGATGTGACCAGCTGGCAACTGCCTGAGCACTAGCTGCATTCCTGGATCATGACATTAAACAGTGACACAGATGGGACTTGCATAAAGTGCTCCTCGCTGAGAGCCATTGGCAGCAACCAGCGCCTTTGCTCCCTGTGGGCCTGCACCCACAAAGATCCAAATCCAGCCAGGTCTGCTCCTTCTTGTGCAAGAAGCTTGCATCTGCTCCAGCATGTGGCCCGGGAAATCCAGCCAGTAGTGAGGGAGTGGTTGGGAGTCTCCATGCAGGAACTGAGATGCAGCTGTATCCTGGTCGTACACGCAGGCAGCACACGGGGCCTGGTCCTGAAACCTCTCTGTCTCCATCCGATAGCTTGCAATGGGAAAGGAGAATTGGAAGGGTGGCATGAAGGAACAGGCACATTGATGTCAAACCCTGACTTCCTTTAAATAATCAGCAAATCTCCCTTTGCATTCTGCATGCGAGCAAAAGCCTCAGCTCTCTTGTCTTTATAGTGTGAGCCAGGTGCAGTTGCGGCCCAGGGGACCTGCTTTGTCCCTAGCATATAACCTGCTGGAGCGTGGCACCTCAGCTGGAAGCGCACATACAGCTTGTTACCACCATGGGCGATGTCAAACATCCCGATAGTTTAGTTTCATGTGAAAACGTCAAGGCTTGGCTCCTTTCTTGAAAATTTTGACAAAAATAGTTCCTGATGTTACAGGCCCCAGCTGAAGGTGGCTCAGAGAAACCCAAAAATTTCTGGATAGCTATTGCCCTGACAGAATCCAGACATTTCTTCCTTTAAGATCTAATGGAAAGAAAAATTTAGTTGAAGCCCTGCTTTGTCTCAAGGGCACATTAAATGCTCAGCCCTTTCTGTTGAGGGATTTTGGGTAGGACATGTGAGGAATTAAGGTTAATAAATGATCAAACATGGTTTTAGCAGTTAACATTTCTTGGCATTGCGTGAAAAGCACTGGTAGCTCTTGTGGCAGGAATGAGAGTGCCCACATATTTTAAGTCAGGCATGTGTTTAAATACCTGAGTCAATTAAAACTCCAGGGCAGCACAAGTTTCATTAATAATAATCCAATGTTTCACCACAGGATACTCTAATTGTTCCTCATCAGGATCCCAGGGACAGAAGATTAACCTTTTAAGAAGCTCAAATGATAACATTCAAAGCACTACCCAAAATGATAATGAATTGCCTGTTCATCTTGTACACTGTGATGATAGCAACCAAAGCACACGCATGTGGGGTAGCTGGTTTGGGGGGCAGACTTCCCCTGGATTACAACAAATTTTTGGATAACAACTTATCACGGTTTAGTACGTCACGATACCTCGCTTTTCCAATTCAATATTCATAAGACCCTTGGGAACTTTGCAACCCAATAATTAAGCCTTTCTGCTCTATTGGGAAATAAGCAGGTAGGAGCAGCACAGCATCTCGGCATAAGCAAGGAAAAACCCAGATGACTGATTGGATTTGGGAAATCCCGTGTTTAGGTGGCCTCGGTGCCTAGTCCCAGGAGGCAGCTCGAAACTTTATCCAATGTGGGCCTCCTTGCCATGTGATAACCATGCAGGAGGCACTGCCTGTGGAATTAAAACAGCAAATTAAAGCAACAGAGATCACCCAGAGAAATCAAGACTCTCTCAGAGACACCTGAGTAACACTTTGTAAGTCAGGATTTGTTCTCTTCACCTAACCCATAGCCACCCTGGCCTTCTCTCCACACTCTGCCGCTTGTGACTCAAACACCTTTAGCCAGGAACCGTACAGGAAAGATGTCTGGAGCCAGCGTGCAACCACACAAGAGACCGGTGTGTAGAATCAGTGGAGCACTCACCGATCAATGGCACAAGAGAACACCTGGTGTGGTAACAACTGGAGCTTAGCATCTTAGCAAAGTAATTAACTCTTTCCAAAATTCAGGATAAACACGTGATGGAAGCTGATAGGAGCATACGTGACAGAGAGCAGATGAGGAGACTGATGCAGCCTAGGTGAAGGGTGATCGTGGGATATACTCAGAGGGGTTGGCAAATGGTACCCTTTATGGGTGGGCAAGGCCAGGAGCAGTTGAATCAGAAGCCGTCTCTGGAGCACTTGGGCTGCATCCAACGGAGGAGCAGCTGCCTGCTGGGGTGCTCATAATGGGAGGGGCAGTCCCTGGAAGCAGCACCAGCAGCACCTCAGCATGTCAGCACAAAGCACCCGGGCACCTGGCTCTGTTGACTCACTGTGACAGCAAGCGTGCCCTTCTTCACTGAGAGCCCCTGTGGGGATCAGTGCCCAAAGCCCAGTGGCTGCTGTCCCCACGGCCACCTTGCCGGTTCCCATCTCTTCCGGGCAGGAGGCAGGAGCCCGGAGGGAGCCGGGCGCTGCACAGGGCTCTGCCTGGGCCAGTGCCGCAGCACTGGGAGCAGAGATGTTATCCGAGGGCGGGTTAAAGCCGGACAGAAGTCAGCATTAAAGACAGATCCAAAGATAAAAAAGCTTAGATTTCCATTGATTTACTTCACCACATCATTCGCAAAAACACTTTGATCTTGAGTCATCTGTTGCTATAATTACTGAGTGATGGTTGATGCAAACACACTTCCCACTGCGGCTGGGTCACTACAGTGAGGACTCTTGCTTGAGCACTGACCCAATCCTGTGTTCCCATTCCCTTCTCTGCTCAAAGGGCTTCACACTGAGGGTTTTCTTTTCTTTGGAGATCAGAACTGGTTGACTGGCTGTCAGTTAGCTCTCTGCCATGGGTATGGAGCAGTCACCACAGAAAGAGGCTCTGGTACAAGGGCAGGCTGTAGAGAGGGCTCATCATCGGCAGACAAGCTGCTGAGCTGTGCCTGGGGGTAGCTTGGGATCAGACAGTTGGGGTGCTTATCTGTGGGTGATCGCTGCACCTTTTGATGTTCCCCGGCTGCTGTTTGGACAAGCCCGTTCAGGAGCTGTTCCAGAAAAGCCACTCCACTTTACGGTTTTAGCAGAGTAAGGCAGGATTTGATCCTTGATGTAAACACGCCTTCAATAAAACAGGTGCATTTTATCTTCTGCAGTTCCCTGCCTCCAACAGCCAGGTCAGTCCTGTGTGCTTCCCGCTTCTCCCTCTGCTCCCTCTGCCTGTGCATGGCATTGCTAGGGACAGGCCACAGCTTGCCGTAGGTTCCTTTGATGCTGCCTGCACCGGCTGTAGAGGATGAGTCGATGCTGGGGACAAAATGCTGCTTCATGGAAAAGGGAGAAGGGAAATCAATGGGAGCAGGGATGACAACAGAAGAAGCCCCTAACCTCTTGGGGACGAGAAAGCAGTGAATTTAAAGATGGTGTATCCCCTGAACTTGCCAGCAGACATTCCAGGGGCAACTGGATGCCAGTGACTTCCTCCAGTCTGGTGGGTGACATCCCACCCATTTTAAGTTAGAAGCTGCCTTGGTGCTATGTGGGCTTGCTACCCTTTCTTTCTTTTCATGCCAGTAGCAGGAATGACCTCAGAGGCTCTGAGTCATGGACAGCCCCATTAGCCCAAACCTGTGCCCTCTGGTCTTTAAAAAACCCTTCCTAGAGCAGGTCTCTCACCCGTATTTAAAGGCCAAGTTTAACCAAGTAAGCTGTTGCCAGTTGGAAAGGACTTTTTATTGTTTTACCAGTTTGCACTTTGCCATATCAGTGATTTCCATTTTCACTTACTTGTCCTCATCCATGGAGTTTGACTTGCTCCTGGGGCAGTTACAGTCAGCTTCCATAGCTTAGCAATTGCCACAGAGTGATTTGACATAAACAAATAATGTAACAAGTAGCACACAGGAAATGAGAGGAGAAAATATTTATGGGAAATGGAATTTTTGAGGAACAGGCCACTTAGTGAAGTTTGTCTCAGATGCTCTGCTTGGAGGTTCTTTTGCTTATATGTCACATCATTTCTTAGGCAGGAGATGGGGCAATTTTCCTGTACATGTTACTGTAAGTGCTTTATAATAGAACTACAGAAGGGGGTCAAATGGGAATGCTGACTTTGACAGGCCAGATTTCAGGAGCTGAAGATCCATGTGGGAAGTTCCGAGTTAAGCGTTGTTGTTGCAGTGGTGATACAATTTTTAAGACGAGGAGCCTTTTCCAGGTTTCTTTTGCAGTAGATCAAAATCTGACTAACTCGTTCCAGTAGGTCACAGTCCAAAAAGCCTGCAGCTTGTCCCAGGCCTCCAGACATCCTTGACATCCTCAGCCCTGAGCACCAGTGGTGCCCGGGCTGGGTGCATCTGCTCATTAGCCAGCCTTTTGGCTTCCCAACCATGCTCTTGTGTGAGGTGTTCTCCCTCTTTCCTCCCTTCTGGTTTCCTTTCCATAGGGACTGCTCCTCTTCCCTTATCCTACCTCCAAAGGATACCTGTAATTTTAATTAATTTCTTTGTGTTGAAATTTGCTTTCACAGTTATGTTTATTACCGTCTCATATCTTATATGCAATACATCATTACTGCCTTTTGACAAAAAAGTACTGTCACTGTTGTCAAATTGAAACACACAAATGTTATGACAACAAAGCAATTGCATTGTCGAAACAGCAAGTTCATGTTCTTTAGGATTCCTGTTCCACAGGAAATTGCCAGCTCTGGAGTTTTGCTCCTACCCAACCATGGAAAAAGCTAACTGCTGACTGAAAAGAGGCTCAAGTGGCTATTAATACAAATCATTCCCTAGATAATGGGAGGTGCTTTCTGGAAAAAAGAAACACCTGAGACCTCTCATACCTGAGAATAACTCAGCATTAGCATCACTGAACTACTGAGGGATTCCAAGCCACATCTGACCTCTGTCCCAACAGCCTGGTTACCTGCTCCTGGGTGGGAAAGCAAGTGGAAAAGTACTGCCAAGGTGGACTTCCCTCACCTCCTCCTTAAGAGCCAATGACACAGCGTAGCATGCCTGGTATCCTGCATTTCCCAAGCATCCTCTGTGCTAGGGAGGGACCTCTGTGATGTCTGCAATAGATGGAGCTGATAACGTGTGCCCACAGCACCTACCAGGAGTAGGTCACATGAGGCATGGCTCAAGATGGCAGCACCAGGAATTCTGTCACGTCTGGTTGATCCGCCTCGATTGCAGAAAGGATCAAAGCATCTATAAATAGTTTAAGTAACCTGTCCCTTTGTGAAGGACTGTAAGGAATACTGGGTTTTAGGTCACAAAACAAGCAATTATGTGCCAAGAGGAAATTGCCCAAATATTCGCAATTCATTGTTGCTTTTCTTAAATTCACCTTCATGGTCTGTCAGTTTCAAAGGGTCAATCATATTTCCAAAAGACACATGTTTCTGAATGACACTGTGTGTCAGTTAAACCAGGATGTGCCCTGCAGTCTGAGCCTGACCCTGGGGAATGTGGTGGGTATGGGGACAGCAGGCCAGGAGCCCCTGAGCGTCCTCCCCTAACGCCTGACTTTCCGTGCATGTAGTTGCTGCTCTGCCCGGAGAAGCAGCGCGGCTTTCTCATGCTGCCGAGGAGCCAAGCCTTGTGCCAGTTGTTGTAGTGCTGCTTCTGAAACGAGTAATAATGACTGGGAGAGAGGGGATAAGCAGCCCACTCTAAGCCCCCTCCCCTGAGCCTTCTTGTATTTCATGAGTCTTTTCTGGTAGGAAACAAAGGCAAGAGAAGCCCACCCGTGGGGAGAGTCCTGATGGCAGGAAGGAAGTGATTAGTCGGTGACATTCAGAGCTCCCACTCGTAGCCAGCCCTTCCCTACCGAAAGGAACTGCTCCTGCTTTGAAGTTTATTTGGAAAGCTTTAAAAATACTTACTAATTCAGGAACACTTTGCAATGTAAATATGCTCCCTTGGTACACTAAGAATTAGATAACAAGCTCATACCTCTTTTAGGAACACAGCTTGTCACTGCCACAGCCTCCCTCAGAGGCCTTGGGTTCTCCTTTTCCCTTTATTCACAGTGAGTGGTTTCTGTGCCGAAAAAATGCCATATGGAAGTGTGTATGCTGGGTGTCTCTGACCAGTTTAATGTGCCATCTGTAGCAATAGTCGAAGAACTCCAAAATTCACCCAGCACAGTCCATCTTTGCCAGCAGACAGTTAAAATGAGTTCCCGTTTCCCAACAAAAGCATACCTGGGAATCCAAAGGAGTTACTGGCCAGTGTGGAGCATGGTCCTTCCCTGTTGTGTTGGAGGGCCTAACCCGAGGGCGTTGGTGTTGATCTGGAGCTGGGAGCCATGGCAGTGTCTCCATGAGGACACGGAGGTCACGTAACACAACAAACTGTAATGGAGCCGGGTGCCAGGTGGGAGAAGGTCAATAAACCACAAAATGGAAGTGATGGATTGTTTCTGCGATATAAATACGTGTAGAGTTGGCTGGAGCCAGTGTGAACTAACGAGGGCATGTTGGGGCAGGGGAGGATTGGGAATAGGGAAATGAAAAACTGACTACTCGAAGGGGTGAGTGGGGGTTCAGAAAAGGCGTGCTGCTCAAGCAGAGATTCAGGCCTGGTGAAATGGCATGCCAGAGAGAAAAGTACAGGACTGTTGTCCCAGCCAGCATCCTCCTTGTGAGTATTGTCCATATTTAGGACTGGTTTGTCTTATCTGTAAAATACCCACCTCTAGGTGTTGCCCTACAATCTTGTCAGCTTTTGGATCGCTGTGGAGGAATAGTAAAGGTGGGAGCAAATACATTTTATGTAAGCAGCAATCCTTGAGGCATCCCGGTCTGGTTCTACCAATAAATTTAGCCTTCCTTGCAGCTCGTGGACTTAACTCCCTTTCCACATCCCTCAGCCAGCTCTGACTGCCCTGAGACTGTGACCCAGCTGTATAGAGAGAGACTGGCTGGCAGGAGTGCTCCTTTGACACTTGCGTCACGATGAAGTGACTCAAGGAGGTCAGGAGCAGGTCTTCAGCACGCAGAGAACCTCCTCTTCGGAGGAAACCAGTCACAGGAGATAGCGAGGGCTGGTTTTTCACTCATTTGATAATGCCACTGTAGAACTAAGAATGAACGTCACTCACATTCAGTCATTTGCAAATAATGGATCTAAAGTAAATCATCCAGTTACTTTCCCTTCAGGTGTAGACAACTTCCAGGTCCTGGCTGGGTGGGGGATTTCCTGTCTGCGTTTGGTTTGTACCTTTTCCAAGGCCTGCGGTTTGCCAGCTGGTTCATGCCTCCCATTAACACCTGCTGCATGTTTAACTCATTTCTAATTTTACGACCGGGGGAGTGAGGCCTGCCTTCTGCAACTGGCAGAATCCATCCTGGCAGCTGAGTCTGTGCCTTCTTCTGCCTGCTGTGAGCCAGAGGGTTTGCTCAGTTTTGTTTTGCCAAAAATTACCTTGAGAGTATAGAAAGGGAAACCAAATAGAAAGAAAGGGAGCAACACGGAAGCGCAGCTTCCAAGTTATCTCTGTTCATCTGCCAGCAGGCTGTGCAGAGCCGTGCATTCCTCTATGGAGTTGTCTTTGCCCCTTGGTCTCTTGGTCTGACACATTTTGAGAGAGAAGCCATTGGAAATGGGGATTTCCATCACTCTTTCTTTCCTGAGGAGTCTAGGACTTGGGGGGGTTCTTTGGGGGCCTAGATAGGTGCAAGACACACACACGCAGCCCCCTGGAAATCTGCCCAGAAAACCACAGAGATGCAGGGAGAACCTGAGAGTGGGCTCCTCTCGCAGGTCCGAGTTACGGGCACCAGATGTGAGCAGACAGTTGAGGCAGCTGCAGGGCTTCAGCCAGCTCACACACATTGCTGAATGCCGGGCACAGCAGGCACTTGGAAGCACATCTTTGCCAGCATCCTCCAAGGAAAGCAGTACTGCTTTCCACTGCTGGCAGAGGGGACTGCACGTAAGGAGGGGCTTTGGGATAAAGCTGCTGTCAATCCTGTCATCTTCTCAGAGATGGACAGATGTGCTACATTGTCCGTCCTGTTATCCTGACACTTCATTTGGGGCATTCTTCAGGGAAATACAGCAAAAAAAAAACAACAAAACCCTGCAAGTAACAGATATTTATGGACAGGTTAAACAGCATGTACCTGAGAAGAAAATATTATGGCTGATGTCGTGTTGCATTCCCAAGCAACAGGGAAGAAGGAATAACAGTCACATTATCTGCTGAATCAGAAGTCTGCTCCTCTGATGAGGAGCTGGGAGCTTCACCAGGAACATTCAAACAGGAGTTGAAGGTTGAAGAAAATTTCTGCATAGCCACCCCATTGTAAAAGCTGCATTGCAAGGGTAAGAGCAGAAATGGGGGGAAAATTTCTCACTTGTTCTTTTCTGCTCTCTGTTGAGGTCAAAGCAGGAGATTTGTAGAGCAAAGGGCAGAGTGACTCAAGTGTACATGAAACTTTGCCGGGAAATTGTCTCAAGTCCCACAGTACTGACATCAGAGCACTTTACCCCGAGCACCGGGCCCAGCTCAGGCCCTCACATGCTCTGTGTGCAGAGCAGGGGCACTCGACTTCAGGTGTCCAGGTCAGGGATTGTAGGGATGATGCAACAAGCCTCAGAGTGCACAACCAGTACTCAGCTTCGGGTAAAGGGCATCTGACAGAGCTGCACTAAATCCAGACACTGCTGTGGACTTGCAGAGCACACGATAAACAAGGGCAAGTGGCAGCCCCTGTGGCTGCCTGTTTCCCTCACACAGGAAGGGGAACGTCTTGCTGGGTGCTGCCAACGAGAGCAGGGAGTAATGGGGTACCTGCAGCTGAGGCTGCTCAGAGTAGAAGCCTTGCATCAGTTGCCCAACAATTGCCCCCTTCGTTCCCAGTGAAGCACATAGCACGTAAGATAACATCAGCTGCAGACAGCAGATGACAAGGTGAGCGTAGGTGTCTAAGAGGTTTTTAAAAAAACAACAGAGAAAGTTTGTTCTTATCCAAGCGGATTTCCTGGAGCGATGAGTGAGCCTGGCATGTTTCCACTCTACCTTTGGCGTGTGCCTGTACATCTGGGCAGGCTGACACAACCTCATTCATTTCTACTGAGAAAGGAGCAGTTGCCCCTAAAAGTACTGCGTTAGAGCCTGCTCTGTCCCTGCCTCTGTTGCACCAGCCCCCGCCCTTTGTGCCCCCTCTGGGGGGGTTCAGCGGGAGGGAACAGGGGAGAACTAACCTCCATGGAGAGCATCTTACTGCTGCCACCTTGGCATGCCATGCCTGCTGTCTTTGCTTGCTGCTTTGGGCCGAAACTGTCTCCTACCACAAGCAGATTCAGTAAGTCAGATCCTTGGTAGCCTGCCATATTCCTGTACTCATTTGCGGCTGTGACAGGCCACACAAGCACTTTTGCTAATCACCAGGCATCCTAATGGATCCTCTTTGCTTTAGCCACCTCGGAAAATGTTTTGCCCTTGTTTTAAATAAACTTATGTCCTGACACTGAACCAGCTGCTAGAACTGTTTTAGGTTGCGAATTACCAGAATTAGGTAGCAGGAGAGTAAGTTATATTATAGTTGTTTGCTGACAGCTCTGTTGAAAACTAAAAGCAGCCATCTAGTTAGCTTGGAAACCATTCCACTCGTGTAACTTCCACATCCTCAAGACTTATAGTCCAGCCTGCAGCCGTCTGGGTTTGGTCCATCCGTGGGTAAACCATGACATCTGGTGGCCACACTCGAGCTTAGCAAGCGTTAGGACCCCTGGTAGCAAAACATTCCCCAGGATCGCTGTGGCAGGCCCTGATGGATACAGCACCATGCCAGAGGATAAATAATCACCTTGGCAGCCTTCTTCCTCCCAGCTGCACACGTGTCCCCGAGCCACCGGGAGAAGAATGCAGCCTTGGGCAAACCCACTGGCCCAATCTCGGTTTAGCCTGAATGTCATTGTGAGTGTTCAGCAGGGAGAATCTGTCCCCAGTTGAGGGCCAGGAAGGCTTGTATCAATAAACTTAAACCTGTGCGTGTCAGGACTCCGCTGATTAATGTGGAAGCCCCATTTCTCCTTTGCCTTTGAACCATATGTGTACCTGGAGGATAAGCTCTTTACCCAGTGCCATGTCCGGATGCATGATATATTTACAGGTGTAAACACTCCCCACAGAAGGAACCTGCAGAGTGAGAGATGTGAGCATGCAGCAGCCTGTCCCCTTAGGCTGCATATAGCAACTCTGTAGACCCTTTGTTCAGAGAGAGAAGGTAGGAACAGACAGGGCGGGCTGGAACTTGGACTAAGGATATAGAATGACACAGAATGAGTGAGGTCTGTCAGGTAACATCCATAGAAGTACGTTAAGGTACAATCAATAAATCTGTCTGCAGAGGAGGAGCAGGTGATTCAGGAGTTCAAGAAACAAATTTAGAGTCATGCAAGTGCTGACAAAGCTTCTCCTTAGACTTGTGTTGGATGCTGTTTTGTTGGAAGTCTGGGGTTGGCATGATGGAGAAGGGCATAAGCACCAGCTCTGCCTTTGGCCCCAGTATGGCTCCAATGTAGAGCCAAGAAGCCCAAGAGCAAGCTGGTTTCCTGCTGTGGATGCAGAACTTGCCTTCCTCGGGCTCACCACATGGCTCCCTTGTATAAGACAGGGTGTTCAGAATTTCATCCTTTGCCAAGAGCCCTGGCTGCACCTGACAACGCAGGAGCTGTCAGGTGCAGGGAAGCTCTGGGAATCCTTCTTTGGTGGTGAAACTCAGATGAGAGCCTTCTTACTCTGTGGCGTGTAGTCTTCTTGTCTTGTCTTTGATGCCCTCTTTGCATCCCTTAGATGCTGGGACCGCAGAGCCAGGCACATATCCATGCTGCCCTGTTCATGTTCATGGTGACATTTCCAGACACAGCCAGGGACTTGCAAAAAACCCAGGCTGTTCTTCCCTTGTCTGAATAGAGGCACAGCAAGAGAGGAGTCAGAAATGGCTCATGCCTGTAGCATGGGCCAGATGTTGTGACCTGTGTGCTCAGTGCCAGCCCTGAGAGCTGGGAAGCACCTCTCTGCCCCATCTGCTCCGTCTGGACACCCCGGGTCAGACGGAGATAGGATCTGGCTGCGGGGGCTGCACCTGCTGACATGGCTGGGGGGTCCCAGCTGTGCCGTGCCTCAGGTCCCACCAGCAATCGGGGCTAATTCATTTTTCTTGGTGCTGAGCTCATCTGTCACTTGCTGTCCCGGGGCCAGTCTGAGGCCACTCTGTAACAGTAACCCTTGAGCACGTGCTTTCTCAAGGACCTTCCCGTATGTAGAGGCACCAGCCTGAAGAGCCACATCCCTTCTTGATTGGCACTAGTATTTCCCTGCAATCAGGCGGGCTGTCTGCCCTGGGGTCTGTTACAGTGCTTCTGGTACAACACGTGCTGCCTGCCAGCAGCGTTAATGACCCCTGACTGTCCCCTCTTTGCCCGGCAGTGACACTTTCAGCCTCAAGGCACAACACTGCACCAATGGTATTTTTGGCCTTGGCCTGACCTTCACATCAGCCTCAGGGTTCAAAGCCATTGCATCACCATTCACCATTTGCTCCCAGTAGGATGTCCTTTATCAAGAACAGTGTCGTAAGGTTATTGGTTTCTTATAGAAGTGATAGGACATGATCACAAGCTTGTCCAGACCCAGTTCTTGTTTCTGAAATGCCATTTCAAATAAATGTCGTGTTCTAGCACCTGTTTCATGGGGAAAAGGAGCTGGGTATGTACAGTAAAACCCAGAGTCTGCACAATGGAACTATAACATTAGCAAAGAGCAGCTTGTAAGTGCCACAACTACCTATCTAGTGACAGATTCACTACCTGCCTCCATAGAGAGGGCCTGTGGGTTTTCAAAAGTCATTTTAGCTGGATCAGCATACCAGGTGAGCATGGGGACTTGAGCTATAGGAACCACTTCCCCACAGCCATTTCTGCAAAGGGACACTTGGAGGCTGTCCCATGCACAGCGGTGCTGTGCAGGTGTGAGGTACAAATAGGCCAAGTGGCGTGACAGTCACACACACCTTCAGCAGCAACTGAGAGGGGCAGTGAGCAAATAAACGATCTGTTGCACTTCTCTTTCCACAGCAGAGTTTGGCTATAGAAGCAAAGTGCAAACTCGGCCCCCCACAGGGGCTCTGCTCTTGTTTGATGGCAGTTGTCCTTTTGCAGCTGCTGTCCCTCTGCACATAAATGCACAAAGCTGGGGTAACCCAGTCAGCATTCTATTTAAATGAGATGCTGCTTGCTGAACACTTAGGCACTCATGAGGAACAGGAGAAAAGGTCCTGATTCTCCTCCAGGTCTCTTAGGGGCTAAGGGAGGAACCCTCCTGTGGGACAATGGCAAATGACACTGCAAGTGGTACAGGGGCCCCTCACCTATCCCAAGAGGCGTTTGCCAGCATTAAATCCCCCTCAACCACCAGCCACTCACGGTACTGACAGCTGTCCCAAGGGCTGAAGTGAGTAGCTGTGTTCCACAAACCCCCACACCTGCCTCACCCTAGTGCCACACAGACCAGGGGCTGATTGCTTGGCAACCAGTTTCACCTGAGTGCCACACAGGCCAGGGGCTGATCGCTTGGCAACCAGTTTCACCTGAGTGCCACACAGGCCAGGGGCTGATCGCTTGGCAACCAGTTTCACCTGAGTGCCACACAGGCCAGGGGGCTGATCGCTTGGCAACCAGTTTCCCCCTCAATTAGTCTCCAGTCTCTCCCTATTCAAACTTCCCTTCATTCCTATAGTTTAAAGAAAGAGAGATAAGCTTCCTAGTAAAGTATTCACAAAAAGAAATATCTCTTAGGCTTGTATGCACTGCTGAACCCTTTTCTGAAAATAAATTCTGGGAAAAACTTCACACAAATGAAGAGTGTTTGGCAGTTTTGGAGCTTGCAGGAGACCAGCAGCTGGCAGAGGCTGGTAACAGACGTCAGGTAACATAGGTCAGGCTGCTTTTGCTTCCCTGAAATCCGTATTTTGCAAACAGCTGGTCCAGAAAGAGTGTAGCACCTATCTTAAAGAAATGACAAATGCCACATGTTCAGAGTGGGAAGCACGTGATCGTTCCTGGAAACTCATCATGGAAAGGGCGTCCATGAAGGGAGCTGCGCTGCCTGGTCTGGACATGGTGTGTAAGGCGCCAGCTCTGCACTCCCGGTGGGTTTTGGTGCGCTGGTGTTAGCACACACACATCAGCAGTACTTGCTCTTCCCTCACAGTGCTCGCTGCAGCTCTGCACCTCCTTCTGTTTCTCTGTATCTATGTGAGCACATGCAACAAGCAAACGAGGTATCTGTGATGGATTTACCTTCTTGCTGGCAGCAGCTGCTTGCATTGACAAAGAGACCCTGTGCAAGGGATCTGGACAGGAAAATGAGCCTGTGTTCGTGATGTCCCACTCATGATGGGACAAGAAAAGATTCCAAAGAATTAAGAATAAATGTAATTTTCATGACACAGCCAAGAACACAGACAAGTGAATACCTCCATTTGACAGGAACACAGTTATCACCAGACACGTCTACTACCAGCAGGAAGCCGGAGCACTAGGATGGTGCAATAAAATAATCCACAAAACAGGTTTTCTAATTGGGAAAGGCACTTAGAACATGCTTTTTTAGAATCTGTTTGTAACCAGTTTGTCTGTCTCCAGACCTCCCTACCTCCATTTTGCTTAACTTCCTTGGACAGTTTTTAAAAATAAACAGTCACTGAAGGCTGTAGTGTTCCAAAAATCAAAAACTGGACCCCTACCCCTCTCTACTTGTGTGGTGAATGCCTCACTAGGTGATGTATTATTACCTTACATCTGCCAGCATAGATTGATTTTAGATGCTCTTATGAGTATTAAAATGTATGTTTTTAAATCAGGACAAGAGAATTAAATGAGGACGAAGTAGACATTCTCTTTATTACCAAAAAAAAGAATTTGATGCATTTACCATTCTCATTTATTTTAAAATTTTCTTTTATTTACTCATAAAGAGCCAATAAGTTATATAAATCAGAGTAGTTTTCATTTCCTTACTGAAGTAGTCAATAAGATTTTTACTTATATTGATGCTGACTCAGTAGCACATTAGATCTTAGAGTGTACTGGTCTTTGTTTTCCACAGCAATTCTTCACCCCAAGGCTACATTTCTGGCACAGCTTTCAATGAAAACTCTTCCGTGTCATTAGCAGAGCGCTGTGGTTCCCCAGGACATTCCGAGTGCAGCCGGGGCAGGTGTCCTGGCACACATCTGTGTGCAGGTCCCCTAGCACCCCCAGAAGCAGCCCCTGGGCTGGCAGAGGCCACCCCCAACCCTTCTGCCTCCCACTGCTCTTGAGAGGAAGCCACAAACTACACGGAAGCTCCATGCTGAAGGCAGGGGGGAATGACTCCATGTGACAGATGTTAAACCAAATACTTCTGTATTTAATTATGTTAAGAGCTCAAGAAAGTTAAAACCATAGACAAATGCACAGAACTGTCAATGACAATGAACCAAGGCAGCAACATTGTCATCCCCTGCTTTAAACAGTGTCTGAAGCGACTTCTAAACAAGTACAACTTGGGATATTCATGTAGAACTGAAACTGTGGGTTTTGTTTGCTTTACCTAGTACAAAGGATTTTCCAACACTTGAGTAACTTGTAACTAGGCCCATGGTTGTCATTTCCCCATCTGCTTCCCATAAGCAGATGTTTTCCTTTGTACACCAGTAATAGATTTTTCCCCAATAACAATGCAATCTAGTTTTCATGGTAACACACAGCAGCATTCTAGTCTTGCTCCTCTTCATCCCCATCCTCATCTTCATCCCCTTGATCTCCAGATTCAGTATCATCTTCATCTTCAACCTGGAATTAATACAAGATCTGTTGTGAGCAGCAATATCCCTTATGCTGATGCAGCCTTTTGAAGGCAAGACAAATGCTGAGTGCAAATAAGCTTCAAGATAACCTAAAGCTACTATGCCAGATCAATTAATGCTTATTAAATGCAACTGTCATCTTGTCATGTCCATGGTTCTTTACTTCTCTGCTGAAGATGGCTGGCCACTGGGGACAGCAGGCAGTGGCCATCTTTCATTGATGGCTGCCGAAAGAAGTTGAAAGAGAAACTCTGAGAGATTTAACTTCCCTCTACTTAGATACAGGGGCCTCACCAGACTTTTTGGATCAAGTATTACCATGCCCAGACCCAAGAGCTCACTGGATCTATTCCTTCACTTACCGGTACACCAAGGTCCTTCAATTTGATCTTCAGCGCAGATATTTTCTGATCCTGGTCAGCCAAAAGCACCAGGAGATCATCCTGTTCTTTCTTGGATTCTGCAACTTCTCGCTGCAATTTACTTTTTTCATCTTGCAATATAGCAACCGTACTACTGGATGAGTCCAGGTGCTGCTTTAGTGATTCCTTCTCCTCAGAAAGGGCTTTGACTTCACTCTGGCAACAGGGAAAATCCCACATCAAGTTACAATACAAGCACAGGAAAAGCTGAAGCCCTGTATCCTACAAACACATCGTATGTACAACCTTTAGCAGCTCCATCCCGCCGTTGCTTCCCGTAGCCTTGCTCCCACACACCCTTACACGTCCTTACCCAAACTAATACAACTTGGATGAAGTACAAACAATATTAACAGCAGTTACCTTCCTCCCAGTCAAACTGGACTGTCTGTGTCAGAGTAAAGCTACACCCTCGACTGTCCTTACCAACTCCTTAAAGGCAGACAAGTTTTCATTTCCCAAGTGAAAAATGAAGGAGACATGCAGTTTCCCTTCCAGAGCCTGAAACACTGAGGATGCTGAGGAAACAAGCCACTTTCACCAGCCCTGGCTACTGCAGAAGCCTCCTAATTGCAGGCTGAGTATCCAATGGCTCGGTCTGGTGCTCATCCACTACCCACCTTCAGTTCTTTTATTTCTTGCTCCAGTCGTCCCTCCAATTCCGAGCTGGTTGCTGCTGTTGCACCACCGTCTCCTAACATGGGATCCGCAGTTGTATTCTGGGGACAAGGAATTCACTCAGTGCTGCACTTAGTAAGACAGCAAGCTGAGACATTACACAGTCATGTTTTTAAAAGCATATTTTCTTTTTACAGCATAGCCAAGGTATTGTGATTACATACACCCCGTGCTACAAGGCATCCGCTAACAGATCTGAGCTTCCTCAGGTCTCAGACTCGTACACACACGTACACACCAAGGAGAACACAAGGTGAAACCTCTATTTCGTAGCAGCTGCACTTGAAAGACTTCTATGGTTTTTTCTAGGCAGACCCTATTACAGGCAATCCACCTTTGCTCTGATACTTCCCAAGTGCCACAGAAGTGTTTTTATTAGGCTAAAGATCCAACTCTTCACGTAAGACCACTAAAAATAGCAAGTTTCATCTCAGCCCTACACAAAGTTATTTCCAAAATGTGGCAGCTGCCTGTCAGCTACAACTGCCACATGGCACAAATTTGAGACCAGTGCCTCTCCAACTGGAGCACGCTTAAGCCAGTACTCCAAGCAAGGGAGGCAGTAGGATGTGGAATGGCCTTGAGGTGGCCTGACAGCTGGTGGGACACCGGGACACGCCTCTGCCTCATGAGCACATGTGGCCAGCACCTGTGCAGTGGCATCTTCCCTCCGAGCAGCTGAGCCTGCCTCTCTCAGACCACGTGTACATTAAGCACTTGTTTGTCAACTGGTCGTGGGGCCCATGTTCCCACAGCTTGATCTGTCATCTGTGCTGCTGAAGTGTCTGGAACATTTTCAGACAACTTGTTCATGTTCTGTAGCCCAGCATTCCCTTTCTAAAGTTGTTTATTAGTTTTGAAGACAGTCACATTTATTTAGCCACAAGGCTTTACTGCCTCATCAGTTCAGTTCAAAACTCAGCCAAAAAAACTTCTGCAGCATTTGAAGGCCTGCACAGACAGATGCCCCTCTCATTTGCCCTTCGACTGTACATCAACTTTCAAATTAGTATTCTCAACTGCTTGTAAGAATAATGATCTGTCTCATGTGTGAGATATCACACAGTTGTGCCTCACAAAGGCCATTTCCTTTAATTAGAGTATAAGCTTGCAACAGCCAATAGTTGATAATGGTTTAAAAATACCGAGGACCAGTGCCATCAGAGAGTTTAGTCAACTTGACTACACGCTCATGAAGGATTTGTCTGGGTAACTGATTACTTAATTTGAAGCACTGCTGGAATCTCTGTGCACTTAAAACAAGCTTGGTTTAGGAGAGTAGCTACAGACAAGAGCAGGAAGGCAAGTCTTGCAGATGTAGTTCTCATGGATAAAAGAAATAACTTATTCACTGGTACCATTACTTGTAGCTTTTGATTCTCCATCTGAAGCTTAGAGATTTCCGCAGACTGTAGTTGTATCTGACTCCTGAGCATTTCTAACTCCTTTGGGAAACAGAGACAAAACTTTTCAGTTAATTTGATAAAACAAGATATGCACATGAAATTTTCCCGAGGTTAAATGCTCCCAGACTAACTGCTTCATACTACCAAATGTAAGAGGAAAGCTGCCTCTCAGTGGGACCACAACAACTCAAGGCTAGACAGCAACGTGCACCATTGTCAAGCCTGCTCTCACAAACCCTTTTCTGTGGAATGCCCAACCAAGGCACCTGTATGAGCCTCAGTCACTTTTATACAGGTGTTTCATACCACTTGCACTCCCATTGGTGTCCTCTGTGCATTGCCCTTCTTGGTGCAGAAACCCATGATGACTTATTAATCCAGGCACCATTAGTTCTCCAACCAGAGGAACTCTGCCAGGTATTTTTTGAGCAACAGCTACCTTAAAGAACTGAATCTCCAGTTATTTAGACACTTATTCTGTGCTGTACATCTAATAGCTAGAAACTTTCATATCAACATTTAAACATACGTTTTGCACTGGATAAACACATTCTGCAATTCAGTTCAAGTGTCTTCTGCTGCCTCAAACCTGCTTAGTGAAAACAATCAATTCATTTTTAGATGCATAGCCTTGATGCTCCAAGATTAGGACCATCATCCTCACAAAGATAGCTGATGAAAAACAGCACCACATTCAGGAATGAACGCTCCTCCCTGAAGGAGGAACGTTCCCTTCCCATCCCAAGCTACCCCTGTTCACCCCAGCTTTGCTGAAAACACCACAGTTCACCTTCTGTAGCTCATGATTGTGCTCCAAGCCACCAAATTTGCTGGTCTGTGAAGACTGCTCTGTAGTTCCCATTTCCAACTGGGAAGAATTCTGCAAGAACAACAGGAAAAATCAGCTTTAGTACTAGAATTCTGCATGTAGGCACGTTGTCAAAAAAACCCTAGCTGTTCTTGCATTATCAAAATTCCCAGCAGAGAAGCTGCAAGCAGGCTAAGCAATGCACATCAAAGGTCTCTGACCAAGTGAGAGCAGCTGGGTTGTGTCCTCTGAGGTGGGTGCAGAAGGACCTGTCACCAGAGCAAATGCAGGGGACATGCACCAAATAAACACAGCCCGTACCACCCTGCATTGTGACAAAGCATTAAGCTCCTAGCAGATCCCTACCATTTTTTCCCCGCCCTTTGGAAACAGGCTATAAACCACCAATTCTACAGCTGCACCGATTCTTCTTGGCAACAGTTTGAGGCAGACAAGGCTCTGCTCAAGCCATCTCCCACCGTATTCCCTGTTTCCAGCTTGCAGTCCATCAGGTTGGCTGCCACCACAATGAGGACATGCACAGCTTCAGGCAAGTTACACTTGAAACCAGCAATTAGCAGCTGGATCAAGTTCAGCTGAGACAGTACTTACCAATTTTTCTATCACAGAATCCTTTTCCTTTAACTGCCCTTGCAGCAGCTCATGCTTGTTTTTCCACTCTTCCAGTTCCTCTTTCAATTTGCTTACTTCTTCTGTCTGAATGCCATTCATCTGAAGTGTGTCACCATGGGAATTATGATGCTGGGTGTCCTTTCCTAAACAGCAGCAGTTTACAACAAAGGTCAAACAAGCAATTCTATAACTTAGTTTCCAGCACACCAATCAAAGTACTTGTTACCCATCCTGCTCCTGCCCCACAAGGCAATACAAGCCCTTCTCATTCTAACCAAAGGAGCAAAGCACAGTACTTAAGAATTCTCTACATGTAAGAAAGAATGAAGAGCTCTCATTTGCCATTCCTTCAGGTATGTATGCTGCCTGCTGCTTCAGCCATTCAGTTCATCCAAAGTAACAGCATGGACAGATTCTGAAGGTAATTGTTTCCTTACGTGTTTTAATCATGAGCAGTCATGAAGACAGCTGGGTTTTTTTTCATCATGTCATGTGCAGCTTATCAGGCATTGTGACCTTGGGAAAAGGAGAACATTCTGCCCTGATTTACACATTAAATTAGCAATTTCTCTAGGGACAGTAACAGGCTTCATCTTGCGCATCTGCCACGCCATCTTCCCCAGTTCACCCTTTCATTCCAGACCCAAACTTCAGCGCACTCCAGAGCCCATCTGGTCATGTTCTGAACCCAGACAGCAAGTGACTGATTTGGATTAACTTTACCCAAGGCAGAGGCAGCCTCTCCCAGCAGCTCCCCGGCAGCCAGCAGTTCCCACAGCAAGTGTGAGCTCTTACACCTAACAAGGCTGTCTCTGCTGGAGCTCTGCTGCAGCTTGCCAGAAATCACAACACCTTTGCACAAGCAAGATGATTTTATATTGTTACTCATGAAGCCTACCTAGCTGTACTTTCAGGAGATTATACTGGTCCTTATGCTGTTGGATCTGAGACACTTGCTGTGTGACTGTAGCCTGGAGCTGTTCATTTTGAGATGTTAAAGTGTTGATTCGTTGCTTTAGTTCTTCAAGCTCCTGGTCCTGTGAAAGAAAAAAAAGGCACTATATTATACTACATATATATGTATGTGTGTGTGCGTGTATATATAGTTATACTACTAACTCTCAAATACAGTCCTGTCAGGAAGGTGAAGGGAAGCAGCAAAACCTGAGCTCAATCACTCGGTGCTACCTGGGACAGATGTGCAGGAAAGCCCCCTGCAAACCTAAACAACTATGCCTAAGAAAAAGACTTGGGAAAGACAGCAGCAGCCTGTCGCACCAACAGCAGGAGGAGAAAGGGAAAGGTGGGAAATTCGCTGATTGTCATTTTTATCTAGCATACTAAAGCCTGCATTTGTTTAGTCTACTACTTCAGGAGTCTTCAAAAACATCATGGTAGCTACAGACATCACATGTTCAATAAAGCCTCTGGTAGTTCCAAAGTGCCCCTAATGCCTTATGTATCCTATGCTCTGATCCCAGAAGTCCTAACACCTGCTTCAGCTTCCCATTAGCAGTTTAAGTTAATTCACTTTGGTCCTCTACGTCTCCATCTAAGCTGCAGCAACCACACAGGTTAATTAACCCTGGAAAAAGGTTTTGAGCCCAATCCCAGCAGATATACCCAAACTTTACCAACAAACCATTTCTTCACTCAGCCCCATTTCATCAGTCATCAAAGTGAGAGCACAGAACTAAGAACTTCATCTCTGAAGGGCTGCGAGTTCTCTGGGTTCTCATTTGAAAAGAAATGCTCCAACCCAGCTAAGAGCAGGTACCCCAAGAAAAAAAATGAACTTAACTGGTGTTCTAAACACTGACATTTCAGTTGAACTTTGACATCAGTGCTGTTAGAAGCGTTTCTGCATTGCTAGAGTCCTTATTTGTTTTGGAACAAGGGGGATCTAAGTGCACCACAATGCCTCCAGAAGACAAAACCAACAGCTTTTAGAAGCACATGTATGGTCCAGCTCCCTCTTACCTGCTCTCTAATGACTTTTTTGTAGTGAGTCACAATGTTGTCATGCTGTTCCAATGTCTTCTTGACCTCCTCTTCCTTTTTATCTTCCTCACTGGACTTGTAAATTGCTTTACTTATGACACCTGTCAAAAACCGTTTCTGTCAACTAGAGCCCAGTTCACGTCTTTGTCCTCAAAACAGTCTCACAGCCTCACAGTTTGAGTTCATAGCATTAGAAACTCAACTCACACATGAAAAAAGGGATTGTCACAAAGGTTTAATAGCAATGGTGATTTTATTGCCGTTTGCACATTTACTGCTTTACTCTGTTTCAGACAAGAAAATGGGTGGTTTGAGTATTTCCTATCAAAAAAAGCTGTGTTTTACTTGCACTATGGCTCCACTACAGCTGCAACCCAAATCATTTTGCAAATAAGTGAAAGACTTGGGACTGCAACAGCAACATGCAGATGAAACTGCTTGGGCACATCCATGTTTACCACTGCTGCTTTAAGGGTTTTTTTTCTCTAGACTGATTTAAGTTTAGAGCAATATTAATAAACAGGACACCAGTCAGATGTTAGGGATGATGACAATCTGTGAAGCACAGACTAAACAAAGTGTCCATTTCCTAACAAGCCAAGAATTTCAGCATTCACCTTTTTTAATTTATCAATTAGAAACAGCAAATATCTGGATCACATACTTCAACAAATGAACCTTCTATGACCATTATATGTGCTCAATATTGGAGTTTCCATGTGAGCTCAGGTAAACACGTCTTGGCCAGTGTGGTAACTCACACAATCTATTGATCCTCATTTCACCCAAGAATATCAGGTAATCCAGTTAGAGTATTTTTACTGAACACTTAAACTGCAGCTTGGGTATATGATTACTTACAGCTATTACCATAACCTTCACACTAAAGAGTAACGCAAGATGTTCGGTAGCTCATCCATCAGTTAATGGCAAAAACTAGAGAAATGGGTGTTACATCTCACCTTCCAACTCCTTTACCAGCTTTGTAAATTCATGGTCAAACATCATGTGGTCTGGGCTAGAGAAACTAGGCTGTGGTTTCTGAGCAGCTCTGGAATAAAGTTCATGTTTGCTAATGAAGCCAAGCTTCTCAATGAAGTTCTCCCTGCCAATCCTCTTCTCTATCAGCTGCTTCAGTTTCTCTCTGCAAGGAAGAGACAAACCAATGACAGTGCAACAACTGGACAAGAAGTGAACCCATCATTCCCTCAAGGTGGGTTCTGCATATACAAGTCTTATTATCTGTCTCAAGTCTTAACCCTACTGCTGTCCCACTTAAAAGCCGCTTGAACCACCATCTGCCTCGCACAGAACCTCTCCCTACAGTCCTGTTATTTCTCTGTCATACTTACTTCCTGTAATTCTCAAGAGAATTGTCATTGTAGTAGATGGAAATGCCAAGCAAAAGTGCACACAGGCCTTGGACAAGCTGCTCCTCTTCTCCAAGGTTTTCAGCTATCTGCCCTGTGAGCTGGAACTCTTGATAAGGATATTGGAGATATTTCATAATCACAACACATATAACACTTCTCCCTGTATACATTCCCTTTTATTTACACACAAACCCAAGCTTTGTTAGCAAGTAAGACAAAAGAGCTGACAAAACCCTTGCAAAGTTAACTCCTATTTTGAAGAACTTGGGTAATCAGTGGTTTCCTGTAAATTCGTCAGTAGCTGTCTGTTTAACCTGAGAAATTTACTTGTTCCAAAACAATCCTGCAGTGTAGATAAGGTGCCAGATTAGCTTTATGTGCTCAAGTACTTGGCTAAATTTTTCCTGAAAAGCAAGCACAGAAATTAATGGAAGTACAAAGCATTCTTCCTGCCTCTTGAGTGTAAGTTTAATTCACACTAAAAATACCAACAGGCTTGATGCACTAAAAACACACTTGGCCAGCAGACAAACAGTTTTCCACACGACTTTGCTATGTGCATCTTGCACACAGGTCAGTGTACACAGAGCACTGGCAACAAAAGGCTGATTTTGTCTCTTGGCCCAGTGCATTTCCTGTTTTGCAGAATCCCTGTAAGCTGATCTAGGTGAACATTTAACTTGAACACGAATAACCCAAGTAACGTCTAAGCAAGGGGTTCCACTCCATAAGCAGGTCAAGGATACAAAAGGAACATTGGCTGGATTGTGAAGGAAGTGGGTGACAGCAATGGAGCAGTTGCTCAGCCAAGTACAAAGCAACATCAGTAGTCCAACTCTGGTCTGTACTTTGCTGCCCTGTGAAGAATACACACCCCCATCATTACCTTTCCACAGAGAGGACTAAAATACAAACCCAAGCTGTATTGGACCAGAACTCACCTTCTTCCACCTTATCATTTTATAAACTACAAGTCATGTCTTTCCAAACACCCATTTGTTAGTTATACTGAACAGCTTTAAAGCTTGGATAAAACAAGGACCAAACCATTCATGTTGAACTGTTTTCAGAGCAAACCAGCAAGCAACACAGATGTGAAACATGACTCAATGCAAATCAGCACCAATATAAAATTGTAACATGTTAGTTCTGCATTTTTAATACAAGGGTGACATGAAGGAACATACACAAACCTCCTGTAAAAGAAGGTGTACATTTAGTCAGGTAAGGATTCCCTGGAAAGATGCATCACCACGACCTCCCCTGCTGACTAAAAACTGCCAGATGCTCCTCGTATTATTTTCTAAGTAAAAGAACAATAATCCTGTAGTGGCCTTTGGTTCAGACAATATGCACATTAAGCCAGCAAGGCAAATGCTAACAGCAGCATTTTATTTTTGTTAGACAGACAAAATTAGTTTTCTTCTCCAAACTGACTGTCTGATCAATTTTGTCTCTGCTGCAGGTATTTGGGCCCAGCTGAGCTAAGACAAACATCCATCTCATCCAACAGTCAACATTCAGATGGCAACCAAGAAAAGTGTTTCCTCCCCCATTGTCCCAGCGGGATTTGCCAGCCCACGCACACTGGGAATAACCCCTGTAACTGGCAGTGGCCCTGCAGCATATGGCCACACCTCAACCTTCTCCAACATTGGTACCAGTGTCCCTTCCCTCCTGAGAAACATAGTTACTTCTGCTTGTGCAGCCCAGCACTTCAGCACGCACATATGCTGGGAGCAGCTGCAAAATTTATTCTCAAGCACTGCTTGCTGTTCTGAGGTCAAATTGATGTGTTCTGCCTAAGGATTTTCACACAGCCCAAAACATCATAAAATACAGCTATTTTCTAGCCATACCATGGTAATAACACCTACTCTGACAGATGACAGCTCCCCATGGCTGCTGTTCCACAGTTCAGGGCTGGTAACAACCCAGCTGTACCCTTCAGGACAGCTGTGGTCAACAGGGTAAAACAACACAGTTCCACAACAGAAATACTTTTTTTTTGTGCCACCAATAACCAACTCAGCTGTGTTTTAAGTAACAGCCTGGAAATCAAACAACTCTTCAGGGGTCACCTTCTCATAATGAGATCCCTGCTATTCCCAATTAGGAAGGCAAGCAGGCTGGAAGGCAGGTTAAACACATTTTCTTTTAGCAGTCAGGACATCAGCAGCATACCCCCACTTCTGATGCTACCAGCTGTTTGCTACACACCATTCAGAAAACACTGTTTCTAGCAGTTTTAGCTTTCCTTACAAGAAATCACACCTATTTATGTGAACAGATGGTCAATTAGTCTGCCCCCCTAGAAAGAAAGCACCCCTGCTGCCCAAGGTACGGATGCCATAGTTTCGGGGAGCACCCCCAGAGATTCCACTGGAGGCACCAAGAGTTTGTTATGCCAGGGAAAACCCAAACCACTGCAACACAAAGCTGTAAGTGGAAACACATCAAAAAGCAGTTAAAGAAATCGTCCCCAGCAGACCCCAGACAAGAGGAAAGGCCTGCTTTTGGCAGGAAAATGCACAAGCTGTGCCAAAAAATACATACCCGTCTGTCGATCTTATCACCCTGCAAGTTACACACATATTACTTGAGAACCTTCAAGTGGAACATTTCAGAAACATCCCCCCATATGTGAGTCCCTTTCATCATGTAGTGCTAAAGAACCACAAGCACTTATTACTGACTCAAATTGACCTTACACAGAAATGCCAGGAAGACAATAAAAATGAATACTGGCTATTTTTAGCTAAAGCAGGTGAAAAGTCATAGGAACAAATTCAAAACTTCAGCCATTCTTTTCACTTGCAGCAAAGTCTAATTGCCACCCGAGTTAACTAACTCCTTACTACTACACAGGCTTTTTCCCTGAATGGTTCTATCAGAGGTGAATGTCATAAGGAGGCATGGGCCAGGAGGTGAACTTCACTCACTTGACATTTGCCAAGCCAGGTATTAACATGTTGAACAAGCTCAAAAAAAGCTTTTATCTTTGCATAGCAAAGCCAACCATCAATACGTGACAGCCTGGTTTTTTCATGATGTTTCCAGTTAGCAGGTTCAGGTTAAATACCAAACAGGCACTTCTTCAGTGGAAAAAACCCAACATGAGTGCCGATTCTTTAAACCAAGTTTAGGGCCTGGACTCTTTGGGGCCAGCTGAGATTAGGCAGCATCAAGCAGCAGTGTGATGGAAAACCAAGACTTGCTGCTGTTCTCCTCCCCCTGAAGGAGCTTTAAGCAAAGCTTAAAACAGCCCGCAAAAGAGAAAGCTCCTCCTCCTCAAGCTAGCACTCATGTCCCCAGGATGCCCCTGCCCAGGAGGGGCATTGGCCCCGGACACCCAGGGCTGTGTCCCCAGGATGCCCCTGCCCAGGAGGGGCATTGGCCCCGGACACCCAGGGCTGTGTCCCCAGGATGCCCCTGCCCAGGAGGGGCATTGGCCCCGGACACCCAGGGCTGTGTCCCCAGGATGCCCCTGCCCAGGAGGGGCGTTGCCCCCGGACACCTGCGCCGTAGCAGGGCTGGCGGCGCCATACCTGCGAGAGGATGTTGGTGCACTGCTGCAGCAGCGACACGGGCGGGTTGCCGATGCTGGTGGCCAGCTGCACCCGCAGCAGCTGCTCCTTGAGCGTGGCATTCTCCTGCAGGGCGTGGGCCAGGGCCACGGCAGCACACCAGTTAGACAGAGAGTCCGTGGAGAAGAGGCCCCCGCAGAGCAGCTGACCCGCCGAGACAGAGTTACCTGTAGCTACCAGAGAGGCCAAGAGGTACGAGGGAGATTAAAACGAGCCACGTAACTGGCAAGATATTTAAGACAACACAGCTGAAACACAGAAAAAATCAAACTAGTGAGGTTTTAGACAAATCTAAGCCAAATCACCCTGCCTGGATCAGTCACTTAACAGCAGGTAAATGATTCTTCACAAGACACCAGCAGGTGCACTAAACAGGTGCTAGTTCAGAACTCACTGCAGAGATGGTGCCCTGGCCTACCGTCAATAGTGGATGGCAGGAGCGTTGAGACAATTTCTCCTTGTCCTTTTTGGTTTTTGTACAGAAAGCACTGGAAACAGTAGAGAACAGCACAGCGTAGCACAAACGGCTGCCTCTCGTTTACCATGGACATGAGCAGCACTACAATTGCAGGCCTGTTGGGAAAGTGAGGAAGAGCCTTTAGAACTAGGTTGTGAATGAAAACAACTGCAGGTACATAATATGGGTGTATTCCATGGGTAAGGAAAGATACTGTGGCCTACTGCTGCATCTATTGTTATTTCAAAGAAGGGTATTAAAACCCAAGGTATTAAAAGTTCTTCAGTTATTTATACACCCAACAAGAGATTGATTATCCGTCTCCCTTGCCTCCAAATCCTCTCTGGACTGTCCTCTGGCTGACAGTGGCAGCTCATCCCAATCTAGGAATTTCTCAGCCATTGCTCATTTTTTTCAGGTGCCACATAATACCAGTTCTAGGCCTCATCTCTCTGCAAACACACCTGAAACCTTAATGCTGTATCCAATACACCCCACATGAACTTGAAGCTGTTACTCCAGACCGTAATTCCACGTATGAGATTTAAAAAATCCTTCCAATTGCCCATACTAATACATTATCACCTAACAGAGTTAAAACACTTTTCTTCCTCTACCTCGGTGGATTAGAAGGTGCATTTACAGAGGCAAAGTAGTCTTGGTTTGTCTGGCATCCTCGGATGACTTCCGATACAGTATTAATGGTCTAGGGAAAGGGCAGAGAAAAAAGTTAAATCCATGTTTAAATCTGAGCCATGGTCTACCACCTAGGTCCCTCAAAATTATTCCAGATTACCCTGACAGTTCAGTATTGAAAAGCTGAGCATTTCAAATCTCAGCTCAGAGACTTAAGTAAAACCAGTGTGCATGAAATCAAGGCATATAACAGCTGTGAAAGATGCTGAGCAAAGGTTAAGGGACAGAAAGCTCAGTCACCTCCAGCTCCATTTTGTATGCCAGATCAGTTTTGCTATGACAGCAAAATGACAACTAAACTGGACATTGTTAAAAAGTGAAAAGGTGAAACCTTTTAAGAAATTAAGAACTGGAATAAAGGAACCAGTCCACACTCCATCCAAACACATGTTTTATCAAGGGAAAAATCCCTCATCCTACATTGCTGGCAGGGCTTTCTAGAAGCTAAAACCCCTCATCACTGGAAGCCTATCAAATTAGAATATTTGTAGACTCTCTCAAAAAATAAAAACCCAAGAAACCCACCCCCAAACCAGGAACAGCCATGAATCAATTCAGCTGCTCTGGGATATGTTGAAATCAAAAGGAAAAAAACAGGCAAATCCAAATCCTTTCTGGTTGCAGAACACAATGTAAACATCTCCTCTGTTTATGCTGCCCACACAGGAAGCTGACATCTCTGGCATCTGAAATAGTTGCTTAGCAAATATTCAGTTAGTCTCTGCAGCAGCTGGTTATCCCTGCAGACTGCTGTTATCACCCATTCGGTCGCTCCCACCCCTCCATCCATCGGCCCCTCTTACTTCTGTGAGGATATCAGCAGGAACCCCGGTGGCCATGAGGATGGTGCAGAGCTGCTGTAAGAGCCCACAGTGGAACATGGCCTTCTGACAGCTGCTGGTGGCACCAGGAGGGTTTGTGGGGGACACCAGGACCCGCACAAGCTGCAGAGAAGGAAACACCGCTGTGTGAACAGAGCCTGGGACCTTCTGAATGCAAAACCAAACTCATTTGAGGCTTCACTATGAAAGAGAATTGCTTCTTAAAATGGAGACTGGAGACAAGGAACAGAAAACTTATCTCATTGCTACGTATGGCTGCTTGATTTTTGGTTTCACCCTGGGGGATTCTTTACATAGAACACCCCTAATTATGTTTTTAGTTTAAATCACTTACATCTCAGGTGACATCAAGTTATGCGATATGCCATCCATCACAGATTCACCTCTGACATAGCTTGTGCTGAAAGCAGCACAGCTCATGAGCACTGGTAGCTAATTCAGAGCTGAAGAAATGGATTTCACAGTTGTGACATGACACTTTTCACTGCACGAGAGCTGACAAAGAGCTGGCATCAGTAATGAGGAGTTCTATCAGCATTTTACCTGCAGCATCAGGTGAAGATTAGTTACTTTCTGTGCAGACCACCCACAGTTGTCATCTCCAACCTCAAACCAAGGCTTCATACGCTGAATGTATGAACCTTCCTTGAAGAAATTCTGATTGGAATTATTATTCTTCAACAAGTTTTGCAACAGGAGGAGACAGTCTTCCACCACTATTCCTGATGAGACAAAGTATCACAATGTGAATCAGTATATGCCACATGGAAACCAATTAGCTTGTCCGTACACTGAGGATGTTCTAGATGGAACAGAGCACATACTTCTGAGCTCTTCACTCTTAACACACCTTAGGCTTGGATCAGTAACTATGAACCGTGTGAAACCATAGTTGTTTTTCTTCCACAAGTCCAAAGCATATTTCCGAAGTATGTACAGCTCATATCAGTTAAGTGGGTAAATGGGAAAAACTGCCAACAAAACCTCACCATCACTTTGTGTCCTGAAGTTCACAGAGTCAGACTATACCGTCCCTATCAAACACACTCAAATGACGTTCCTCCTGAACTGCATCGTGATTTCCAGGCAGCAGCTCTTCCTGGCTCTCATGTTCATTCTCTTCAACCACTGGCTACCATCTTCAACTCGTTTCAAAGCTACTTTTTAGTTTTCGGATTACACTCAGATAAAGGCTCCTCCTATCAGAGGAACAGATAAGTAGCCAGGGGGGAAAGCAGAGAAGTCTTAGCACTTAGGAATTTACATAATGAGTCTCCTAAAATTATTAACTGCCTAAAAATAGGGGCTTTAAATCAAAGGTTTGCTGAATATTTCCATGCCAACATACCTGGAGTAATACAGCTGGGAGAGAAGCATTAACTGCTCCTGCAGCCCACAGAAAGGTCATGGAACAGCAACCTGTCATGTTGCTGAAACAGACCGTAGTAAACTCATCATGTATTGCTAGTAAAAAAAAAAAGCCCTCAAGTGCTGCATTGTTTTTTGCTCATTTTTTAAATTCTTTTCTCCTCCAAACAGGTGACAGACTTGTCAAGGAGCTGACCGGAAAACTGAAGTTATTAGCGCAGCTGAAGGAACTCAGCAAGCTGTTAGTTCCAGCCACTCCAAGCATCCAAGGATCTCACAGGAGGAATGCAGATGCTTAACTCAGTAAGTGACAAATGCAGCACACACATCTGACACTGCCATTCCAAGCAGATACATGCACAGGCCTAGGTCAAGCGAGAACACGCTAATTCACTCACACATGCTCAGAGGAATAACCCGATGTTTTAACTATGTCTGCCAATTTCTCAAAAGACACTGAAACACAGCTACCTGGTCAATCTGGTTTTGCTTATTTTGTTACAACCAGTCTAGAAATTGTGATCCTTTTACCCACTGACCAAGCTCCAACCCTCCACTAAGGTAAGCCTGGAAACATCAGCTAATAGATGCAGAAGCACAAGGCTAATTCTTAGACTCCACTGTACCTCCATCGCTGTTTCCTTCCTCTGTTATGATATCCAGAAGTCTCTCAAAGGCATTTTCAAAGGCAACAATCTTCTGTATGGCTGCATTACTTTTGGTCAATTGCTGTAACAACAGGACTCCCTTGACAGGTAGAGGAGAAAAGAAATCAAACTTGGGTTTTAATAGAGCTCCATTGCTTTTCACAAGTCACAGCTCTTGGAAGGATGCTGAATCAGCAGCATAATCCTCAGCCAGGATCACAGGCACACCCTCATGCCCCGCAACTCCGCACATCTACACCCCCCACGGACAGCAGGCACTGGTTCCTCGTGCCTCCATACGCTGACACAGAGGATGCCAAAGGGCCCTGCAGAACCTCTGTACTTACATCGTTGCGGATAACCTCCCTGGAGTCTGCCAGCAAATCCATGAGGCGGGAAACACCTGCATGAAACAGTTTTTTAAAAAAACACGAAAAGGTGCAGCTTTTTCATGCTGGACGTCTTTAAAGCATCTTGCTCGAGACTCCTCTAGGCCTCTGCCGTGTCTGCTGAGCATCAAGCTCCAAGTGTATCAGCAATGGATTCAAGCACTTACCCATGGGGCTGACCAGAATGATCTGCTGCACTTGAGGCCCTTGCTGCTTTAACAGAGATGTCAGTAGCTTGACTCCAGGCCAACGAACATGGAAATCAAATTCCTGAAAGGATGGAAAGGAGCACGTTAAGTAACAAACTCCTCAGTATTTAACTCAGATACACTGACAGATGCCTAATACTCTTCCAAAGCACAACACAGGTTCCACGTGGGAAAAGTACAGCATCAGGTTTTTTACTGAAGTTGAACTACAAAAAAAAGGAAAAAAAGAAGAGAGTATTTGTATTGTGTTGTTCTCTCTCTCAAGCACAATCGTATTCTTAGTTTAGGAACAAAAATTTTAACAGCTGTAAGTAAAAAGGTAGTCCATGAGGACAAAACCAGTGGAACATGAGTTAAATATCATGCTGCTGGAAAGCAGTCACCCTTTCCACTTGAACTGCATCTCAGACATTACTGTCTCATGATGATTTAATGAGCATGTGAAAAATAATCCTTGCACAAGGGACAACCACTGCTGTTTGGGGAGCAATAATTTTTATTGTTTCTAATTAAGTAACTAAACCCCTTTCTCAAGTAACAGGATGAGAGAAAACGGCCACAGGGTGCACCAGGGGAAGTTTAGATGAGGTATTCAGGGAAATTTCTTCACTGAAATCCCTCGAAGTGTTCAGGAAAGGTGGAAGTGGCACTTTGGGACATAGTTTAGCAGTGAACGTGGTGGTGCTGGGTTAACAGTTGGACTCTATGATCCTGGAGGCATTTTCCAACATAAATGGTTCTGTGATTCTCTTCCATGTTGCCCTGCTTTAAAAGCTGCACCAGTGGTGTTCACGCAGGTCAGTCCTGACTCACCTCCAGCCCCACCTTCACTGGATCCTGGCACACCTCACCCCTCACACCAGCTTCACTAGGAGGACAAAACCATGGCTCTCTCCATTAGATAAAGCACCACCCATCTCTCAGCAGCCTAAACATGACACAGTTACTCACCTCCACCAGAGTCAACAGCAGAGTAACATTTTCTTGGTGTTTAATGAAAATCTCTGTGAACTGGCTCCCCAAATCATCTACTTGTTTTGCTGAGTTTTCTTCTGTAACAGTAAAAAAAAAACATATTACAACACATTTGGGACAACTTCAGCAGCTGTGATTTTTATTCTGACTTAAATAAGGCCATGGGTGACCAAAAGATTAAGTCGCTGTTATAAATGTTAATTGAATTATTTTCAAAACCAACACCAAAACAAGATTTTCACAAAACAAAAAGGCTACATTATTCTAAATGTAACTTTTCAATCTCAGCAGATACATCCCCACATAGCTCCACTAATCCAAGAGAGCAGCCCCTCATAAGTACCCTACACGGATGGGCAAAAGCAAAGTACATGTCTCACCAAGAGCCCTGAAGCATGAGGAATACAAATCATCTAAAGCTAAATACCTTAATTATTCTACTGGGTTTAGCAATAGGAAAAGACCTAAACATCAGGAAAGGAGAAGAGTCACACAGATAAGCATCAAAACCTCTCAGTCTTGAAATGTGAATTGATTTCAAATGTGCCAGAATTGAGTGCCATTCCATTCTTCACTCTACAGTTACACAGAACTGGGCTAGCACACGAATTGTCTTACATAATTATTTCATGCATCACTGTTGCCTGAACAAAACACAAATGCAAAAGTATCCCACAAAATGACAAAACCCCATGCAAGCAGCATCTCTGCACCAGTGCCATTTTTCTAGCCTGAGTGACCATTTACATAACTGTTCCACAAAACAGTGGCATGTAGGTACTACTGCTTGACATAATTAAGGAATGTCAGCTGAAAAACTGAGCAAGAGCAATTCTAATTTAAAGGGAAAGGGTTTGTTTTAATAGAAATAAACAGAAAATGAACAGTAAAGCAGAATAATTTCTGACCAAATCCAAAAGTTGGATTTTTTCCTCCTACTTGGAATAACAGGATTTATAGCCTTATCAAGGAAATGCTAACAAACCATTAACAACTGAGTAGACCAAAAGGGTCAAAGACCACACACTGTCTCCACGCTCTGCACCTTCCCGGGCTACAGCAAAACAGAGAAATCAAAAGACTACTGGAAAAGTCTGGTGCCAAGGATACAATTTTAATTCACTGCAAGGTATCACTCTGCAAGGTCTACTTGTGACAGATTTCCAGTTCAGCGAAAGATTTGTTTGGCCTCCCGGACACCAGAGTAGCTGATCATTTCTCATGTCATAGAGCTGTATTTCCCCCTTGAAGCAGGCTTAGCAGTACATAGCTCACCAAAGGGGCAGAGGAGCAGCAACACTCTGCTCTAAACTTCTAGCTGCAGAAATTACTAAAGACTGCAAAAAATTTTAAAAGGGAAGACAGACTGTGCAAAATAGCTCTAGCCCAGGCACACGGCCCCTAGCAGGACATAAGTCCAATAATGACTTCTCTGAAGCTGAGGGTCTTATCAAGTCTGGGCCATTCCTGAACTGACATATATTCATTTACATAAATGAAAATAAAAACTCCACACAAGTTCAGCTTCTGCACTTGCTGCTGAAGAATAAGAGGCAGCTCAGCTGGGAATCAATCACACACGAATTGCACACATCCTGTAGCTGGCTGCAGGCCAAGGAGAGAGAGCCCAAAAAACCTTAACATTTTACTTTCAAAATTAAGTTAAAATACTTCACTTGGACTTCTCCGTAAGCTGTGACTGAACATCCTGTCCTTGTCCACCCTCAGCTGCAAATAGCAAATGTTTGATGCCAACCATTGCCCTTGCACAAGTTCCAGGTGCTAAGGCAAAACCTGAGCAGTACACACAGCCTCTCTCCGGCTGTAGTTGTTTTTTCTTAATCTAACTCAGTATTCTTCTATGAAAGGGCCAAATCACTTTTTTTCAAGTATTTCTTCTACTATGTTTAACAGAAAACCCAACAGGCAAAGGGAAACTATTTTCCACTTACACCAGAGATCTTGCAACCAGCCTTCTACCCATAATTGTTCCTTAAATCTATGTGTTCCCAGGGCTATCTCAAATCTAACCAACAGCTTTCCATCTACTAAGATCAGCTCTTAGCAATTCACTAGCAAGTAGCACTGCAAACTAGAATTTAGTTTTAAAAAATAAAGTCAGTTTCAAAAGGAGAACATGCAAAGCATTAGTGGTAACCTAGGGTAGAAGTGAACACTGTATTTTAACATGCATTGCTTAAAAGAGACACTGTGAAGGACGCTCATGTGCAGCTCATGCATTGCTGTCCAGCTTCAGGGCTTCTTGCAAACAGAAACTCTGTTCACAATTTTTGGCCCCTTAAAATCCTACCAGTTTGGGGCTGTACATCTTTGACATCCTCATCAAGAATTTACCGTTACTGCAGTCTCTGGCGATCTGCTGGCATTCACCATGCCAAGTCACAGGAGAAATCCAATTGGAAACATACTTGAGCTCCAAAGAGTAAGGATAAAGCAGAAGGCAAAATGCCTTCCCTGAGCTCCAGCACAAGGTTTTACAGTGTCCTTTTTAAATGGCAGCAAGTGTTACTGGCAGGAGTAGCAACTAGGGCTAAAACAAAGTGCCATATTTATATAAGTAAAGGTTCTTTTACCTTCAGAGTCATCTGTCAGTGCAGATAAAATAAAAAGAAACAAGAGACAGGTTTACAAGTTGAACAGCCTTCCACACAGCACAACGAATTACAGCGTAAGCTCACGTTTCCAAAGCAGCCATCCCAGCTTCCTACAGCAGCTGGAAGCTCTCCTGTGGGAAGTTCTTATGGCAGGGGTTAAACTGAAGCACTCCATAACCCTTACAACCCTGATCATCTCTCATACACAGCTCCAGCTGGACAATTCTTTGCTCTTTGGAAAAACCTGCCAACGCTTTTGTCCAGTCCATAATCAAGGCCTTTACCACAAACATTAATTCACCAGCACTATGAAACTCTCTGATCTTGTTCTAAACCTTTTTAATCAAGGTGGGGAACTGGAGGAACACAGAAAAGAACACCAAGTAAGCCAAACACAATTTGAAACATGGTTTAGAATAACATTCATTGGCCTCTGAGACTGGTTTAATGGCCTTCAAAAACGAAACAGGTAAGAGTGGCATGGATTTACACGGCCCAGCTGTACAAAGACAATCTTTCTAAACCTCCTTCTCCATTGCCACAGCAGGGTTGAAAAAGGTTTTCGCACTTACATGTGGCATCTTATCCCAGGCACCTGAGATTTTACACCTCAACATCCTTGTTAAATCATGAAATGGTAATGTCTCATTTGACATTAACAGCCAGAACTATCCTTTCCCAACAGCAAAGAAGGACTTGATTCTTGACTTACAAACTAGAAAAAAAAGTTATTCCATTCCAACCTGGCTCCTGTTCACAGAACGAAGTTTTTTAAATTAATAAGCAAGAGATCCAGTGTTACTTCAATGCAAGCTGCATAAAAGGTCTTTAGCATTGTCCTAAGAGCTATACACAGTAACAAAGCAAGTCTAGGTAAGCATTAGTAAATCACAGTATGACAGTTGATAATTTGAACAAAGCACCAAGGAAAGCAACCCCACAGTTAATACAACTATTACTACCAAGTGCTTACCTTGCTCCTCCTCTTCTAGGTCATTCGATATTACATTGTAGAGTGTGTCCAAAGCATAGCCAATTATTTCAGAATCTGAACTGCAAATGAAAGAACCACTTTTCTTTAATGACTTATTTCCAACTACTCTTACAACATTGCTCTTCTGCCCAGGCAGCTCCCTTTGCAGCACTAGGCCAAGTAAGAAGCACAGATTTATTGCAGCACCACATAACCATGAACTGTCTGCTCCCTGAACAGAGTCAAGCTCCTTTTCCCAGTTCCATTCCCTCAGGTGAGCCTCAGGAAGTCTGGTGACACCAGGTGACCACAGGACGCTTCACTGTAGGTGTGTCTTTAACTTTCTGAGTCACTCCCTCCAGCCTGCTCCTATTCCAGAAGAAATCTCTGGGAATGCTTCAGACTTGCCAGAAGATCACCCAAGGAAGCTGCAGACAAGCTTCAGCACCTTCCCAGGTGGGACCTTCCCTGCTACACTGTCAGACAGAACCAGAGCCAAACCTCAGAGCACCAGCAGAATGCAGCAACAGCTGTGGATTCTCACAAACAGGCAGCCTCCATGTCACCAAACCCACTAAACCTAATTATTAAAGGGTTTTGAACTCCAGCGCCCCCAGGAAGCTGCAGGGAAGCCCTGCTAACCCCAAAGCATTAGCTCACCTGCTCACACCCAGACTCTTCTCTCAAGCCCTGCTTCAGGAGGGACCTGTTTGTTCTGTATTACCAAGGCTGAACCACCTGTAAGCCCTATGCTACAATCAAGACACAGCACAAGAGTTTATGGGGCAGAATATCACCATTTCTGCTACTTGCTTTATTGCTCTTAAACCAAAAAAGAATGAAAGCACAGTTTGTCAAAAAAAAAAAACAAACCAACCTAAAATCACAGAGAAAAGTGTATCCAAGTGCAGAAGGACACACCTCACCACATTTCCATGACTCTATCAAGTGTCTGAAAAGAAAATAGTCAAAAAAAGCTCTCTCACTCCAGCTTCTCACTATTTACTCTCATTGATCTCCAAGGCATTCCAAGTAAGGCCTCCACACCAAAGATAAATTTGCATTTCATGAAGCTGCTAGGCCGGTTCAGAGCAGAGCCCTGAACAGCCACCTAACCTCCTAGCCCATGAAAACAGTCTCATCTAGCAGGTATGATCACATCTCCAGCCTGCTTATGCTTTTCCTTTACTGTCATTTTAGTTCTTCAACACACTACTACAAAGTCTGTGCTTTCCTTTTCATAGAAATGGAACAATGCCACATCTAAAAACACACAGAAATTATTTCTTGGAAACCTGAAAAGCAAGGCTGCAGCCAGCTTGGTGGGTTTTCTAACTTCCTCAGTTGGGGAAATTACAGCAGTTCCAAAAGGATAAGCAAGTTTAATGTACACGTGATTAAAAGCAGGCCTTGTTTCTCTGGCTGAAAGACAAAGACATCACAAAGCGAGGACAGCAGCATCCCACCTCTGCTGTTCACTGCCTTGCCACCACCTGCTGTTCAGCACATCCCACATCTCATTGATTATTCTGTTCAGGCTGAAGTTGCCCAGCTTTTACTCTACAGTAAAAGTCAGTCAAGAAATAAGACTTCTCAGGCATCTGTAAGAGGCAGCCTTTGTGCAGTGCAACAATCCAGCACAAGCCAACTCAGCCAACCTGCCTCTGCTAGTGGTGATTTTCCACAGCATTCAAACTAGATGCCAGGGCCCCCCCCCCAAGTTCACAAACAACAGCAGAGCAGAACCACATGGAAGTGAAAGCACCCGTGCACTGACCGTCCTGCACATGGATAACTGACGTTTGGGCCTTAGGGAAAAAAAAGGCACATCTCTTAGGTCCACGTAGTAGGCTCCTAACTCTTTCAAATCTGAGTTGTCACACTGAAAGTCAAAAACCTTTTAATATACGTAGAAACAAGGCAGTTAAGGATCAAGTTGACTTCTCACTCCAGTGCCTTCTCTGACACCAACAGTTAAGTGGTACTGCCCTGTTCCACAGTCAAATGCCAAATTTCTTTCAAAATAATCCCTGATGGGATGTAGCAACATATCAACAAGAAGTCGGTAAAAGTCCTCTACCAGATCACTACTTCGTATTACAAAATAAACACGTGGCAGAAGAATTCTAGTGTATGTAAGCCTGGAACGTGTAAGAGCTGACTCAGGCTCCAGGATGCCCAATTCACACAACTGGAAAATTTAGATTAAAGAAATCAGTTTCCTATGGAACAAGTTGTAAGCACTTGAGGAGGAGACAGAGCTTCAGGCAACCTACAAGTAAACTGTCTAAGAAGTGGAATGATGTCTTCCACTTAAGAAGTGGTATGTTGCTGTTTCAGAGTAAAGGCTGTAACTAATTAAAAGGAAGACCCCAGCATCTAAGGAACTGAGAACTGGACACAGGCAGCAGTTACATTTTTCTAATCAAATTCAACCTGCTGTCATCTTAAACCTCACAGTAACACAGCCAATGGGCCACAGGCCAGCACGTGTGCATGATTTACATGAACACAGTGACATGTGATAAGGCAACTTCAGTCAGTCACTGACTTCTCTTCTTACGCAGCTGCAGTGCAAAAAAAATAAACAGGTGGAAAAGAGCATTTTCCACTTCTGCAGAAAGCTTCGGGGCACTTCAGATGGACGCTGGAAAGGTCCAAAGATCAGATCTGTGAGCACACACCAAAAGAGCAGCCTCTGTCACACCACAGCCTCCCAGTTCAATATACCCATCACAATGGGCTTTGGGGACAGCTGAGCCTGTGACTCCCTTATCAACCAGTTAATCAGTTCAACTGGCTTTGATTTCCATTGAAAGAGTCCCCAAAGCCTCCCCTCTACCAGTACTGACACCAAACAGTAACACAAACTCCAACACATGTAAGACCTGTGCTGGTCACACACAGGGACTCCAACTCTCTCTCCAAGAAGCCACAGCACCCAACACCTGGCCCAGCTCATGTGCTGGCCCACCAAACATGCAATAGCAAACAACTCTAGCAACATCTCGTCGAAGCCCACATTTCTTCAGCTGAAAACCCAAAAAGCCACCATGTATTGATTATTTTTTCAACTGCAGCCTGAGTCACACGAGACACGTGTGCAGAACCGCAGTACACACAAATTCCAAAGAATCAACTGGAGCCGAAAAAGCACTGAAAAGCCTCAAGTCCCTGCCCTGAAGGGTTCAGGCTGCCTTCTCAACTGGATCAGTACAGCCCCACCTCCCTTCTCAAAGTTCAAATCTGCCCTCAGAGCAGATAAGTGGATGAAAGTAGGCTCCTTCATCTAGTTTTTTAAAGGCTTCCCCTTCACATCCGTGACAGTTACTCCTTTAACCTTCCCTTTCACTGTTTGCACTGGGTCAGACATTCAATTTCAACTACCCAGCCCACAGAATAGGAATAAGATGGACTTGCCTAGACAGCAGCCTCACACCTTCTTCTCAGCTGGCCTAACTGGCCAGGCAAGAAAGGCCTCAATCAGCAGCCTTGGGCTGAGCACTGAATGGTTTCATGTCCTATATCCATAACTGGAGCAGGAGGCCTCCTTCCAGACACTGAACTGCAGCTTTCCTAATTCTCCTTAGTATTGGCATCTAAGCACATGCTCCTCCTTCCAGCATACGCACATCTAGGTATTGCACAGCCTTATGACTGTCTCATATAAATTTACCAGCTGGATGTTCAAATCCAGACTGAATGACTATCCCCATACATTCGCCTACCTAAATACCAAGTATGTGCAGTATTTGAAGCTTAAATCCAAGGACTGCAAACAGGCTCCACATTACAACACGTGGGCACTATCAGGTACAGCAGTGATTGCAAGTATGGATAACCGAGATATTCCAAACACTGGACTGCATAAGTATTACCTTCTAGTCCACACATAGCACTCAGACTCATGCCATCTGTCTTAGCAGCAGTCTTGGAGTCCTGCTCTCCTGTTTACCTGAACCCAACTTGTTCTTTAACACACATCAGCAAAAACATGTGCCTCCTGACTTCATTCTTTTCCTCTTAATTCTGCGTAGCTCACCTTTTGCCCAATAACAGGTTGATCTGGGTTATTTCAAACCATGTATTTAGTTAACATGAGCCATTTGGACTCACCTTCCTACAGTAGTGGAAAGATGCCCCTGAGAAGCATTAAGACACACTTCAGTAGTACCTTCACTCTAAAGCTTGTCTTTCTGTCCCTCATCCTGGTTCCTGGCATTCTGTTCTTTTTACCTCTGAAAGGCTCTGAGGACATTTACCAGCACAAAAAGCCAAGGTGGCAGAGGATTTCCCAGAAACCCAGCTGCCCTCCCAGCTTTGTTAGTACAGGGCACCAGGTCGGCATCTATTGTGTCAGCAGAAAGAAGTGTGGGGGCAGCAGCCCGAAGTGGCTGCAGGATGCTTACCGGTCTGTCTGGAGAACGTGGATGAGGTGTTCCATTGCTTGTATGCCGACCTCCAACCGGTATTTCTGTTTGGAAGAGAGAAAAAAGGTTAAGAGTCGAGCCCACACACCAAACAAAGCCTTTCTAGCAGTAGCTAACAAAGCTACTTGAAATTCACACCGCTACTCAGGAAGTTGGCTACTTACCTTGGATAATGACTTGAGAGCACGTACAGCATCCCTCCGGTCATCCAGTAACGTGGATGAAGCTACTCGGTCACACAGCTTCTGGATCTGGAAGGGTACGTACAACACACGGGATAAGTCAGCAGGCCGGGGCTGCAGGGGAGACTCCCGACACACAGCCTAAGGGCAGGAACCGCACGGGAGAGCTGCTCCTTGCCCGTTCCAGCCAGCAGTTCACGGCCCCGAGCAGGACCGGGCACCACCCGGGCCTGTCAGAGGCACCGGCGCAGCCGGCAGCTACAGGGCGGCCCCAGCCGGGGCTGTCCCGGCCCCCCGGCCCTGCCCCAGCCCGGCCGCGTCCCCCGCTCACCGTGTCCGCTCCCGAGGGCTGCGGGCCGGCGCTGGGGCCGCCCATGACGCCCCGCAAGAAGTTCATGGCGNAATGCCGCCTGGGCGGCGGCGGCCGCGCTCCCGGACTGAGGCCAGCTGCGAGCGCTCTGCCCAGTAGTGCTGGGCCCCCACAGCGCGGCCTGCCTGTCCCATGAGGAGAGGGCCCCCGAACACGTGTGAATGGCGGGGCAGCTCGCAGAACGTTTTGCTGCGCCTTTGCTCACAGTGAACGGCAGTTAGCCGGGGCTGAGAGCATTAACCTGTCTGAAAAGTAAAACAGCACACCCCTGTAACACAGTTCCCCCCGAGTCTCAGGGTCTGTGCACCCAGAACAATCTCTGGGCAAACGCTACGGCTTGGAATTCAGAAATTGCATTCACTTCCAATGAAAAACAGAAAGGTGACAGCTACTCTAAACTGCAAGTAGAAAATGCCCAAATGTTTTTGAAACTGAGTCACTTCAGTGAGAACCAGAAGCTTACCTAGATAACACTGAGGGCTGAACTCCAAGAGAAGAGCACGAAATATTTAAATTACTTTCAGATGCTGAATGCCCCCATTGGATACTACTGCAACATATTCTGGATGCCTGCTGAGGAGCAACAGCCAAGAAGCAGAACTTCAAACCCTTGAGGCACAAGGGTGCCTCAAGATCCCCACACACCAGATCCCAGCCTGATGCTGACTTCCTGATGGTTGCTGGTAGGGCTTGGCAGTGTTTGGCTTATTCTGCATATCCAATTAAAGCAATTTTAATTGCAACTACAGCGAATGGGCACAGCAAGTGGCAAGGGCATCAGTTCCAAAAACTAGTTTATTTCATTCCAGGGAGACAACCCCTCTCACATCACAATTTAAATCAAGAGCTTTGGGGATTTGATTTTCCTTATCAACTAAAGAAGGAAAGTAACCACCCAGCACATGGCCCAGAGAGTTTTTACCTTGTTGGGCAACAAAGAACCCTTCATCCAGGTTTGGTCACCAAATAACTAGGTGGTTACAGCAACCATAGCCATGTCAGCAGTTTCCTGATGCACAGGAGGACAACTCCAGCCAGCAGTCACCACACACCCCTAGCTTTGCTCCACCCTTGCCAAGCACAGCCACGAACACCCAGGCTTTGCATCCCTGACCCTGCTTCTCCCCTCAGCCTGCCCAGCAGCACACTGGTGCTACAAAACTGTAGCTCACTCGCAACTCAGCCCTAGTTTGTAAGTGCCCAAATCCTCTTACACCTCATTGCCCACCAGCAACAAAACAAGTCTGAGAAAAGAAAAAACTCCTCCTTCTAAACCAAAGGTGTTTAGATATTCAAAGGTTAAGAAAGCTTCCCCCCTTCCCAACAGCGATGATTCAAGGCCCATTCCGGGCCAGCGCAGACACACAGCGAACTCACCTGACATGTTCAAGGTGGGCGTAAAGAGATTCTGGTCTGTAGCAAAAAAAAATGAAACTACCAACACCAGGTTCTTCCACAAATCAAAATTTATTTCAGTATTTCCATCTTTATATATACAACCCCTGAAAAAGAAGGTGAGTTGCTTCCAAGAGAGGTGTCTGACACAGGCCAGCTGTCCTCTTGGAGACACAAAATACTCCAAGGGGCAAATTCTCTGGAAAAGGAGTTATTTGGTGTTTGACCTACAATCATGGATCGCTTTTTATTTCAGCATAACTCAAAAATGTTTCTATTTCAGTGAGAAGCTGTAAACTTCTAACTGAGCGATGGATAGGGTCACAGCTCTCCGCAGACCCCTCCTATATCCCAGTACTGACCGCACCCTGACTCTACAGGCTGGAAACCTCCGTCCAAGCGAAACAGCTCCGGTGGACAACACCAAGGGGGTCAGGAACCAAACTCGTCCGGCCACGCTCCGCCAGGAACACCGGTGCCCTGAGGCCATGGTAAGGGGCGGACACTCGGGCACACCTAGAGAAGAACGGGATCATTTAAAGCAGAAGCAAAGAGCGGGGCCCGCTCTGCCTGCGGCTCCGCTCCCACCGCCGCGGCTCCCATCGCCCCGTAACTACCGCCCGCCCTCGCCGGCGGGAAATACGCGCGCGCGCCTGACGTCACTGCGCCAGCCCGGTGGTGATTGGCGGAGATAGCCAGGGGACGCCCCGCCCTTCCCCTGACTGCCCCGCCCCCCGCCCGCTCTGCGCAGGCGCGCGCGCGCACGCAGGCACGCACGGGAGTCGCGGTTGTCCGCCCTCCCCCGCCCGCCCGGCTGTGACACCGCTGCCGCCG
>VXAZ01000020.1:257659-283095 GCA_013399875.1 Gymnorhina tibicen
AGCGGCGGGAACGGCGCGCGGGGGGCTGAGGGTAGCGGCGGGAACGGCGCGCGCGGGGCTGAGGGCAGCGGTGGGAACGGCGCTGAGGTGCTGAGCGGGGCAGCGCCCTGGGTCCCGGCTTTGCCCTTCGCTGCCCGCCCCGGCGGCTGGCTCTTGGCTCGGCTCGGAGCGGGGGGGGCGGCGGCTTTTGTTCGCCGTCACCTTGGCGGCTCTTCCGCCTCGCCCCGGGCGGCGCGAGGAGGCCGGGGAAAAGCGCCCCCAAGCCCCGTGTTGCTCGATGCTGGCTGTGGTGTTGGGCCCTGCGGTCGCCACTTCCTGTCTCACCTCATGGATCGATCGCTGTGCAGGGGCCTCCAGAGGTAACGTGGGCTTCGGCATGTGCAGGATGCTGCTCCGGCGACCTCGCTCGTGCTGCTGAAGCGCCTTTAGCTCTCCATCCTCGGCTCAACGAGCCCCTCTGCTCTCCTACAAGTTAGTACTGCCGTGGCATCTTGTCCCAGCTCTGCAGACTTCACCCTTCTGCGCTTCCCGTTTCCCCAGTCATAACCTAGGTGCTCTCTTTGCACACGGAGTGATACCGCAGAAGTTGTTTTGAGCACCTTTTATTCTGCATAGCTGGATGCCTTGAGTAGATCTTTTCTGAGCTGCTCTCATTTGTCACCTGAGTTGAGCTCATTGTGTTCTCAGACTTCTGCCTCTCTTCACCTCGGAGGTCACTGCAGTTCCAGTGTAGGTGCCCAGGAGCATCTCCACAACAAATCTTTTAAATCCCTTGGGTAGCTGGGTGAGCCTAGATCTTGAGCTTGGTGCCAGGTACCACTGCACGAAAGAGCTATCACAGGAGAGAATGAGAGGGTATGAGATTATTATTTAATTTCAACCAGAAAGTCTTAGTCAGTCATGTAGATTTTGTTATCGTGGCCTTCCATGCTGGTTTGAAAGTTCCCAAGCCCTCTATATGTTCTAGACACTTCAGGTTCAGTGTGCAAATGTTCTGCTTTCGTACAGAAAGAAGTGTAAAGATGCCCAAGGTACTTTTGAACAGTTGAGAAATAGGGGAAGTTCTATCAATCCATACACAAGTTTCTGAATGTAATACGGCTGTGTTACTGTAACACTGCGAGTTGGCATAGGATTTGTCAGCTTGGATTTTGAGCTGAGAAGTTGTGGTTGCTGACAAACTGGTGTTGCTTTACTTCTGGAGTTGATGTATCGTTCAGGAGGTGTTCTGTGTCCATTGTGATTGTAGGTGTGTGTGCAGGGCCATACCTCCTGTAGGAAAGCTTGTCATTCTTAAGGATTCCTTCTTCTTGTGAACCCTGGGTGCTTGGATGTCAGGAACACAATCTTGGTTTGCCATTGGAAGTGTTCTTGGAATAGCCTACTTGGCAGATATGGGCTTGCTGTGTGAAATTATGATCTGCATCTGATGATTTTTTCATTAGGAGAGTAAAATCTTTTCTGGGAAAACTAGCTTAAACTGAAGAGAAAACCAAATGTCCGTCATTCACTTAGCTGCCGATGTCCATATGAATGTTTTCCTTTATGGAACTGAGGTTTTCAATTAAGCATCTATTCTCACACTTAAGATTATTTCACAGCACTGAATATACAGTGAGGAACCACTGTACCTTGAGGCACGGTGTTGGATTTGAGTCTTCTACTGTAGTAGTTATGGCACAGGATGTCACTGCTTTTGAGAGCATTTAACAAATAAAGAACTGCACGGCAACTCAAGTAACATGAAAAGATGAATGTGTCAGACTAATAGATGTATCTGATGAGACACTGGGAGAAAGGCACTGAACCTGGTCTTGGATGATGACACAGAGGTGGAATGGCTTCCCCAGAGCAGGTTACTGTTGTTATTGCTCTTTGGGTGGGTGTTGGCCCTTTTGGACTGCACAGCTTAATTGCCCAGAGGATGGTCCCCTATGGCACCCATGTGCCTTAAGATACAGGGTGCTGTTAAACTCCTCCCAGAAACCGCAAACCAAAAACCAAAGCAACCTCTCAGGAGAGCTTGATTTGAATGAACTGTGTGCTGTGCCTTCGAGCGCAGCCAGTTCAGAATGTAGCACATAGGTAAAGGAGATCATAGAGTAAAGGGATTCTGGTAGATTACACATGGTTGCTGGTCCTTGCTGCAGGTGAAGGATGCTCTGAGTGCTGACCTTGCACAGCGTGACAAAGAGAAGGTACTGTCAACACTGGAATGTTGTTTGGGACTTTTGATTGCCCTTTCAGGATTTTTTTCCTTGCAGTCACTGCTACTTTTACTTTCCATGGGGTACCCTCCAGCCTTTGCAGGGCTGTGCTCCAGATGCCCTACCTTGGGCCAGCTGGGCTATCAGTTTGGATTTTTAGCTTTATTCACAATGTGTGGCAGTGATGGCATCTCAGAGTCACGCTTACGGATTGCAGGAGCAAGTGTGCTCTGTCAGGCATTATTTTTTGCTTGTCTACAGTAAGAAACACAGTTTAAAAGTGATAATCTGGGTTCAAGAGAAACCTATCCAAGACTGTGAAAGCTGCTTTCCCCTTCCCTTCTGTTTTCCTTCAGCTCCAGTGGTGTGGGAAGTGGCACTGTGTCCCTTGTGGCTTTGCTTAGTGTGCCCGCTGCATGGGGAACATCCTCTTGATTGGCCAGAACATTTTTCTCAAATTTATTTTCGTTTTAAGTGGTGTATTCAAATCTGATGAGTGACTAGGACAAGAGTTGCAAACTTGTGGATGTACAAACAAGCCATACTGTTGCAGATTTATATAAAATGATAGCTTGATGTCTGCGTGCCTTTAGTTATGGACAAACTGTTCTATCAGTTAATTGTTCTGAGGATGAAATTTGCTTGTCAATAAAACAAAATTTTATTTGCTTATAGTTTATTATTAAAACAACTGGTGGGGCTCACAGCTCCCTTGCAAAGCTCAGAAGTTTCTCGTTATGGAGGTTATGTTCAAGTTCAGATGACGCTTTCTTCAGCTGCTGTCAGAATTCAGTTCAGCCTTTTTTTGTTTTGGTTTGGGTTTTTTTTTTCCCAAGTTGAATTGATGAAACGTCCAGGCACTATTGATGAAGCGTCCAACATCACTATTGTTGGTCAGTCTTGAAACAGGATGAAAGTGGCTTTGAAATACCTCTTTGGGCACAACCAAAGACTTTGTGCCAAAGTTTATTCTCTGGATACCTAAATTTGAGCACGTAGGCCACCATTCTCAGTCATGGCCTCAGGTAACAGTGCTCTGCCACGGATGACAAGTCACATTTCTGCTTTCTACAGGGCAAGGTAAATAATAAGAAGAATGCTTATATATATTATAGGGAAAAAAGGCTTTGCTAATGTCAGAGCTGCTTATTGAGCAAAGTGCATGCCAGGGAACATTTCACTACTCAACACGTAGCGGTCTTCATTACTTCTTCAGAAACAAATTGCTGCTGCCCTCTTGTGCAAACTGATGGATGATGATTTGGGGTTTGGTTTTTCGTTGTTTTTTTTTCATTCGGTTGAAGAAGGGACAAACACAACTTTAAATAAAGTTTTGTATGTAAAGATGATTACAGGTTGAATGAATTTGCATGCTCTTACTTGAGTGTGGACTTGGAGAATGATTGTAGATTCTCACGTATTTCGGCACAATTGTCTCCATGGGGGCTGTATCTCATCCCGTTAGCCCTCAGCAGTTTCACCTCTCTGCAAAGGCTGACTTCTTGCTTTATTTGTCATGGCCATCGGAAGGTGTTAGGTGAATTTCTGTACTATGCAGTGCTCTTTGGAGAAAATTATCTTTTCTGCTTTTGTTCGTTTGCTTATTTTTGCCTGCAAATAACAAATAATTCCTTTCCGTGCCAGTTCTCTCATTGTTTTTGTTCTTTTGAAAGAAATCCTGCCTGTAGGCTGAAGTTATTGTTACAAACTTGAGTCATACCGGTTGAAGTTGCAAGAAGTATTGCACTGGAAAATGTGCATGTTCTCCAGTTTTGGAATCAGGTTCCTCACCTCTGAGTCTTGTCTTGGGAAGAAAGAGATTCCATGTTGCATTTTGCCTTTCAGCTTGCTAGTATACTGCAAAATATTTTGTGTGGCTCCTGGTTCTCCTTGGTTGAGGAAAGCACTGGAAATCCAGTGTGCCTTCCTGGTAACAGAGGAATCGGAAGTAGTGGATAAGGTGGAAATGAAATCTTGTCGATGAGTTGTTATGTCAGCTGGATGTAAGAAGGACTGCCTATGGATGAGCAGCAGCTGCATGGGTGTTCCTGTTACCCTGTCCACGTGGCTTACGGTTTTTGGCCATTGTGCATGGTGAAGGGATTTTTTTAACAGTACAGTTGCACCATAAAGAAGCCAGCAGATAAGTGTATTTGATTTCTGGTGATTGCCACCTCACTGCTGGGATCTCAGACTTAGAGCAGTATTTTGTTTCTGGCTAGTGTGTGCACGAGTGCCTCAAGCCATAAGCTCTCATTAAGACCTTTCTCAATGGCTGTTCAGGCTGATCTAAGAATGTGGCTCGTTTCATTCAGCCCAGAAGAGCACTCAAATTCTTCTTTCTTTGTTATTCACTGACTCTTGAGTGTGTACTGATGGAAACTGGAAATAGAGCTTTTATTGAGTATGGATATCGATGGGGCTTCCCCTGGTGCCTAGTAAGCCATGGAGATACCGTTCTTTGTAAATTTGGCCTGTTTAGATTGTTGATGCTCATGCCCTGACTTTTGGCTTAAATTTCATTGGTGTCTCACCTCCAGACCCCTTGGGCCTGCTAAGGCTTGGGTCCTTGACTTTAGGGAGGTACTATACTAATTAGGACACGTGGAGACTTTAATCTTTTGAAGACCTGGTTTCATGGCACCCATGTTGCTAGCAAGGAGTACCTCTGGTTTTATTTTACTGCATTTTAATGACCTGGGAGACCTGAACAGTTCATTAAGCCTCTGCTATCCTTATTGAGATCTTTGAAGAAATAATGAAAGAAAATAATACTGAGACAGGTGAAGAATTGTACTGAGACGTGCTCTAAAATTATGTGATCGTGTGATGTAAATCAATGGTGCTGTCACTTGAAATAAGGAAGAGGTGCACGGTGCTCCTCTCTGTGAAGAAATAGGACAGCTTCCAGTGAAGAAAAGATGTAGTGTGAGACAGATCTCCTGTAGTGTAATGACTTGTCACAGATTATTATGTTTTGTACCCAGAGGCATTTTCAGTGTTCATTGAGGTATGCCAGCATTTTGTTAACAAGTATACTTTGCTTATTGCTGTATTCATAAGAATGTGTAGTGGCTATCATCTGCTTTTTAACACATTCTTTAAAAAAATCCTGATGAGGTTCTATCCTTGTATTCTCCCAAGTGCTCATGGCGAAGATCCTCTTACCAATTTTGTGTTCATCATCTGCTTGTGAAGCAAGGGAACAGGAAAAAAAGGAGAGTCTCACCTGTAGAAACTGAGAAGTCCTTCTTCTTTTAAGGCTGGTTTCTAAGTAAAATTTCCTTGTGCATGCCATTGCTGTAGTATGAGCTGTGTTGGGAAGATCCTCAAATTCCTCATATTTTGTTTTCTTTCCTTTGCTCCCACTTTGAACACGCACAGGGCTCAAACCTTTGATGTCCCTTAGTATTTTGACATTTGGTTTTGTGTCTCATTGTCATAATTACTTCCTCTGGGGCTTCCTGTGAGACAAAACTAATGCTGTGTTCCAGAGTCTTGGTGGGTTATATTAAAGGGTTTGTTTAAAACCCCTATATTATGATAGGGTTTTGGATAACCGTATCGTAAGTTTGCTGATTTCTTATCTCCAGGTTCAAGACTTGTGTTTCAGGCTTTGCCTTCTGCCTTGCCTGCACGTTTTTGAGACTGTTGTTTCAGGTGTGATTCCTGACTAACTGCATTTGGGAGCATATCTTGGTATTGTCTTGTGGCTTGGATTGCTGGCTTGAGATAATTTTGGTTGTCCGTGAAGTGTAAACTATTTGACCCAGGTATGTGGGCTTTTTTCTTCGGAGTTCCATTATGATGCAAGATCTGACATGTTCGTGGCATTGTTCCTGTGTGTGTTCTTCCTTTATTACAGGCCCTTCTTAAGCTGAGGTTAATCTCCCAGTTTCACTTCTTATGCTTTATGTGCTGTCTGGCTGTAATTGCAAACAGTCTTTTGTTTGGCCCTTGGTTTAGATTGGTGGGTCAAGGTTATTTTGCTAAAAAACCAAAAATCTTACTCCAGGATTATCTCCCAAGTTGGAAACCTGGCTTTTTGACTTGGTCTTCTTTGCCTGTTGCCTTGCCTACACATTAATTTTTGGAGACAGAAAGTAGATGAAGCATCTGTGTGAGAACTGGAGGGAATTTCATGATCGCAGACAGTGGTAGTCTTAGGTGGGCTGGCAAAAGCAACATGTTGGGTGCTGGCAAGCCGTGAAAAAGTCTTTTAGAGTACTGAGGATTATTTTTTGGCAGGATGATCTGCCGGACAGTGTGGATAGGTAGGAGCATAGCAGGTTGAACCAGGTGACCCCTGGAAGTCCTTTCCAACCTAGATGATTCCATGACAAAAGTGAAATGCGGTTATGTTGGACAACATGTACCTAAGACTTTGGTCATATCTGAGGCACTAAGGTTTCCCTTCCCAGTCTTCATGGAATGTGAATCCAGCCCACATGGTTACTTCATATTGGTGCTCCCGTTTTCATCTTACAGATGTGACAGTAACCTTTTGAAGCAGAGGTACCGGCTGCCTTAAGAAAGTGTATTCTGTTTGCTTTGCAGGGCTGTTGAACTGGGTTTTTTAAATATTCATTGGCCAAAGGGATAAATGAATGGTGCAAGAGATTTTTAACAGGGTTTTTGTTTGTTTGTTTGTTTGTTTCAGGGTTGATTTTATGTTTTTCAAAGCACCTGTTCTGTAAGGGACTTTGTAGCCACTGTTCCCTTTTCATCAAAGTAATACGTGAATTGACTGAAATTTTCTTATTTACTCAGAAGAGCTGGGAGAGGGTCTCCCGAATTGGTTGAGTGTTTTCTAGTGAGTTAAGTCCCTGTATGCATAATTATTTCAATTCTAATGTCACAATGTTTATCCTTTTATGGGGAAGTTGTGATACATAAGCATGCCTTCAAACTAACATGAGTATTTTCAATTACAGCGTTTGACACTGAGTACCAAAGAAATGGTGATGGAGAAGCCAAGTCCCCTGCTCGTAGGGCGGGAGTTCGTGAGACAGTACTACACTCTGCTAAACAAAGCTCCTGACTTCTTGCACAGGTAACACTCGCACTCACCAAGTGATAATGTTTTTGAAGGCAAGTGTAGCCTGTTTCTTGTAAATCAGGCATTCGTTTCTGACTATGGGAGAAAATGGACCCGGCTAACTTTTGGGTTCTTGGAAAAACTGTTTCATCTTACTGCAAACTCCCTAGGCTCTAGAACCGAGTCAGATCATGTGGCTGTATGGCATGTTATCAAGATATTTCCTCTGTGGAAAAGTGTGCTGCTTCTAAGGTGATAAAATGGTAATGTGGACAGATTGCAGAAATACCTGCTGATGGTGGGAAGGCTGGATAGATACTCATGAGCAAGCTCCCCTGGTACAGGTGATACTCTGTGCTCAGGAATATTCTCTGTCCACTTGAAAGGTGGCACAAGTGTCACTAACAGCTGCATCTGTGGAATTTCTCTTAAATACCTCTGCACAGAAGAGTCCAAGAGGTTTTGGTCTGATTTGGTTTAATCTTACCCAATTCTGGAGCTGCGTGTATGAAATGTTTTCTAGCCACTTGCAGTCTCTGCCGCAGCTGCCCCTTTCTTCTGGTTGGGCTCAGATGTGGAGGACATACACCTTTGTGTTCTTTGACTGCACCTGGTTTGTGAGTGATGCTCTTCAGAGAGGGCGTCTTATCCTTCCTCTTTCTCTTGCTGTTAGTCTGAACAGCATCTTGCTCTCTGCCACAGGAAGATTCCCTGGTCTCCTGGTGCTTGATGTGCTCTTTGCAGCAGTGAGGGAGTTTGGACAACAAGGGTTAAAGGGTTACTGTTTCATCCTACTAAAAGCTTGAGAAGAGCACAGAGGATCCTGTCACTGGTCATTATCCAAAGCTTGCCCAGGCCTTAGGAGCAGCAGAGATCAGTTAGCCCTCTAAACGGGTCTTACTCGGTGTAGTTGGATGCCTGTTGCATTTCTGTTGAATCTGTAAGGCTCTTTTGGCCCCTTAACCAAAAGTCTTTAATTCCATTTAACTGGGGACTCTGCCACCCAGAGACTTTGAGCAGTTCCTTAAAAGCAAGTGAAAACTTTTGGTGCCCTTTGAAGGCCCTTAGTAAGAACTGCTGACTTTCAGAGAGATTGCTTTGGAATGTAGAGAGAAATGTTTTAGAGAAAAAATGTTCTCCTATCTGCTTGTGCACTGCTTTAGCTAAGTTTCTGTATTTCCTTGCTGATAGGAAGTGCTGGACCATGCTCAAAATCATGATTATGTGGTTGGTACCAAAGAAAACAACCTGATATTTCCCAGACTTTTTTCTGGACATAGTCAAGGGAGTAAAAGTCTTGGGCTTGTATTTTCACAAAAGTAGAACTGAAGAGAGTTTCTGAGTTCAGTAGAATAAACCAAGAAATGGCAAATGTGGAAGTTCCAGGGTTTAATTCTGTACGCTGACCCTCTGCACTGGCTTGTTTAAGTAGAGAGAAATATTCAGCATTCTTGCCACTCTGTGCGACACCAAGTTCATAGAAGTACTTCACAACAAGTTTATTTCATTTATACTGTACAAGGGTGGATAATAAAGGTACATGTTAGCATCTGGACCTCATGGCAATCACTCCCAAGGCAAAGCACGCTGCTAAAGGAAACCACCGAGTGATACAATGTTTTTTTCTGATCTAATAATATAAATGTACTGAAAATATAAAGCATTTGTCACATGCTTTATAAGCTGACAATAACAATCCGAATCAAAACAGACTAATCTAGGCTCAAAATGTGGAAATGGAATGAAAGTGCCAAAGGATCTCTGAAATGTAAGAAAGATACTGGAAGCTAGGGTAGATATTTAAATATCAAAACCACGAGCTCAGTGCTGGCCAAGGTTGTGAAGAGAACAGGGTTCAGAGAAATGGCAGGAGGCTGATGCCTCTCTCAGAGGCAGGGGATTCTGAGGGTGAGCAGTCTTCCAGCCAAAATGGCCGCCTTCCTTAAAGGAAGCAAGTGAAAGGTTTAGGTTGATTTTGGAGGTTGCTACGCCAAACTCCTTGGGCAGATTGCAGTGCTGAATATTAAGTTTGTTCCTGTATTCTTGGAGCCTCTTGAATCTGGTGAAATTTCTGATGCATTGAGCTCTACAATTTTTGGCTAAAAGACTTTTTGGATTTGGTTCTATTTTTTTCACTTCTGTGACTTTTACGTCTCTTTGCTTGCAGGTTTTATGGCAGGAATTCCTCTTACGTCCATGGAGGACTGGATGCCAGTGGGAAACCGCAAGAAGCAGTGTACGGTCAAGCTGTGAGTATTAAAATTAGTCCTGTAATCCTTGTTAATGCTTGGAAGAAATCAAGGTTTTTTCTTTACCAGTGACTTAGACTTTCTTACCTGTTGAGTAACGGATTGTGATACTGCTTCTATTCAGATACAGATAGGAACTTGGTAGCTTGAGGGGTTTTGTTTGCTTATTTCTGCTTTCATTGACAGTTGTGTTTGATTCTTCAGCTTTGCATCTGGGCTGCAGAAAATACCTTTAGGATTGGAAACAAAATCAAGAGGACCTGATAGATTTGTGCTATAAATGTATCTTATTTCAGTTAGAAGTAGTTCCTCAGGAAAGGACTGATCTTTTTGAGTTTCGTTAAATTCTTGTGAGAGTGGAGTTCTGTTAAAGTGCAACATAACTATCTGAAGAAGTGAATGAAGTGAACTGAGGATTGCTTTGGTTGTACCGCATTATCAGAGTTGTCTGTCACCTAAGGACATCTCTTCATGTGGCAGCCACATCTTTGAGCAGTGTGGCTTTCTGTCCAGGGCAGGTTTGGTTTCTTCTCCTTTCACCAGCAGAATCTCATTCGGAGCACAAAAATCTTGGCAGTGCAGATGTTCCCCGCTCCTGTCATGTTTGGTACTTCGGCAATGTGTAAAGGCTTGGTTTGGGGTTTTTTTTGTTGTTTTGAGGCTGGTGTTTTTTGTTGTTGGGTATTTTTGGAGGTTTTCTTTGCTTTTATAACATAAGCTAAATCCTGTCCCTTTCACAGGCCCTTAAAAAAATCCAAGCCTTAAAATAGGTCATAGATTTTAAGACAGCTGGGAAAATTGGATAGCAACTTCTATGCCGTTTGACTACTCTGAGGAATACTTGAATCCTAGTGAAAAACTTCAGATTAAAAGTTAGGTGAGCTCAGGAAGACTGTTCTCAGTGAAAGACACTTCTTGGTTCCTGTATTTATCTTTTGAGCTTCAGGGGAGTGCTCTTTGGGGTTAGTTGAGACTCACGTAGGTGAAAGGTGTAAAGCTCTGTACAGAACTCACTGCAGCTGAAATGTATCTGTCTCTTTCTAGGAGATACACAAGAAGGTGATGTCACTGCAGTTCAGCGAGTGCCACACCAAGATTCGTCATGTGGATGCTCACGCCACTCTGAGTGATGGGGTGGTCGTGCAAGTCATGGGAGAGCTGTCAAACAATGGGCAACCAATGAGGAAGTTCATGCAGACTTTTGTGCTTGCTCCAGAAGTAAGTATGTATAAAATTGTGTCAAACTTCAAATAATGATGAAAAAACCTGACCTCACCTGTAGCTACAATTTGTCATATTGGGACAAAAAATAGGATCTGGCTTTAAAACTTGGTCTGGAGGCTATCATTAAGCATGTCACAGTGTGTGAGTGACTAGAGAAACTAGTGTATTGGACCCATCCTGAGATGTTTTATTTCCTTGGACTTGAAGTGTTGGAGCAGTAATTTGAAGCTTGCATTTGGGAGCTGCCATTGGCACAAATAATTTTTTTAAAAAATAAGGTTCAGCTCTCTAGATCAAATCTCTGCTGTAGTTGTGTACTTTCAAGTCTAATAGCAAATGTGAGTATGGGTTGCACAAGTTACTGCTCAAATTTAGCTCTTGGTGAGAGCAAAGCTGTGTACATGTACAAGGTGTCTTGTGTTCTTTCTGTCTTTCCCCCCACTTCATCACAAACTATTGTGTGGTTGGAGGTTAATGTTTTAGGTTCACATTGAATTTCTTCATTGTTTCCCTGCGCAGTGCTGTAAGCATACAGCCACCCTGTGAAAGTTCAGGGCTTTCATTGTAAAGTTTTTGTAGTGGGGAAAATTGAAATTCCTCAATGAAACTGAGAGGCTATATGCTTAGTTAAAACCTATGATTGCTGTGACTTAGCAAAATTAGAAGATTTTATTCTGCTTCAAACTTCCTTTTTCAGTTGGGCAGAAGCTGTTCAATTGCTTGCTTAGAGAAGAAGAAAATAACTCCGAAAATAACTTCAGTGACACAGTCCTATTGCAAAATGTCAGTGTGTACCCCGAAACATGTCTGTAGTCCATCCTTTTGTTGCCTCCTGATATTCCATATATGCTAAACACTGCATATTCCTCTTTTACAGGGATCTGTTCCAAACAAGTTCTATGTCCATAATGATATCTTCAGATACGAAGATGAAGTATTTGGGGATTCAGAAGGAGAACTTGATGAAGGTGAGAAGGACTGTACACGTAGGGTTTGTGTGGTTCTTGTTCCTTTCTCCTGTGTGCAGAGCTGCCAGAAGTGTCTTGTGGAGATGTTGGGATGCAAACTGTATTGCCTTCTTGTGGGCAGGGAGCTGTTGTTACTGCAGCTCTGCTGGTTCAAAACGTTCTGGGAAATGAAGGTCCTGTAGTAGCACCGTGTTCGCTGAAGGGCTGAACTGCCTCACGGAAGGTGAGGCTTGACAGAGAACGGAAACAGTGAGCAGCAGGACTTCTGCTGCCATAGCTGCGTCAGGCACACTTGTGTTCTGTGATCAGTCAAATTTGTATGCGATTTGAAGAAAAAAATCTAACTCTTTTTCAAATATGACACATAGTTCGCTTTCACATCATCATCACACTCAGTAATTCATTGCTATTTGGGGCTGAATTGGACCTGAGTGGGTTTTTTCCCCTTTGTTCAGGGAGGCAGAGCAAATCAGAGTGTAGCCAGAACGTATGTACATGTGTTCACTGGGTGGTTTTTCTGGAATTTGTTCATCTCGATTCTGTGGAACAAAGCATTTTAGGCAATCGAGGTTCATCTTCTTAGTCTGAGGCACTGAGATTTATGAGCTAACAGTGCAGTCTTTCTCTTTTACTGCCACCATATGAAAAGCACCTGCTGCTTTAAAAGATCCTCAGAGCCTCTTCCCAGAACTTCCTAGCTGCAATATGTCTCTGGCTTCCTCTGTTTGTGAAAATCGTTAACAGCCAAGCCTCTTGACTGAGAGGCAGGCTCTTCCATCTTTTTTGCAGCTAATTTTACCATGTTTTGTTGATGAAGCTTTATTTTGATTGCTACTAATTCAATATGCTTTTATTTTAACTGTGGCTCATGTATACTTGCGGAGATGTGTAAGAGTTGACAAGTTTTTGTTTTTGTGTCAGAGTCTGAGGAAGAGGTGGAAGAAGAGCAGGAGGAAAGACAACCATCACCGGAACCTGTGCAAGAGAATGCAAGCAGTACTTACTACGAAAACCATCCTGTAACGTAAGAAGTCCTTCTTATTACATGAAGTTGCTTTTTTAATAAAAACGACAGACAGAATTGCTTTGGCTTTAGGTTCTGGATGTGATTTAACACGTGGTTTAGGAAAATACAGTTAGCCTGATAGGGATCTGTTAAGTTAACGTTCCATTATTTTGAGACATTGCTTCTTTATTGAAGAGAGGAAATGGGGTATTTTTTTGTTTGTTTCTGGACTCAAAAGTGCAGTGAAAAGGGAGGGACCCATGTGTATGTACACACTTAATGGAAGCTTTGTAATTCAGACTTCGAACAGTACGTTGGTATGATGTAATTTGTGTCACAGGTGCGTTAACAAAGAGATGGTTGATCACAGAATCACAGAATAGTTTGGGTTGGAAGGGACCTTTTAAAGGTCATCTAGCCCAACCACTGCACTGAGCAGGGATATCTTGATACATTACTCAGATTTGGATATCACTTGGAACTGAGAGAAAGATCTACTTTTTGAGAGGCTGCTGTACAGTTGTATTGGAAGAACAGGTCTCTGTCCTGAGTGTCTGCAAATCTAAGCAAGATTAAAGAAAAAAGATACTTATGATTTTGTAAGAAAAATACAAAAACCAGCCAAATAATCCCCACAAACACAAAGAAACAAACATCACCAAACCCCTGTGCTTTTTTTCAAACAGGAATGGTGTAATGAGGGCCAGAACCGACTTTCTGATTCCCTTGTTAAAAAAAAAAATGAAAAAAAAGACATCACTAGACAATACCTGCTGAGTGCATCAGTGATAATGCTAAACAGAAGTCACTTAATGCTTTTCTTGAGAAATCTGATGGAAAAGTGCAATCTGCTGGAATTCTGGCAGTGGCTTGCTCAAGATAATGCAGGAAGTTTTGGATGCCTGAAAGCATGAAGTCAGGTCTTGTTTTGGGGTTACTGTGTCATTTGGAAAGAGGCTGTAAAGGCAGTCTTCATCATAGAGTCGCTTGGGCCTGTGGTGACTTGTGGCAGGAGCTGTATAGACAGAGGTGTCTGGAGGTTGGTAGGATTTTGGGGTGGCTGAAGAGAAAAGAAACTCAGATCTCCTACCTTCACACAGAACAGAGAAGAAGTTGCATGTCATTTTCTGTAAATGGCACTCACAGCTGCTTTGGTAAGAAAGCTGTGTAGCACTTCAGTAAAGAAACAGTAGGTTTCATTCCAAAATTGGCTTTGTTTCTGTCCTCACTGTGTTTGTATTCTTTTAGAAGCAGCAGTTCTTGAGTTGAGCACCTCTTCTCCAGGGTTAAATGGCTGTGTGATTGTCTGCAGAGAACTGTAGAACATGTCTTTGCTTCAGCAGAAGTAAAATCTGTTTTTGTACCCAGTATGGGAGTACAGCTTCACTTCTCACTGTATTGTATACGTACAAACCATGTTGTAGCAATTGGAGACACGACGATCTTTTTCACAGCAGAGCTGTTACAGCTTACAAAACGTGCTAAAATGCAAAGCCATTGATAAGCTCATAAAATGCATTTGACTGTTGTAGCAATGGCATAGAGGAGGCACTGGAAGAATCTTCTCATGAACCTGAGCCAGAATTGGAATCTGAAACAAAAGCTGAGGAGCTGAAAGCTGAAGTAGAAGAAAAGACCCTTGAGGAGCTAGAAGAGAAATCTCCATCTCCACCTCCTGTAGAACCTGTTTCACTACCGCAAGAACCACCAAAGGTTAGTTACAAGTCATATCTGTGCTATTAAGTGCAGATGGAAACCAGATTGGCCTTTGAACTTTGCCTTTTTGGGTGGCTAAACTGGTACCTCTCTCTGGTGTCATGCTGTATGAACAGCTAGGCTTGACCTTTGAACTTGTAAAAATGCAAAGTTTCACTGAAAAAGGAAAAAAATGTTATATTTAAGTGCTGCTCATCACCTATTGTAGATTTTATGCTCTGTTCACAAAGTGTGTGTGTGGGTACATGCACGTGTACATGCATTTTTAAATGTGGAGTTGACATAAGTTAAGAAAACACCTGGAGCTACCGCCACCAAAAGTCTCATACAATGGGTACCGCTGCTCTTTGCTTGAAAAGAAATGGAACGCACTGAAGCTTGCAAAATTGTTGCGGCATAGGTTCAAAATCAATGCGGGGGCATTGACTGTCTCCTTAGAGGCGGGATGCCCAATCTTAAAAACCACAGTGCACACCGTGCGTCCTCTGGTGTGGTTACACCTGCGGGCTTGCAAAGTGCTGGGAGCAGCCAGGGAGAGCTGGAGCGAGGTCATTTTCTACCTCCAGTATGTCTCCCGTATTTTTTTTCCAATCCTTTTTCTCTTCTCCATTTTTGATTGTAACTTCAGGCATCCGCTTCCTTTCTTTGTGCACAAGACACTTAACGCAACACTACAGGGTTTTCAGTCCTAGGTTTGGTTACATCATGGAAAGCAGTGATCTGGGAATGCTGAGGGCACTGGGCTCACTCGAGTAATGGTAGTGGGCACGGTACACGACTCGTTCCATGCCGTTGGAATCCACAGACAGCTGGAACTCCAAACCCTTCTGTACCTCTGTTGTAATGCTTGCACAACCATTATTTAACAGTCAGATATGAACCAAAAGTGTATTTTTAGCGGACGAGTTTCCCTGTAGGAATGTCAGTGGTTTGCCATGATTAGTAGCCTAGGTCTGTTGCATTTCCTGCAGGCTTTCTCTTGGGCTTCAGTGACCAGTAAAAACCTGCCTCCTAGTGGTACTGTTTCTTCCTCTGGAATTCCACCCCATGTTAAAGCACCAGTCTCACAGGTAACCCATCTGTGAACACCTTGGCTTGTCTCATTACTTCTGCAAACTGCTTCAGTTTTTTAAATTAACAGATCAACTTGTTTGACTTAAATTGCACAAATTAATTGTGTCTTAAATGTTAATGCGCTCACCTCCTTGTCGCAAGTGAAGGCACGAACACGTAACAGGTGTAACTTTGGGTGATAGTAGTGTTAAAATCTGTTCTTGTGGAAACAGGAAATCACTACTGGGTTATTTTACTTAACTTAATGGCATATGGTTTGGTTTAAAGGGGAAACACCAATTCCCCACAAAATGTTACTTTTCTCAAGTGTGTTTGAAAAGGGCATTGGTGGAAGTGGCCCAGCAGTAAAAAGAGGTTGCACCATTTCTGAGGTGCAAGATTACCTGGTAAGGCTAACATCCACAGAACTATGCTGGATTTCATTATCCATGGATAATTAGCTTGTCACTGAACCCTGTACCAACTTATGACTGTGTGAGGAATGGAAGGATTCACATTTCCTTGCCAGGACAGTGCTATCTTCCCATTCCTAGGCTGAGTGGGTGAGGAGGGAAAAGAGACCAAGTTTGACCCGGTGACAGCTCACGTCCTGCACATGCCAAAGTGGTGTGAGACATTCTGAGACTCTCAATTCAGCTTCCTCCATTTGTATAAAAGTGCTCAAGCCAGAAAATGTGTCCTTTACCTCCTTGTATTGACACGGTGTGCCAGAGCGCTGTATCCTGAGTTGCTCCTGCCCAACCTTTTTGAAAGACTGCAATTTTCAGTTGAATAGCTGGGTTGCTGCAACTGTTGTTCTTGCACTGGTTTCTTCTCAATTTTGTGCTAACAGAGAGAACCCTGTCTAGGTTGGCCTTCAGCCAAATGCATGTTAAAAAAGAAACAGGGAGGAAAAAGAGAAAAATGAAAGAAAACTAGCCAAACAAACCACAACACCTTACATGGTGTAGTTTCTAGTCTGCTGGGACTGTCATGGACATGAGATAAAGGCTGTGTAATGAGTTGGGAAGTCTGTCTGTCCTCATCAACTTAAACAGGCTTTTGAACCCTTAGGTGGTATTTAACCTAAGTAAAAACTGTGGGTTTTCTAGTGCAGAATAGATTTTCCTTACATAAAACCAAAACTGGTTTTAATTTATTTGCCACAGAGAGGGTGGATGGTTGTAATGTGGCTGCAAAAATAATTTCAAATTATCTGTCCAAAAGAGCAGGAGATAGCTTATAGATGTCCCTTTAAACTCTTCTGTGTTGCCTCTGCTGCTTGTTGTGCTTTGTACCTTTTGATTACTTTTGCTTTGACTTTATGTTTAAGTAATGTTGTGTGGAAGTTTCTGAACAATACTGACATGGCAGGAATTTCAATTCTCAGCTCTTCTGTAGCCAGAATTAGTCAGTTCTGAGCTCCTTTTCTTGAACACATTTTAGACACGGTGTGTAGAAATCTGGTAGAAAAGGCACCTGATCAAGGAGCTGCAAATCAGTAGCAGCTTTTTCCTGTTCTCATGGATCCATTAGTGCCAGACACTGTGCGTGTAAACGAGGACAGAGGATGCCCTGGTGGGTGGATGGGTGGCTCCTTCGGGATGCTCTTCTAGCTGGTGTAAGTGATGTTACAAAGAAGTAACTGCCCTGCTCATTCCTTTCTCTGCATCGCTCCGGTTTCCCCCCTGCTTCTGTCAAGTTAAAAATACAGCCCCTGTAGTGTTAACTCCTCAAAGGACTGCACATGTACTGTTCTGGGTATAAACCGGTTCAGGGCTGTTTCCTTACAGCTGTGGAGTGAAACAGGTCAGCATTTCTTGCTCTTCTTCTAATGGTAGATGATTAGAAGTCAACCTGCCTCCATTGATAAACTGGGACTTTTCCTTATAGCATTTTTAGTTATTTTTATCTCCCATTTTTATTACCGCATTGTTTGTCATAGGGCTGCAGAGGGGCAGGGGCAGGCAGGGCCTGATTCTTGTCTTTTGAGGTGAGTCCCTTTTCCTCCCCATGTGAGCTCCTGAAGAGAAGAGACAATGCCTCTTTTTCCTTAATGGTTGTCAGAGCTCCGCCAGGCTGAGGTTTGTGGCATGCTTGGCTCCTGTAGTAGTTGTCTCTTGAAACCCTTACTCGGTGTCTTTCCGTCCGCTCCGTGCTTGCTGGGAAATGCTGGGAGATGTGAGTTGCAATGACGTGCTGCTTGGCCTGTACATGGCAGCCCTGATCTGGAGTCTTGTGGTGCTGCTAATTGTGGCAGTGTTTTGAGGGCCACAGTTCTGCACAAGGGCTTTCTTCTTGAGGCACTGAGGCAGACTGTCTGTACAAAAGGATGGTACTCCTTAGAAAACAACCAGAGAGATCAGCTGTTCGTGTGCTGGGTGAGAAGTTCAGTGAAATGCAAGGCAAGCAGGTACAAGTTCACTGTCACTTGGGATTCAACAGCAGGACATCAGTGACTTAGCAGGTCTTGGCTGGGGCTGACAGAAGGACTGAGTTTAAGCCTGATAGCCATGAGTATCTAAGAAATGGGGGTCTGAAGGTATCAAGTTTTGCTTTTGAGGTGTAATTTGCGATGCGTTCAAGATGTGCGAGTGAAAGATGGCAAAGGAGCTAAAGTGACTCACAAGGAAATACAATGGAACAAGATTTAACAGGAAGGCTGATTTTCTGAGCTTGTTCTTGGAACTGAAAAAGTGATCCTAGAAGTGTTGTAGGGACAGACTAAAGCCTAGCTGCATAGAGCACAAGTGATAAGAGGGCTGAGATATCCGTTTGGTGTGAATACTTGCATGTTGCATGTAAATTCACTCTTTTTTCCCTGGGAAGTACTCTGTCTGGAACCACCAGTTGTCCTGAGTCCTTAAAGGAAAATAAGGGAGATGTTTAACATAAACTACTTCTCCCCAGCAGTCTGGGCCTATAGCCGTTCACCTTGTGTTTAATCTTACTTGCAGGCTACTCGTGTATTTTTATGCTCCTAAGGATAATTTTGTTTTTCTAAGATAAGAACCCAGCGCGCCAGCAGCTGCTTAACTGTTGTACAGAAAATGGAATTTAAAACATATTGGGAATTGCTTCAGTGACCAGCAGTCTGCATAGACACATTTTTATAGTTCTGTCTGTTTCTCATAAAGCAAATTTTTTGCATGCGAAAAATGGGAATGGGTGTTCTAGTACCTGAATACGAAGGGTTTGAGCATTGTGGTCTTGACATCAGGAAAGCTGAAGCGTATCCTAAGAGGTAGTCTGTAGAAATTCATCTTACTACACTTCTGAGGGCTTTTGTTCTCCTCTTTCTTTTTGGTAGTTTTCATATAGTTGTTTTGCGCTGGAGGAAAATAATTCCTCAGGGACTTGGGCAGAGCATGCGATTTGCCCATCTCTTTGTGTTTACCTTGGACTGCCTTCTAATCCAGGAAGTTTGAGCTTGGCATGAGGAAGCTTTATGCCCTCTACGATTTAAGTCAGGCTGAGGGATTTGTGAATAACGGAACGTTGGGGTCTCAATGCCTGGTCAAACATGGAAAATTCACCTTAGCCATGTTTTGGGGAGACACTCTGATTGAGAGATGTTTGCTTTGCACCTTTTAACACTGATAACTGAACACTGCAGTCCTGGATTGGTACAGAGGAATTTAGACAGGTGAAAAAACCACTCCCAAACACATTGACATCGATGTCTATCTTCAGAGTTTGTTTTTATGCATGCCACTTACCCATGTCTTGTGTTGTGGGGGTTTTTGTTTTGGTGAGTTTGGGGGTTTGGGGTTTTTTTTACTGGGCCAGTGCTAAACAATGCATGTTCTCCTGTTTTAGCCAAGAGTGGAAACCAAACCTGAAGCTCAGTCTCAACCTCCTCGTGTTCGTGAGCAGCGTCCCAGGGAAAGACCAGGTTTTCCACCGCGAGGACCTCGGCCAGGTAACATGGATCAGCTTGTGTGTCTGCCAGGGACGTGTTAATGAGAGGTGTGTGCTGGACAGGCTTTGTCTGTACCTGTGTCGTGTTTGGCTGATCATTAACTGCCTGTGCCTGCTGCCTTCAACTAGAAACGAGGGAATATGATTTGGAGTCCAAGCCGGCTGGAGTGAATGTGCTTGGTGCTGCCCCTAGATGTGTTCATCCAAATTTACACACATCTTCTAACCTCAGTGGTTCTACCTTCCTCTTTGTGTTGACGGTAGGGAGGGGAGACATGGAGCAGAACGAGTCGGATAATCGTCGGATAATTCGCTATCCAGACAGCCACCAGCTCTTTGTTGGGAACTTGCCACACGATATTGATGAGAGTGAACTGAAAGAGTTCTTCATGAGTAAGTAGTGATTCCAGCTGCAGGGACTAAGATGGAAAACTGTTAAAAAGTCACGTAACACTGATTCAGACTACACGGGTGAGCTTTTACACAGTGCCACGCTACAGATGTCTGGAACGAGCAGAGGGGTGGTAGAGCTGGCACTGTGGGTTTGGATAAAGTGTCACTTGCCTTGTTGTTTCTCCAGGCTTTGGAAATGTGGTAGAACTTCGCATAAATACTAAGGGAGTGGGAGGAAAACTGCCTAATTTTGGTTTCGTGGTATTTGACGATTCTGAGCCGGTCCAGCGAATTTTAGTTGCAAAAGTAAGTATTGGCATTGGGTACTGAGTATGCCCTTCCAGGGATGGACCAAAAGCCCTAAACCACAAATAATGTGGGCCATCCTAGTTTGCATTGCCATTGGCTCTAGCATTCAAAAAAACAGCTGAAAGAAAAACAGAGTTTCGGCATACCCCTTCTGTCGGGAGGGCTGTGTAGCTTCAGAAGCTGTGCCAGCATTCTTCGAACCGCATCATACGGAATTTGGGTTTTTTACTTCTACACAAATACTCCACACAGAGCTCAGCACTTTGTTTTAGAGATCCTTTAGCTGCAAGTGGAGCAGGTAGCCTTTTCAAAGGCATCACATGGATCTCTGAATTCTATACGCTGGGGTCGAGAGAAGGGAGCAGGGTTATTTGCAGTTTTGCTTTGAGGAACTGGAGGGGAGAAAGCAGCAGTTTTCATTTCTGTGATGTGGGAGTGAGACCTAGTAGAGCAATTCTTCAGGAACTTCAGGCCTGAAGTGAAAAGGCTAAAGCTGGCAGTGAAGAGGCTAAACACAACTCTGCTTTTGCTTGAGACAAACACTTTAATTCCTTGCATGCCCAAGTGAACGTAAAAATGGTGTTCTATAGGGCTAAGGTTGCGTACTGCAGGGAACCCTTAACAGGTCACATTTGTTTTGGGCGTGTATGTGAAGGAAGGCTGGAGCCCACAGCCAGTGCAGAGTTTTCGTGTGCCTTGTATGGGATGGACTTTGTGCTGTGATGACTAACGTGTGCCTTGACCGCTTTTCCCCACAAGCCCATAATGTTCCGGGGTGAGGTGCGCCTGAACGTGGAAGAGAAAAAAACCAGAGCCGCTCGTGAGCGAGAGACACGCGGCGGCGGCGACGAGCGCAGGGATATTCGCCGCAATGAGAGAGGCCCGGGAGGGCCCCGCGGAATAGTGGGTGGTGGCATGATGCGGGACCGTGATGGAAGAGGACCTCCTCCACGAGGTGGCATGGCACAAAAACTTAGCTCTGGACGAGGAACTGGGCAGATGGAAGGCCGTTTCACTGGACAGCGTCGCTGAAATCTCCACTGTGGGCAGACAGTCTTGGCAGTGGTACATTATCCATCGTGTTTGCATTCTTGTTAATTTTTTTTTTGGCTTTGGAATGTGACACAGCCCTTCTGATCGTTTCTTTGATGTGAAAACATCCTTTGGTTTCCAGTTTAAATTGAGGTGGACATTCTTTCCCCAGTTTCACAACAGGAGTCACACTCTTAATTTATAAATGTAGACTTGGAGAATTGAGGACTAAAAATAAAGAAAAAAAGAAAAGAAACAAAAAAAAAAGACCAGTTAACTATCTGCAACAGAAGTGAACTAAAGGACATGCCCGATAGAATTCAGGTCCTTTCAGTCAAAAACCCTCTGCTGCACATTTTGTGTAAGTGTTACGTTTCTGCCTACTACTGTTGGAAACACAAATAGTGCAATTTGTGCAATTGGAGAAGCTTGCCTTTTTTTTTTCCTTCTTAGAACACTCGGCTCCAAACAAACTCGTGTTTACGCACTCATCAAAATGCACTAATGGGTCCTCTGAACTCATTTATACTGACAGCTGCAGGAGGCATCGGAGGGAAAACCTTCATCCTCTTACTCAGACAGAATAGCTTGGGGAACGATGCGGGCATCTGCTCTGCTTGCTGTGACCAACCTCTGTACACACACAAACCTTAATAAGACTACACCTTTGTTCCAGAAGGAATGCAGTTAGCTGTAAACTAACCAGAACCCAGAGTTTCCAAGTCGTAGCCCTAAGTACGCAACAAGTTTGATAGCTCACGTCAGATTTTTCTATCTGCCCCTCTTCAGTGCAGGGATGGCTGCTCAACACACTCCTCCTTCCCCTTCCCCCTTCGAGAAGCGTTGTACAGTGAAACTTGTCTTGACTGTATTGAGTTCTCTGGTAATGTAATAAGCATGATGGTGCCTTCTATGAATACATCATTCCAGTCTTGCTGGTGATTTTGTACAGTATAGTGTATTAAGTACTGTGCTGCAAAGCCAAGCGGCTGCAAAGCATTTAAAGGAAATAATTGGAAAATTGTATTAAAAAAATTGCAGTATCTTTCAATGAGTAAACGTTGCTAAAACGATCATCCACCTTGCTCTTCAATTAACAAGTTTGCCTGGTTTTTTCGCAGTGGGGGGGAAGGGAGGATGAAGGCATCCGAGTAGTCTCCAGGTTGTCTCTTCTCTTTAATCAGTGTCAGAGTTTAAAAAAGTGGAGTTCCAATCTCTCTTGGACATGAATTTCAGAAGTGAGTCCAGAATGGTGGACGCTTCTGGCCAGCGCAAATGGGTAGACCTAAGCATCCTTTGTGAAGGTGAGCTTATCAAACGGGGATACTGCAATTTTCAGAGAACTAAACAGCAGCTCTTAAGTTCTTGCATTTTCCAGTTGCACTTTTTTAAAAACTTGTACTCATTTTGCACATAACTCTCAGCTGAAGTTGACACTGATGTGGCTCTGGCCCGACGGATAGAAAGGAAGCTTCCTCTTCTGAAGTTTGACTGGTGGGTTCTCCTTGGAGAAGTGCGTTTCTGGATGTGCATTCCCATAAACCGCAGCTGCAGCAGGCAGTACAGGCGGGCCCAGTGCCGGGCCTTGTGGCGAGTGCTGGCTCCGGGCTCGGGAGCAAAGGGGGCGTTTGTGCGTGCATCCTCACGAAAGTGTGACCGCCTACAGCTGCTTCTGAACAGCGAAGACTTCAAATTAAAGAATGGCAATTTCAAGCAAAAGCAGGGAGGGCATCCTGGCAGTCTGTCTCTGGATTATGCAATTATTTGCTGGGTTCGAGTAAGGTGGAAGATATTGCACATCTTTTCTGATACACTAGGCAAGGTGAAGTGGCATCTGTCTGTTCTCTCCCAGACTTGAGGTCTTCTGTGTTCCATGGTAAGTCTTGCACTATTTTCATACACTTTTTTTTTTCTGGGACACATTTCTACCAGTTAGCATTTTCATATTTCAGGTTTTTTGTTGAAGGTCTTGCAATTTCAGCTGTTACCTGGAAATCTGTAGTACTTGAACTGCTTGCCACACAACTCCACTCCTTAGGTTTGAAACCCTTGGACAAATTGCTGTCATCAGTTAGCAGTTTGCCACCAGTGTGGTTTGTGTAGCCTGGAGGTTTTTTTTCCTTCTGTAGTACTGTGGTGTTTTGCTGCCACCTAATTCGTTTGTATGGCAAATGGCACTGGAAATAATCAACAACAAAAACAGTAGTAAAAAGAGCTCCTGAGCCATTCTGCTTTTTGGCTTGCTTCTTGTTTAAGTGACACAAACCCTTGGAACATCATCCAGAGAAGTTTACATGGTGATAGCTCACCTACTGTACTGTGGACTCTTACGTGTTCTTGACCCTCTCGATAGTAAATGTACCTCTTAGAGCAAAGGAAGGGATTCACTGACCATTACTGTTAGTCGCTGATTTGTGAATGGTGGGAGTATTTTGTCATTACGGTTCTATTTCAACAAACTTGGCTGACCATCTTGGCTTTAGTAGGTATTCAAGACAGTGGATTACCATCTTTATTGCTGTAATGTGTCAAGCATTATATGCTAGTAGATTCTAGTTTAATTGTTGCAGGTGGAAAGTATTTTTACTTTTAAGTTTCCATTCTGAATGTGTTTTGACTAAACATACCAATAAACTACTGATGTCTGCAGCATTTATCCATGTCCCTAATTCTCTTGCATGCAGGTGGCTGTATGCCCTGGCACCCCTCGCTAACAGAAAAGCTTGTAAGAACATCGTTGCTGACCTGGCCAGTGAAAGTGGCAAGCTGCAGCAGCACAGCATCATGTGCTTTGAAGTGTTTGACTTTGGTGGCTTCTCTCACCTTGGGGTGTGTATGGCCCAGGGAGGACATGAGCTCCTCTCAGATGTGTCCCAGCTGGGATTCCTCCCTACCCTGCCAGGCTGCAGCATCTGGCTGCAGGATTCAGCTTAAATGGATATTGCAGTGGTGCTGGGAGGAATGTGAGCTGAGCTGTCTTTAAAAAAACCAGACTGGAGTTGCTTGCTCTCCACTTTAGTGCCACTGAGTCTTGACGGTGCAGAAGTGATTGCCCCCATTTTGTTACTTCTTGTGTTTGTTGGCAGTCACCCAAAAGGTTGGTGAAAGGGTTATTCTTGCACTGCTCATAGATAAGGTGTGGCCGAGTCATGGAATCTCTGAAGTTCCTGTTAGCTGCTGTTGGGCTGTGTCTTGTCGAGGGCATGTCTTGGCTGTAGTATTTCCTGATAAAAGGCAATTAGGAAGTGACTGAACAGTAATGCAGTTGTGTGAGTTGAAATACTGGAATGAAAAAACTGGAGCCTGTAGAAGTCCCAAAGCCAGAGTCGCCAAAAACTCCTCAGAAGAGCAGCCTTGACAGCTACAAGATCTGCTGATCTCCAGAGAAACATGATCCCCTGTGCCGCCAGCGGGGGCCTGCAGCATTCAGACCTTGGTGCCTTGAGTTGTGAGGTAAATTGCGCAGGTTCATGTTATCTGGGGCTGAGGGGAAGGGCAGGAGATAATGGTATCTGAAGCCGCACAGTGTCAGCCAGGACCTGGTTTTGGTTATGCCATGCAGTCTTGCGTATTTCAAATTGTACAGGAGCACCTTTTATCAGCACTGGAGCCAACATGACAGCTTGTAGTGGAGGTAAAAAAGGAAATGCCAGGACAGCTGAGGGATGTCACAAAGCAGCGACCTGCTCCATGCTGCAGAGGCCTCGCCTGTTCCCCTGGCAGTGCCCGTGTTCTGGTACCTTTACAAAGTCTGGTGGTTTTACAGAAGCCTTTGCAATACAGTGATTGCTGAGGTTTTGCATTTCACGTGGAGAAATACAGCTTGGAACGGTGATTTATTGGACGTGGTGGAAGAAGATAGCAGGCTGCCTGATAATCCTTGGGAAAGCCATTCATGTCTGGTTAAAGCTTGGCTTCTTGCAAGGGGAAGAAAAGCAGCTTGGGAAGTCAGTGTCCCTTTGGCTTGTTCTCTGCCTTGTGTTCCCTGGGCCTGAGCTGAAAGGAGGCATCTTGGTAATGGTGCTGCAGCACTTCCTGTTCCGTCGGAAGGGTGGGAACAGTGGGAAGTGCAGTGTGTGTGTGTGTAGGAATTAAAGCTAAGAGCAGCTTTTGCAAATACTGCCACAATGTTCCTTTTGGCTGCCTTGTTGCAGTGCAGGCTTCATTGCAGGCCTGTCCCTAACTTTGGAGTCCCCGAGTGCCCTGAGGTGACATTCAGGACTTAAACCAGAAGTGGTACAACAGGGCACAAGGACCTGGAGGTTCTCTGCCCAGAGAAGCCCTTTGGGCCCTGCAGCCCTCAGGGCCGGCAAGTCCCAA
>VXAZ01000024.1:13580-25095 GCA_013399875.1 Gymnorhina tibicen
GGAGAGGCGGGGTCTGAGAGCGCCCGAAGAGCGCGCGGCGGGGCGGAGTCTCGCGAGATCTCGCTGAGGGGGAGAAGGAGGCGGCGGCCATGGCGGAGCCGCCGCTCGGGGGGCACCGGGCGGCACCGGCTGTGGAGGGAACGTTAGTTAAATAATCGCTAATTAGCGACTCGGAAATGAGCAGAAGCCCCCTAGCCCCTGCCCGCTCTGCGCATCCCGTTCCATGCCCGATTCCAGGCCCCGGGACCCCCGCGGCTCCTCACGAGGGACCCCGAGCAGCCCCGGGTGGCGGCACCGGGCGGGCGCCCTTTGCCCGGTCCCGGCGGGGCCATAAACCAGGGAGCAGCTGCCGCCTGCTCGGTCAGAGGCCGCGGGGCGGCCGATAAGGGGCCGTGGCCTTGTCCCCGCGCCACGCCTGGGGCACACGGAGCCTTAGTCAGCTCTGTCCCCTCCCTGTGCCCGGGATCCGGGGATCCCTGGGGGTCTGGCGGGGATGAGCTCACTGAGGGGACGCAGGTGCTGGTGTTGTGCCGATGCCCCTCATTGCAGGGGGATGAGGGCTTGGCACAGCACCCACCCCGCGTTCACCCCGAGACAGCCACGAGGGACTCGTGGAATCCCGGGATGGTCTGGGTTGGGATGGATCTTAAATCCCATCCAGTGCCACCCCTGCCATGGCAGGGACACCTTCCACTGTCCCAGGCTGCTCCCAGCCCCATCCATCCTGTCCTGGGTCACTTCCAGGGATCCAGGGGCAGCCACAGCTGCTCTGGGCACCCTGTGCCAGGGCCTGCCCACCCTCACAAGGAAGTGTTTATTCCCAGTATCCCATCTCTCCCTGCCCTCTGTCCGTGGGAAGCCATTCCCTGTCTCCGGTCCCTCCATCCCTTGTCAATGGTCTCTCTCCAGGGAGAGCTGCAGGGAGCCGAGGGCACCGAGGCTTTTCGGGATAAGCGGTAAGTGGTAGAGTCCAAGCCAGCGTCCCTGGATACTGCCCTCAGCACCCATCGAATGTGATTAACGCCAAGACGTCTGAAAAAAGGGAAACTGTCCCCAAAAGTGGGTGAAGGTTCACGGACAATTATAGCACCTGGACTTCGCCCGGCCGCCCTGGCCCCTCCTGCCCCGCTTGGCAGAGGAGCACAAAAACATTTGGCTAATGAGTTACGGGTCCAGCCCCGGGGCGGCCCTGCCATCGCACCCCGACGGCCCCAATCAGGGCTGGGACATTTTGCAATCTGGGACATTATTTCTGTGCAGTTGGAGTTTAAACTTTGCCACTCGGGTCAGGCAATCACAGAGGAGGAGGAAGAGGAGGAGGGTGAAGGCCGGGCTTGTTGTCCACCCCGCTCTCCTGTGCTCAGAGAGGGTTGAGAGGACAATCCATGGCATCTCACACAGGTACGTCCTGGCTGCCGTCGCTCAGCGAGGTCCCATGGAGCAATCAGGACTCACTGAGAGGATCGAGGTGAAGGACAGGGCGCAGTAAAGCCCCGTGTCCACCTTGGCCAGACAAATGTCACAGTAATGACAACTGTCCCCAGCTGGCTTGGAGAGGACGTTTGAGTCAGGGTTGACTGGTTGGGTGGTTGGGTGGTGGGTTGGTTGGTCAGTCCGTCAGAGAGTTGACTGGTCAGTCCATTGGTCAGTGGGTTGGTTGGTTGGTCAGTCCATCCATTGGTCACTTGGCCAACAGGTTGACCATTTGGTCTTTCTCTTGATCAGTTCATTGACTGACTGGTCAACAAGTTGGTCAGTGGGTCAGCTGGTCGGGTAGTTGGGATGTCAGTCGGCTGATTGGCCAGTTGGGCAAGTGGTCAACTGGCCCAGTGGCTCTCTCTGAGTCCGGGGTCTCAAGCAGTGCCTGGGGTGGCAGTGAGGGACTGAGTCCCTTCCCTGGGGTGGTCGGTGGCCGCAGTCCCCTCCCCTCCACTTGCCACCCAAAATGATTAATCAGCCCTTCAGCACGGTCACCTCCAGGAGGGAACCCCCTGGCTGGGCTGCTCTGGGTGGAAAACCAGAGGATTTGGGAGTTTCAGCTGCTGGAAGGAGACTGGGGATGGGGGGCACTGCCATGCCTGGAGCCCCCGCATACCCGGAGCCTTCCTGTCCCACACCTGTAGGGCTTTTCCGGGTGAATCCCAACACGCCCCTGCCCCCTCCCAGCTGCCCCACAATTTGGGGTGCCTCCGGGGCCGCGCAGCTCCTGTGGGGGTGTCTGTGGGAGTACCGGGGCCTGGGCTGGGGACTGACCCTGCCACCCCTCAGCCACGGCCTCCAGCGCGGGCAGCCTGGACGGCCTGGACCTGCTGGATCTCCTCTTCGACCGCCAGGACGGGATCCTGTGCGGGGTGGAGCTGGGAACGCCGCCGGGAGCCTGGCCCCAGGACAGGGTGAGCCCCCGGCCGGGACCCCGCCCCAGCTCGGCCCTGCTGGGTCACAGCCCCGGGCACCCCGGGGTGGGTGCGCCCCGGTGACGGGCGCGTGTCCCCACAGCGCGCCCCGGACAGCGAGGACTTCCTGAGCTCCATCCTGGGCTCCGGGGACTCGGTGTCGGACTCGCCCGGCTGGTCCCCGGCCACCAGTGACAGCGGGGTGTCCGAGGACGCTCCCTCTGACCAGCACGACAGCCCCCCCCAGAGCTGTGACGGGGGTCCCCGAGAGGTCCTGTACCCCTACACCGACGCCTGCCGGGCCCAGCCCCTCCCGGCCGGGTCTGGGGTCCTGCACCCCGAGGTCTCCATCGACCTGGGTAAGCCACACTGGGAAAGGACCGGGCTGGGGGCACTGGGGACACTGGGGAGCTGAGGGCGGTGGGGGAGGTGGGGTCTCTCGGGGACTGTGAGGAAATATGGGGAGCTAGGGGAAACTGGAGAGAACTGTGAGGTCTGGTGGGCTAGGGAGGAGGTGGGCAGAGTGTGGAGAGCTTGGGAACTGCGGTGAACTGGGCAGACTGGTGTTGGGGGGGGCTAGGGCAGGATCAGAGGGACAGTTTGGGGGCACAGGCAGCAAATCAGCCTGGTTGTGGGGCCATGGCAGGGGGAGGGTCCTGCAGTGGGGACACTGGGGACAGAGGGGACACAGCACTGCTGAGAGCCCCGCTCTGCCCTCACCCAGACACGTGGCACCCTGGGTTCTTCCTGGAGGAGAGCCAGGACCTGCCCATGATCCCCCCACCCGCATCCTGTGCCCTCACCGTCAAGGACCTGCTGCTCTCGGGCAGCTCTGACAATGTGAGTCCCTGTCCCTGTGTCCCCAACACTCCCTGTCCCCAGCTGTGTCCCTCCCTGGACCCTGATCATCCCCCATTCCCATCCCTATCCCTTCCCATCCCCACACTTGTCCCCTTTCCCTTCCTGGTCCTCATCTATGGTCCCTTCCTGGCCCACGATCCCACCCCCGGGGCCAGGCAGGAGGTGACCCCCGCCTCAGAGATGTCACCATTCCATGTTCCCACAGCAGCCACAGGCTCCTGGCTCCCTGCTCCGGCCGAGCCAGGGCCACTTCCAGGAGCTGGTGCTGACGGAGGATGAGAAGAAGCTGCTGGCCAAGGAGGGGGTGACCCTGCCCACGCAGCTGCCCCTCACCAAGGTGGGTGCCAGGACGCCTGGGAAGGGTGTGGAGTGGGGGGTCCCGGCCCTGGTGGCCCTGACCCCCCCGTGTCTCCCCCAGTACGAGGAGCGGGTGCTGAAGAAGATCCGGAGGAAGATCCGGAACAAGCAGTCGGCTCAGGAGAGCCGCAAGAAGAAGAAGGAATACATCGATGGGCTGGAGAGCAGGTACAGCGCCCAGCCCCTCGCCCCGGGCATGGTGACACACCGACCCCCGGCGTGGCACCCTGGGCACTCTGCTCCTTGCCAGCCCCCCCAGCTGTCCCCTGAGCTCATCGCCCTCTCCCCATCCCAGGATGTCGGCGTGCACGGCCCAGAACCAGGAGCTGCAGAGGAAAGTCCTGCACCTGGAGAAGCAGAACTCGTAGGTGTTCTCGGGGCGGGACGGGGACCGGGTGGGGTGGGAAGTGTTGGGATGGGAGCTCATGGACTCTCCCTGTTCCCAGATCCCTCCTGGAGCAGCTGAAGAAGCTCCAGGCGATGGTGGTACAGTCCAGCAACAAGGCAGCACAGACGGGGACCTGCCTGGCGGTGCGTGGGGCCAGCAGCCGTGGCTGGAGATGGGCTGGCAGGGAGGCAGGGAGGGAGGGAGGTGCACCAGCGGGACATGTGCCAGAAGGGAGGGATGGAGGGACAGAGGCACTCCTGGTTGTGCCACCAGCTGTGTCCCTCCACCACTGTGCTCAGTGATGTCCCCTCTGTCCCCAGGTGCTGCTGCTCTCCTTCACCCTCATCGTCTTCCCCTCCATCAGCCCCTTCGCCCCCAGCAAGGCCGAGGCAAACGGCGACTTCAGGCCCGTGCGAGGTGAGGGCTGAGCAGGGGCAGTGCTGGGCAGTGCTGAGCTGTGCCAGGGCCCTGGCCCAGGCCCTGACCCTCCAGGGTGCTCAGTTTTCTCCAGGTCCCTGCACAACGCCGCCGCCTCCCGCGTGGTTCACAGCCAGCCCCAGGCCGGGAACGAGAAGCCCCTGGAGCCGCTGTGGTCGGAGCCCCTGGAGGAGACCCCCGAGACCCTGCACGAGGCTTTCCGGGGCACGTTCCCCACGCGCCCGGACAAGGTGTCCCTCCAGAATGACACACGGGCATCGGCCGCCGAGGGGTTCAGCCACGAGGACGGGGACCACGCCGAGGCTGTGCCAGGGGATGGCCCCGTGCCACACCCGGGGCTGGCATCCCTGGCGTGGTCTGAGCCCGGGCACGGCCGGCCCGCGGTGCTGGAGCCGGCGGAGGAGCTTTAGCAGCACCAGGGAGCGCGAGGGTGCCATGGGGTGACAGCACCTCATCCCCTACAGGACAAGCCCTCGGGGGGACCCCTCCAGGATCTGCCTCCGGATGCTGGACCCGCTTGGCTTTGCTCAGATCTGTGAATTGGGAAGAGGAGACCGGTTCCCACTGGCCTTACTGGGAGGGAAGGAGCTGCTCCTGCCCCCCTGGCACAGCGGGAATTGTGGAAGGGACACGGGGTCACTCAGGACGGGGCTGAGGAAGCAGGAGAGGCCCTGGGCTGGTTGGCTGCTGATGGTTGGTTTTGTTTTGGTTTTTGGTTTTTGTAAATTTTATTTTCCTCTCTAAATATAAAGTATTTTGGAAAAAACCACCTGCTGTGGTTGAAGAGGGGGTGATCCACAAGGTTTCAAGGAGTCCTGGGCCAGGGGGACCTCAAGCCCAGCTGCCATGAGGGGCCCAGGAGAGGGGGCACACACGGCCACGACCAACCTGGAGCGAGGGCCAGGGCACCCTCCCACAGCTCCCAGCCCCGAGTCCCACTGGGATCCAGCCAGCACCAGTCCCCTTCCAGGACCAAGTGACATGGAATTACAGAATCATGGAATGGTTTGGGTTGGAAGGGAACTTAAATCTCATCCAGTGCCACCCCTGCCATGGGCAGAGACATCTTCCCCTATCCCAGAATGCTCCAAGCCCCATCCAACCTGGCCTTGGACACTTCCAGGGATCCAGGGGCAGCCACAGATTCTCTGGGAATTCCATTCCAGGGCCTCCCCACCCTCACAGAGAGGAATTTCCCTGTGCAAGGTCCTCCCCAGGCCCGTGGGTGCAGCTGCTCCGTGAGCCACAATTCAAGTGTGTTTAATACTGACATAAAAAAAGGGACAATATTTAAGGGTATAAAAAAAAGTCGGTAGGAAAAGCGGCCCAGGTGAGACAGGGACAGTCCAGGTCAGGTGAGGAGAGGCTCCACCTTCATCTTCTTCACCGGCGTCGGCCCCGTGTCCAGGCCGGGCCGCTCCTGCTTGAGCCCGTCCCGGCGCTCCGGCGGCGCGTTCCCGGGACACGGCGTTCCCGCGCCGTTGTGCTGGGACAGGGGCTCCTCCTTCAGCCGCCCCTGCGGCTGCTCGGCCTCGGCCGGCTCGGCGCTCTCCACCACCACCGGCCCCGTCCACTCGGGCACCTCCAGCCCCAGGTGCTTCATCAGCTTGGTCATCACGTCATCGACGTAGCCGTGGATGCGCAGGTCGGCCTGGCGGTCCTGGGACAGCAGGGACGCGGCTCAGGGGACAAACGGCCCCTCCCGGGGACAGGGCGATGTCCCCGGCGCGCCGTTCCCGGCGGGACGTGAGCTGACCCCGGGGTGTGGGGACGGGGACGTGGGCACAGAGCCTGGCACAGCAGGGACAGAGCGTGACAGGGACAAGGGAGCTCTGGTGACACCCCAGGAACCCCCAGCTCTGGGTATTTAAGACTTCGGACAATTGGGGCACCAACATCTGAGCAGGAACTGAGCAGGACCTACACAGGCTCCGTGTGTGCGGCCACTCCATCGGGCTATAAATCCCAGAGGATACAGCAGGCTCCAGGCTGAGCTTTTACTCTGTTCCCAAGACTTGCTTGGATAAGGTTGGACAGGGCTTGGAGCAGCCTGGGATAGTGGAAGGTGTCCCTGCCCAAGGGAGGGGAATGGGATGAGCTTTAAGGTCCCTTCCAACCCAACCTTTTCCACGATTCTAATATTTACCTGCAATCTCTACGTGTTTAGCAGGAGTTGCAGGTTTAAACCCTCCAACCTGGGACTCCCAGCCTGTCTGCCTGCTAAGAGAGGCCACCTGGGAGGGGACAACGTGCAGGGACAAACTTGGGATGGGCCTGGAACAGGGGACAGGAGGGGAAAGGAGCAGGGCAGAGCTGTAGGAGCTCACTCACGTGTTTGGTTGCTTGGAGGTTGACGATGACCAACTTCCCTCCTCTCTTCTTGGTGATCAGCGGGAGGTTCCCGCTGGGTTTGATCTGCAGAGAGGTCCCCAGGGTGACGGAGAGATCGGCTTTCCTGCAAGGAGGAGCAGAAAATCCAGGATCAGGGCATGGAGGGGTGGGAAGGGACTGTTCACCTCCTGGGCAGGGTGTCAGTACCTGCAGGCTTCATCTGCCAGCGTCAGGTCACGGTCGGGCAGGGAATCTTCCCAATCCAGAATAGTGTCTCGTAACTTCCCTCTGGAAAACACACACAGGGGCCATGGTTTTCCCCGGGAAAGGCAGGAGAACAGGCAGCAGAGCCGCCCTGGCAGAGGGGACAGCGACCAGAGCGCGTCCCACCCTCCCTGTCCCACACGCGAAGGGACAGAGAGCGCCCAGAGAGATCTTCCCGCACCCTGGGGGTGGGACACCCCCACCCGAGGGGCCGGTGGGTCATCCCCACCTCCCGTGTCCCAGGAGGGATCCCTACCTGCAGGCCCGCAGCCCGCGGGCCTTGGTGACGCTGCAGAGGCGGCCCGTGGGCTTGAGCCCCATGCTGCCCACGACGGCATCGCGCACGTACTGCCTGCGGAGACACGGGCTGCTCAGGGAGGGCCGGAGTGCCCCGACAGCCCGGCACGGAAATCCCAGCCAGGCTTCCCCCCGGCATGGAAATCCCAGCCAGGCTTCCCCCCGGCATGGAAATCCCAGCCAAGCCCCCTCCCCGGGATGGAAATCCCAGCCAAGCCCCCCCAGGGCTCACGTACTTCCCGCATTTCACGCACTCTTCCACAAACATGTTCCCGTGGAGCTCGGCCAGCTTGTCCCTGCGGGAGAAAGGCACGGGTGAGCTGGGGAAGGGTGGGGAGGCCTGGGGGAACCCCCCCTCCTCCCCAGGACCCCCAAGGGCTTCCCTGCGCTCCAGCTCTGCCGGGTGATGGGTTCATCTCCCAGCAGGGACTGAGGGAGGGACAGCAGGTCCTGGCCTTTTAATTTCAATGCTTCCATCTGCAGCACTGATTCCAGCTCCTGATCCACTCAAGTGAATCTCTGCTCCTGGGAGCACCCAGATCTTTGCTTTTCCAGCACCCAACATTCCTGTCCGTCCCTGTGCTGTTCCAGCCCTCTGACACCTGTTTTTCCTAAAATTCCCCTCAGGCTCAAAGCAGAAGCCGGAGGAAAACACGGCCATGCCCTCCCTGTTTTCCTCGGAGCCCCACGCTGACTGGGAACTTCCTCCAGGCTGGGTGAGACAGGACTGACTTGATTTCCCCCAGTTTGGCCCCAGTTCAGCTTACTCAAGCACAGCCTTCGTTTGGGAGGCAGAGCTGGAACAGGAGCCAGTGTCTCCAGGCTGTGGGAGCACCATGGAATTCTGCCATCGTTCCCTGCTCCTTTTCCCATGGTTGTTTAGTTTGAAGAGACAAACACGGGGCCGGGAGCAGGAGCCAGGACTTGGGGCTTGCAGTCCCAGGAAATACCCCCTGGAGGCAGCTCTGGCTGGAGGTGTTTGTGAGATGCACCTTCGCCGAGGACGCACCGGTGCTCCTCAGTCACATCCTGACTCACGGAATCACAGAATGGGCTGGGTTGGAAAGGACCTTTAAAGATCATCCAGTGCCATCCCTGCCATGAGCCTGGACACCTTCCACCATCCCAGGCTGCTCCAAGCCCCGTCCAGCCTGGCCTTGACTGTTCCCAGGGATCACAGAATATCCTGAGCTGGAAGGGATCCACAAGGACCACGGAGTTCAGCCCCTGGCCCTGCACAGGACACCCCAACAATTCCACCCTGTGCCCGAGAGGGTTGTCCAAGGCCTGTTCCTGTTTCCATCCTTGTTTCCAGGCACGGGGCATCCCATTTTCCTCTGGGAAACCTGTGCCAGGGCCTCACCTCCCTCTATAAAACACCGGAGGTATCGGCTTCACACTCGGCATCTTTCAAGCCTCGATGACTCCCTTCAGTTTATTTTCTTCCTTGAGCTCAGCTGCTCTCCCCTCCTCTTTCCCGGCGGCTCCGAGCACTTTTCCCTCCCAAGACAATCACTGGCTGCTCTTAAGTGCTGGGAGCTCTGGCAGTGCCGTAACCGGGGTGAGACACAGCCCTGGGAGCAGCTCAGGGCNAGGAATGGGTTTTGTAACGGGCTGGAGCCCGTGAAGGACACAGCTCCACGAGGCTGTCACGAGGCTCGGGAGAGGCTCAGGTTCCTCTGAGGACAACCCTGGCACGGCCACTCCGGTCCCCTCCACGCAGGGAGTGGAGCTCTCCCACCCTCGGCTCCCGTCCCTGCAGAGGGAATCCCTCGGACCCTTGGGAATCCCCCGGATCCTTGGGAATCTTACGTGGGATCCCAACCTCGCTGCGAGGGAAGCGGAGCCCGGGTAAGTCAGAGCAGCTCCAACCGTGGGACTCTCCCTGGTTTGCCAAAATTATCCAGAGAAAAAGGCTCTTTAAGGCTCTTTTGGGCCCAGCACTGACTTTCTGCTCCCTCAGGAGATTCAACTGAAGCAAATTGAAGCAGCCGAAGCTCCGAGAGCTCCGGCAGTGCTGTAACCGGGGTGAGATACAGCCCTGGGAGCAGCTCAGGGCTCCCACCCTCCCTCCTGTCCCTCCACCCCTCCGGATGGGGATGGGGGGCATGGAAAGGACCGGAAAGCGCAGCTCCAGGTCATTCCCAGGAGCACAGGTCCTGCTTGGATCCAGCTGCTCACCCCCAGGCAGCCCCAGGTGCTCCCGGTGGCACTGAGAGCCACAACCAGCAGGACCTGGATGGGGACAGGTGTTGGATGGGGCTTGGAGCAACCCGGGATACTGGAAGGTGTCCCTGCTCTTGGCAGGGGGAACGAGATGGGCTTTAAGGTCCCTCCCAACTCAAACCATCCTGGGATTCCATGATTCCAGGATTCCATGACCTGTTTGTCCTGTGCACAAACAGCAGCTGGAAGCATTTCTAGAGAGCAGCAGCCGAGGCTGATTTCATTCCATCACCCTCTGGGTTAGAACCAGACCCTCTCTCCATTAAATTCCAGCTGGTTTATGCCCTTCCAGCTTCCACTCCCCGTATCAGCCGGGGCAGAGATTCCTCGGGAATCAAACCCCCCGTGCAGGGCTGGGACAGTACCGTGGGAATCCTGACCGCACGTGCAGGCCGTCCACGTTCTGGCTGACCAGGAATTTCAGGATTCCCACTCTCTGCAGCCCCAGCAGCGCCATGTGAGTCTTGGAGGGCCGGGCGTTCTCAAAGGTGGTGTCGAACTTCGGGGAGAGCCCTTTCTCTTCCATAGTCCAGACACCATTGGGGCCCCTGCAGCCGTGGGAAGAGCAGGGAGGGAGAGCTCAGGCTCCAGGGGCAACGCCGGCCCCATCCGTGGGAGCAGAGCTCACGGAGCAGCAGGGTTTTGGGGGCTGATGCAAACGCAGCACACGTGGGGATTCTGTGGGAACAGCTGAGATGTGCAACAGGGAGAAGGGTGTTTGCAGCTGGATCCAGGATGGACAGCAGCGATGGGACAGGTCCGGGGTAAATCAGAGCTTTCCAGGAGCTTTCCAAGAGGGAAGATGGACTTAGAGGAGGTGCCACCCTCCCAGCCCTCGGCCTTACCTGAAGTCAGGGATCCCCGAGGCCGTGCTGATCCCTGCCCCTGTGTGAAACACCACATTGGAGGAGCTCTGGATCAGGTCCGCCAGCTCCCGCACCTTCCGCTCCAGCTCCTCCGGAGGGTCGAAAATCTGGGAAAAGACACAAAATCAGCATGGGATGAAGAGATGTGGGCATGGACCTCCATGGAGAGATGTGGGGGTGGATTGTATTGGGAAGAAATCCTTCCCTGTGAGGGTGGGGAGGCCCTGGAATGGATTTCCCAGAGAAGCTGTGGCTGCCCCATCCCTGGCAGTGTCCAGGGCCAAGCTGGACGGGGCTTGGAGCACCCTGGGACAGTGGAAGGTGTCCCTGCCCATGGCAGGGGTGGCACTGGATGATCCTTCAGGTCCCTTCAACCCAAACCATTCCGGGATTCCACGATTCTTGAGCCCCAGTAACCCCAGTGACAATTCTTCCTTATCCATGAGGGATTTTGCGTTCCTTAACAACAGAAGCATTTAACGGGAGAGACTCGGCGTTGTCCGGAGCGTCTCCGTGCAGGGACAGGGCTGGGAACACCCAGCACCGACGGGAGTTTGTTGCTCTGACAGGCAGCTGGCCCAGGCTGGGCTCCAGGAGGGCCGGAGCGACCCGAGGCCACCCCACGTGTGCTCAGCCCCAGCTGTCACCAGCAGTGCCACCGGCTCTGGGGACAGGGCAGGGCCGAGGGACAGCGAGGGACATGGGAGCCACGGAGGTGGGGACACGAGACCCTGGTGTGGGCGCAGGATTTGATTCCTGAGCTGCTTCTCCAGCCCCGTCTCCTGGGGACAGGGACAAGTACGGGACCCTGAGTGTCCCTGTCCCCTCGCCACCCCCTTGGCACCGGACAGGCCCCTGAGTGTCCCTGTCCCTCCCCCCAAACCCTGTTTCAGGATTCCCAAGTACTGCTGGGGTTCAGGGAGGGAGTCATGGGGGGATCTGGGGGGCTGAGGAGGGAGCGGTTGGGTGGGGCCAGGGAGGCCATGGAAAGGGCCATGGAGGGAGCCACGGGGCGGGCTGGGGGGACATGAGGGCGACGGGGGAGCCATGGCGTGTCTGGGGACAGACACCCGCGGAAGGGGGACAAGGAGGGA
>VXAZ01000024.1:32682-57748 GCA_013399875.1 Gymnorhina tibicen
CAGCACGAGGCGGCCGAGGCCGGGCTGCGGGCGGAGGCGGCGGCGCTGGCGCAGCGGCTGCAGGAGCTGGAGCGGCGGCACGAGAAGACGTGCGAGGAGGTGTTCCGCGTGCAGCGGCAGGCGCTGTTCATGAAGAGCGAGCGGCAGGCGGCCGAGGACAGGCTGGGCGCCGCGCAGAAGCAGCTGGAGCAGGCCCAGGATGAGGCGCGGCGGCTGCGGGAGCTCCACGGCCACGCCGAGGACGCGGCACGGCTGGGCAGGGGCAGGGGCAGGAAGGTAGGGGACAGGGAATCGTGGGGGGCCGCTTGGAGGGGAATGGTGGCCTGGGAGCCGCACACGTGGAGTCACCAAATTTGGGCTGGAAGGCACCTTAAAGCTCATCCCATCCCGTCCCTGCCAGGGGCAGGGACACCTCCCACTGTCCCAGGGTGCTCCAAGCCCCATCCAACCTGGCCTTGGACACTTCAGGGATGGGGCAGCCACAGCTTCTCTGGGCACCCTGTAACCCCTGTGCCCTGTGCAGATCACGGAGCTCTCCAAGGAGGTTTTCAGGCTGAAGGAAGCCCTGAACGCACTTCCCGAGTCTAGGGGGCCCCCACAGTCCCCACCCAACACAGCCGCGCTCCAGGCCCGGATCCGGGCGCTGGAGGAGAAGCTAGAGGTGGGTACCAAGTTTTACCTGGTGGGTTCTGGGCTCCCCCGAGCCCCCAGCCCTGTGGCCAAATCCCCTCCCTGTGCTGCAGGAGACAGAGACCAGGCACAGCAAGGTGGTGACGCTGTACCGGAGCCACCTGCTCTACGCTGTGCAGGTGAGCTGGGGACAGGGCTGGGGGCAACTGGGGACAGGGCTGGGGGACTGGGCCACCTGCCATCCACAGGAGGCAACCGAGGCACCGAGCCAGGTGCCAGCCCAAGGACACACATGGAGCCTCCCTGATGTCCCTGCTTCAGCGTGCCCACCAATGTCCCCTCCACCCCAGGGCCACATGGATGAGGACGTGCAGAGACTCCTGTGCCAGATCCTGAGGATGCAGCAGCTGCAGGAGCAGGGCAGATGAGCCCCTGCCAGCACGGGTGGCACAGGGAGGGGGGGACAGGTCTGTCACAGAACCCTCTGTGTCCCTTTGCTTCTCCGGGCAGTCCCTGTCACGGGCACCCACCCCACCCCCAGCACAGCAGCAATAAAGTTATTTATAGTCATACCAATGGGGTGGCTTCTCTCTGGGGGCACCGGCGTGGGCACGGGGGGCGTTGGGCACCTGGGGACAGCAGGGGGTCGGTGCCACCATCTCCAGCCCTGCAGTCCCCCGAGGGGAGGGGTGCCCGTGAAGGGAGGTGGCATGGGAAAGGCGGGAACCCTCTTGGCCAGGGCTGGAATCCCTTTCCCATGGGCGCGGGGCGTGGGGATCCCGGTGACAGCACGCTGGGAAGCGGGTCCGTCCCCACGGGAACGGCACTTCCTGCGAGGAAATGGGCTGGGAAGCGCCGGGATCCGGCGGGGACAGTGCGGTCCCAGCTGGCCCTGCTGTGGTGAGTGTTTGGGGGCACTGGGATCCCCACGGGCAGTGGGGCGGGGGGTATTGGAGGTCTGGGGTGACCCCACAGCGCCGGGTTTGGGGCACCCCCCAAATCCAGGGAAAGCGCAGCGTGTCCCCTCTGGGGCTGAGCCAGCCCATGGCTGTGGCGGAAGGTGACAAGGGCAGGACCTGTCCCTGGGGTGCCGGGCTTGGGGACAGCCGAGAGCTCAGCTCAGCCCCCAGGCTGGGCTTTGGGGGTCTCTGTGATGGGCAGTTCTGTCCTGGATGGAGGTGGTGGCTACCCAAGGGATCCAAACCCCCGATTCCAGGTGTGGGATTGCAGGGGTGGCTGCAGGTCCCCCTGGGAAACCGTGGGAACAGCGAGAATTTTCACCCCCTCTCCTTCCTGGCTGTAGGGTCTGACCCCTGTGGAATCCATCCCTCCGCAGGGTGTGTGGCAGGGCCAGGGGGAAACTGAGGCACAGCAGCGTGGGGTTACTCCAGGGTGATGTCCGGAGATCCCTGCGGACCTTTGGTGTCCCTGCTGTCCCCTGCGCTGGGGTTTGACCGTCCTGCCTGTCCCCACAGGTGCCTGGGCAGCCCTGCTGAGTCTCCCGGCATGAGGTGGCTTTGGGTCATGGCTTTGGTGGCACCCGCCTGCACCGTCCCCTACAACGGCACGGCGGGGAGCGCTGGGGATGGGGACAACGGGGACAGAGGTATGGGGGACTGGGGGAACTGGGATGGAGGCTGGGGGGATCTGGGGAGCCTGGATACAGCAGGACTGGGCAGACTGGGAGCACTGGGGTTGGAGATTGAGGGAGCAGGGATGGAGGGGACTTGAGACACTGAGGGGACGGGACAGAATGACAGGGTCTCTATGGATAGAACTGTAGGGACTCTGGAGGGACTGGGGACATGGGGGTGCAGAACATGGGCATGGAGGGACTGGTGATGGAGAAATAGGGACCCTGGGGCTCTGGGGACATGGGGGGACCATGGACAGAGGTGGGGGATTGGGGACACTGGGAATGGCACTAGGGGGCCCAGGGAGGCCCAGACCCTTCCTCACGCAGTGTCCCTGCCCCTGCCGTGGCTGTGTCCCCACCGTGTCCCCTTGTGTCGCCCAGGCCCCTGCACCCCTCAGCACAGCCCCCTGGGCACCGAGGTGCTGCTGCCGTGCCCGGGGGGCGCGGCCGAGTGGCGCCGGGGGGGCACCGTCCTGGGCACGTCCCCTGCCCCGGGGCTGGCCCTGCCCAATGCCAGCCTGGCTCACGAGGGCCGCTACAGCTGCCACCACCCTGCCACCGGCGAGACCTGGGCCACCATCTGCCTGCGGCTGGGCTGTGAGTGACCCCCCAGCCCTGCTGTGACCCCACCGCTGGCCGGGAGTCCCCGGGGGTGCTGGCAGTGGGGTGACCCCTGTCCCCTGACCCAGACCCGCCCCCGCCACCGGCCATCGAGTGCTGGGCCACCAGCTACCCCCAGGCTGTGAACTGCTCCTGGGGGCTGAGCCCCGACCCCCTGCTGGACACCGACTTCGTGGCCACCTACAGGTCAGTGGGGGTCCCCAAAGCCTCCCCTCTGTCACCCAGCCCTGGCCCAGCTGAGCCCCCCGTGTCACCCAGCCCTTGGCGGCTGTCCCTGTGTCCCCAGGCACGGCACGGACACAGGTGAGTGCACCCTCACGGGCCCGCGGAGCTGCTCCTTCGGGGACCTGCACGTGTTTTCCCTCACTCCCTACGAGCTCAACGTGACGGCCCGGAACCCCCTGGGAGCTGCCTCTGGAATCCTGCCCTTCCTCCTGGAGAACATCAGTGAGTGCTGCGGGATGGGGGACACCCGGCTCCCCTGCAGGGCCCTCGTGGCTCACCTTGGGGTGTCCTGTGGGGCTCTCCCCTGCTTGGGATGTGGGATCATCAGTGCAATGATTTGCTGGGGCTGAGAACGTCCCTGCACAGCTCAAGGGGACACGAGGGTGCTGTCCCCAACAATCCCATGCTGGATCCCGCAGCCATCACATCCCCCTTCATCTAAAAAGGAAGGAAAGTGACTTCTTCCACGTAGTGGTGGGACAAGAGGGATGGTTTTAATCTAAAGGAGGATTTAGATGGGATATTGGGAAGGAATTCTTGGCTGTGAGGGTGGTAAGGCCCTGGAATGGATTCCCCAGAGAAGCTGTGGCTGCCCCTGGATCCCTGGAAGTGTCCAAGGCCAGGCTGGACAGGACTTGGAGCACCCTGGGACAGTGGGAGGTGTCCCTGGTGGGATGAGATGATCCTCAAGGTCCCTTCCCACCCAAACCATTCTGGAATTCTCTCATTCCTTGTCTCTCCAGTAAAGCCAGACCCCCCTGAAGCCCTGCAGGTCTCCCCCATCCCTGGGGAGCCCCAGAAGCTGCTGCTGGAGTGGAGCCCTCCATCATCCTGGCCCTTCCCAGAGTATTTCCCGCTCCAGTACCGCATCCGCTATTCCCGGGACAACGACTCCGTCCCCACCACGGTACTGCCACAACCCTGGGTAAACTGAGGCACAGCTGTGGCTGTACCCGGCGTGTCCCTGTCCCTGACCCCGCTGTCCCCAGATGGGGCCGTACGAGCTGACGTCCCACACCCTGACGGACCTGGAGCCCGCGACCCTCCACCACGTCCAGGTGGCCGCCAAGGACCTCGCGGATTCCGGGGAATTCAGCGCCTGGAGCCCGCCGGCCTCGGGGACACCCTGGGTGCGGCTGTGACCGCAGGGCAGGGCCGCCGTCCCCGTCCCCATCCTGCTCCCGTCCCTTGTGCCACCCCAGCCGCGCGGAGCCACCAGTGCTGCCAGGAATGGGCAATAAACCGGCTTGAGGCTTTGTCCCTGTCCTAATTTTGTGATGTTTGTGATGGCTGAGCTGCCCCTGGGGTCGGTCCCTTCGCTGCCCCCAGGGCCAGTCCCTCTGCTGTCCCAGGATGGTCCTTTTGCTGTTCCAGAACAATCCCTTTATTGTCCTGCGTTTGACCCTTTTTCGCCCCTGGGGTCGATCCCTTTCCTGCCCCACCACGCTCCCTTCGCCCTCCGCTCCAGCCCAGCCCCACCCCGGCCCTCAGCGACCACCGGGGCGGGGCTGTCACGGAAGCGGCGGGTCTGAGGGGTGGGCGGCCATGTCGGACGTGGGCTGGGGAGGGGGGGGGATGCCGTGATTAACGGGGGGTGCCTCACCCCTGCGCGGCGTTCCCCGGGCTGAGGCGGCCGCGGACCGGAGCCCCGGGGGGCGTCACAGGCCTCACACCGGAGCTCCGGGGGGGTCACAGGCCTCACACCGGAGCCCCGTGGCCGTTACAGACCCCGCCCCCCCCTCCGTAGTGCCGCCCGGTGGTACCNGCGCGGCCCCTCAGGGCTGAGGCGATGGCGGGAAACGGGGACAGGCAGGGACGGGTTTGGGTGGGAAGGGGACCCTAAGGATTGTCCCGGGCACCCCTGCTATGGCAGGGACACCTTCCATAGCCCAGGCTGTTCCAAGCCCCGTCCAGCCTGGTCTTGGACACTTCCAGGGATCCAGGGGCAGCCACAGCTGCTCTGGGCACCCTGTGCCAGGGCCTCCCCACCCTCACAAGGAGGAATTCCTTCCCAATATCCCGTCTCCGGGATTTGATGGGGACCTAGGCTGAGATCTGCCACCTTCCAGAGAGCACCGAGGCCTTTCCCAAGCTTTGCCAGGCTTTGTACCCTCCATATTTTCTTCACTGAGCTCTGCTGGGCTCTGGAAGCGCTTTGTGTCCTCACAGTTAATTTTGGAAAAGGGCTGGTTCGTTCCATCCCGTGAAGTTCCACCTTGCTCCAGCTGATGGCACGATTGGGAGCGTGTGGAGCCGAGGTTTTTCCCAGGAAGACAGACAGCCTGTTGGACAAGATCCCAGTTTTCCATCTCGGGTATCCGAGACGGAGCAGCCTCGCACCCGGCCAGTGTTCGTTCCCACCCGGAATGAGAGCAGGGAAGAGCCTGGTTCTTATAAAATGAGAAAATAAATACGAGTCACCAGGTCAGGGAAGGGACCGGAGTTATCTGCGGGATGAGCAACCGGCAGTTGGAGGCTCCAAAGGATTTCCAGCCCCAGGAACAGGCTCCCACCAGCAGGAGTTAATGGGATGTCAGTCCACAGGAGAGCTTCCTTCCATGGGACATGTGGGATGGAGGCAATGATCCCTGCAGGCTTCCAGCTCCTCCTGTGTCTGACTTACAGCTGTGTGACCTTCCAAACACACAGCAAAGGGAAAATCTCTGGGAAAGCGGCGGCTGCCTTTGGCCTCACGCTGACAGTCGGCTCTGGTGTGTCCATTCCATGATCCCAAACTGGCTGGGCCGCACACCTGGGCTGTCCTGGGGTGATCCTGTAACCCAAACAGCCTCTGGGGTGTCTGGAGTGAAATGGGGGGTCTGGGATGGTGCTTTTGGAGCAGCTGCTGGCTCGGGAATGCAGCTTTACAAGGCAAAAATGGATTTACATGAGGGGACAAATTCCCCCTCCTGATTATCTTGGCAATTTGCAGATTTTGCTGTGTGAGCAAGAAAAAACAATAAATTATACTGCTTATTTCAGGGAGGCAGAATTGCTTAACACTTAAAACCAGGACCATTTATTTTTCTTCCTGGCTCCATCTCATCACGTCTGACCTTAGGAAGGACGTCAGCTCTCCTGCAAAATTCGCATATTTTAGGGTGACAATAATCACTAAACCCTCCCAGGGAGTGGGACTGGTTAATACTCAGAAAGGTCTTTAAGCTTTTTGTTGGTTCAGATTTCCTAAAGCCGCTGCTGCAACACCAGGTTTGCACTGTAAAATCAGTTTAAAGCAGCAGAAATTCTGCATTCCTTCTGAAACATGATGGCAGATTCCTGAGAGCTTTTCCAGGATGGTTCCTGTGTTGTTTGTATTTGTTTTGTCCTTTTGATTTTGGGTTCTGATTCAAAAATGGCCTTGGCAGGGCAGGTTTAATTGGTGCCTGGCAGCTCTCAGATTTCACAGATGTTTCTCCGTCATTTATGTTCAGATTCTGGAGTTGTCTCTGTAACCAAAAGGCACCAGTTTTGATTAATTTATTTCTTTATTAATTTTTTCTTTGTATTTCCAGGACAAGACAGGAGCTCTTTGGGAACATGGGAACACACACAGCTACATCGCAAACCCTCTCAGCCAAGGAAACCCTGGAGGAGAGTGTCATGAGAGCCTTTTCCAGCAGGTATCCATGATCCCTGGGCAGGCTGGGAAGGGAATCTCTGACAGCACAGGAGGGTTTTGCTCCTATAATGTGACTTCCCTGGCCAGCAGCACAGGGGTGTGTAACTCAAGCCATGATTTGGGAAGAAAGGAGCCTGCACACCCTGTCTTTCCTGGGTGGAGAGCTTGGCAATCCTCACTCAGACCCTTTCCAGCCTGGGGTTTTGGCCTCGGGAGAAGGGGCCTGCTGGGGAGCTGCCACTACAAACCTTGTCTGGATCTTCTTGCACCTTCCCAAGGCTCCTGGGTTTGGTCTGGGGCTTGTTCTACCTCAGCACTGGGCAACTTCACAATTACAGCACTCCTGAGTGCCCCCCCCGTGCCAGGCAAGGGGCTCCGCTGCTTCCTGACGCTGCCCCTTCCCTCCTTCCCTTTTACAGCCCCTCCAAGTGCAGTAAAACTGCTGATTCCCATTTAATGGATAATGCTGGGCACTAACAAGCTCACCTCCCTCTTAAAAGCCTGTGCTGGCCTCAGGAGATCTAATTTAGGAACACATGGAAGGCCAGGGTGTCCTCTGGGGCTCCGGGGTGGGAGCTGCTCCGTGAGGAGCTCCAGCCTGGTTGGCTGGCAGAGCCTGGAGTACTTTTATCCATATCCAAGCTGCCAGAGGCTCCCGGCCCCACCTGAGCGTGGTGCAGGACAGACTCACCTCTGCAGCAGGCGTTTCTTCTCCCAGGGACTGGCAGCAGGATTCCATGGGAATTCCCATTTGTCCTTTGCCGTTGGGTTGAGCCACAACCTGCTTTCCCAAAGGTTTTGGGAGAGGATGGCAGAGCTCTCCAGAGCTCATCCCGTGATGTCAGACTGGCCCAGCAGAGACAAGGATGAATTCATGAGAGCAAAGTAGAGAGATTCTGCTGACATACAAAGGGAAAAGGCCTCGTTCCCAGTGCGTGACAGCGTTTGGATGTGGGAAGGTATTTCTCGGATATAGAGAAATAAATATTGGAGAGGAACTTCTCACAAGGGCCTGGAGTGCCAGGACACAGGGAATGGCTTCCCACTGCCAGAGGGCAGGGATAGATGGTATATTGGGAAGGAATTCCTCCCTGGGAGGGTGGGGAGGCCCTGGCACAGGTGCCCAGAGCAGCTGTGGCTGCCCCTGGATCCCTGGCAGTGTCCAAGGCTGGGCTGGATGGGGCTTGGAGCAGCCTGGGACAAGTGGAAGGTGTCCCTGCCCATGGCAGGGCGTGGAACTGGATGGGATTTAAGGTCCCTCCAACCCAAACCATCCTGGGATTCTTGATTCTATAAACCTGTGTTCCTAGCAAAACAGAACTCCCCAAAATGGTGACATCCACCCCCAGGAATGCCATGGTGATGGGAGTGACAGGAAATGAAGGGGGTCCTGGGTGTCCGGAGACAAGCAGGAGACATGAAAGCAGCCAGCTTCACCCTGGTCAATATGGTCTGCTTTAAACTCTGTTTTTACTTCAGATTTGGGCTGCCAATAACTCCTTCAAACAATGATCTAATGCCTGTGTGAATGTTTGTAAAACCTCACTGCTCTGGCAGGTTGAGCTCTTGCCAAGAAGCAATCACATGTAATTAGGGAGAAGGAATTGGAATCTCCTGGCCTTGCAGTGCAGCACATTTTCCAGTTGTGTTTGTCCCATTTGGACCATCTCGTTCCTGGGGGTGTGCTCCGTGCTGGGGTTTGTGGGACACGCTCCTGGCCTCAAGGGAATCTTTGGAGGAAGCACTGCCAAAAACCTGCTGGACAACTGGACATGAGGTACCTGTGCTGGGCTGGCCCTGCAGTTGTGCATCCCTGGCCTGGCTTTGGAGGGAAGGAAGGATATCAGGAATTCCGTATGCACTCCCCTGGGGCTGCCACAGTTCCCTGAGGGAGCAGTCACAGACCAGCCTGTGATCAGTTAATGGCCATGGCCTGTCTGGGGAGAGCTTCAAAGGCAAAATGAAGGAAAAACTCTTCAGGACCATCAGCATCACACCCCTGTGACAGCTGGAAATGGCTCCCCTGGTTCCCACCTGCTTATCCCTGCTTTTCCTTGGACAGGGACAGAACCTGGCAGGGGCAAAGCCCACATGGAGTTTAAACCTCAGTCCCCACACTCTCACCTGGCACCTGAGGCCCCAAAGGACATTTCCAAGCAACTTGGGAATTTCAACATGGAAAGTTTGATAAGAAAACCCTTCTTGAAATTCCTGGAGCATCCTGAAATTCCCTTCACTCCCTTGTCTAGTTCTGGAGAACCAGACCTGTTGTGCAGTTTCTGGGGTGTTGTCCTGAAACAACAGGAGGTCAGGGAACACAGGTCAGGTCCTGTGGGACGGGGAGCTGTTATTTATGGAAGGAATTTTTTCCTGCATGTGAGACAGAGAGGTGGATTCTGCTCTCCAGTGGGGTTTGAAATCCTAAATTCCAGCCAAGAGTCATCACATAAACTGGTGCTGAAGAACCTGACCTAGTTGGAATAATTGGAGGTAATTGTCAGCTCTTTCCAGATGACAAAACCCTTAATCACCAGCAGATGCTCAGCCAACCTCACAAAAAAGGCTGCAAACCCAGGGTGGAATGGGGAGGATTGCTGTCCCGGAGGCACCAAGTTTCAGGAATGGGCAGGAATCTTCCTTAGGGGTTTTTCCAATACATGGTCAGACGCTGGGACTGGGGCAGTGGTTTGTGCTCACAGCCTGGGCATCTCTCCAGAAATCTGGAATTGTGCCATGAGCTCAGAGCTGAGTGACGCTGAAATATCCGGGAACAATCGGAGATGGGCAACTCTGAAATGAGGAGCTGAAAGTTTGGGCTGCTCCGTGGGTTCTTGACCCAGGTCCTTGAATCCAGACTCAGATCCCTGAGGTAGCCTGGGGTTTCCTGAAGCTTGGGATGGGTTGGATGTGAGTTGGCCGCACTCACACAAAGCTGCAGGAATCACCTCAGGTTCCACCTGGGAGTTTGCAAGTAGGCAAAGCCCTGAAGAGAGAAGATGGGATCTGGTGGGGATCAGGATGCTGATGGAAGAGCAGGATTCCTGGCGCTACCTGGGATATCCCAGTCTCAGCTGGGCTCCTGGGGGTGTGGAGACACTCTACAAGTAGAAATGATCCTTCTAGAAGGGTCTGACCCTACCAGACAATTACCTGGATTGCTCATTAATCACAGAATTGTAGAACCATGGAATGTCCTGAGTTGGGAGGGATCCACAAGGATCAGAGTCCAGGTCCTGGCCCTGCACAGACACCCAAGAATCCCACCCTGTGCCTGAGAGCATTGTCCAAACGCTCCTGGAGCTCTGGCAGCCTTGGGAATGTGACCATTCCCTGGCCAGAGCACTTGCAAATTCCAGGAATCAGGATTTGCCAGAGATGTTTTCCCTTGTACAATTAGATGGCAAAAAACTGGGAACCCCTGAAAGTGTTGAGAGCAAGGAGCTGCCCTTGTACCCAGGCAGGGGCTGTGACAGCTGGACTTTAATTACACAGTGCTGTAATGAGGCACTGGGAGGCTCTGGAGTGGCTCTCAGCACATTTGGTGTTTTACAGCCACGGGGATTCATCCCTTCCCGTACAACCTCCTGCAGTGGGACCAATAACCAGGGACCCTGCCTGGAAACCAACGGCTCCCCTGGGAGCGTGTCTGGGACAAGACTCATTCCCGGCTCTTTGAAGTGGGCAGTAATGTGGAAACAGTGACAGCAGCACCGTTCCCATGAACCAGGGGTCTCCCGTGGGGGCAGGGGCTCTGCAGCCGAAAAAGGGGGAAAAATGAACCACCACACCTTTGGGAAGAGGTTGGTGTGCCCAGGATGGGAGTGCAGGGCTGGGCTATCCTCCCTTCCTGGGATGGAGCTGCCGGCCCAGGGGAGGCTGGACTGGACTTTGTGGTCCAAGGGAGGCTGGGATGGAGCTGCTGTCCCAGGGAAGGCTGGTTGGGAGCCATGACCTCCTGTTGGAGCACTCCAGACCGACAGAACTCAGCAGCTGCATGAACTGGTTGTGGCCTCAAGCAAAGGCCATTCCTCCGCCGCTGGCTCCTGCCAGATGGTCCCAGCCCAGGCTCAGGGCCTCACGTCCCCTCTCAGCTCTGCTTTTCATGTGTCTCTCCCCAAAAAAGGGTTGGGCCGGTGCCAGACTCCAGCAAACCCTCCGGAGCAGTCCCCCAGCTCTGGCAGGTCACCGGTGCTGGAACCAGGTCCGTGTCCTGCCTCTCCAGCCCAGACATCCTCCTCGGCTCTCCCTGCCAGCTCTGGAATGAAAAATGGCTCTGCTCTTCTGTCTGCTTCCATTCGAATCCCTCTAGGAAAGAGCTCGTGTTCTCCAGCCCTGTGCTGCTGAAATTAGCACTGGCATCCTGCAGGATTCCAGGCTTGACTTGCGCCTCCAGGAGTGGGAAGAGCTGCCGAGACTGCGGAGACAAGTTGGATGTGAGAGCCAAGTGTCCAAAAGAACACGTTCAGGAACAACACAGAGAGCAGGAGGTGCTCCAGCACGACAGGGAAATCATCCTGCTGAGGATAAAACTCCCAAAAAAAGTGTTCTTGGGGAGCCAGGAAGGGTTAAACCATGGCACAAGGTTTGGGACAGCTGCAGGATGCTGGAGTGGGCACTGGGATTGGAACCAGGATGACAGTTTTAGGTCACTCACAAAGCTTTCTAATTACACTTTTTTGGGGGAAAAAAAAGAAAAAAAATGGTGTGTTTGATTCTATAAGTGCTGAACATTCCACAATTGCTGTGTTTAATAAATACAGCGGGGGCTCCTAGGAGACTGAATGGGGCTGAATGAATGAAGTATGTGAGACATCTGAAACCTATTAGTTGGAGCAAACTGGTGGAGAGGCAGGAATTCTTCTCTTTTTAAAAATATTTATACATTTTCCTTTCATGTCAGGCCAACATCTTATTTGGGGTTATGTTCCAGTGGAAGGAAAGGTGTGTCGGGGGGAAATGCAGGGGGAGGGGAGGTGCAGATTTGGGTCAGGCCCAAAAGGAGCAGAAGGGCTGGGTGGCTTTGGGGCCATATTTTCCTTTTGGAATCGAACCCAGCACGCTGATCCACCAGGGGACTTTGCCCCAGCCGCGATGGGGATGAATGTTTTGGGATTTGGTTCATTTTGGAGTGTTTTTGGGAGCTTGTCCCACCTGGAGCCCCTCCCTTGAGGCACCAGAAGAACTCCCCAGCCCTCTCCAGATGAGGTTTATGGAGCCACGGGTCTGGTTTAATCTGGTTTGGATATTTAGGCTGGAATTAGAGCACACATCCAGTGCCTTCTCCACCGCATGGACAGCTCCAGGAGGTCCCACCAGTGCCCAGCAGCAGCAGGAATGTGCCGTGTGCCACATCCTGGAGGTTTCCACCCAGGCTTCTCGTGCAGAATTACCTCACTGGCTTAGGAAAAGGCAGAAAAGTAGGGGAGATGGATGGGAAGGACGCAGAACATTCCTCCAGGGAATAAGCAGAGCTAACACCTCTTCAGGAGCCACTTCACCTGCGTGGAAGTCTCTGGAAAGGGAGAGAACGAGTTGACAACACCCAGCTCCAGTCTGGGCAGATCATTCCAAATGGAGCCTGAATTCCTGCTGGAAGTTGTGGTTGTTTGTCTCAGGAGCTCACCCAAGGCTTGGAGTGACATCTGAGCTCACCTCTGCTTGCGCAGGAGCTCTGGATCAAAGCTAAGGATGGTGTCAGAAAGGCCTGGATTTTGCAGTGTTTTCCAGCTGATAAGAGATATGTAAATTATCCCTGCTTTCCTGTGATCCCTAATGATCTTTATTCAGCCCACTTTTACTGCAGCACACACTCAACCCTTTCCCTCCAGGCTTCCTGAAATGAAAATGAGAAGTTTTAGGGAACTCGGAATTTGCAAATGTCTCCCATTATCCTTCTAATCTCCCCAAACTGATTAAATCAGAGGATATCTCCCCACTCCATAGGAAACAGATGTTCCTCTTGCAGCAGGGACATGCAGGAGGCATCCTGAAATTTGTTTAATTTAGAGTCTCTTGGAGATGGGATTTTTGGGGGGTTACAGCCTTCGATGTCCGAGCTTGGGTCTGGCTGAATTTGGAGTGGTGCCAGTAAGGAATTTCTGTGGAGTTTTTTTCCATCATTAGTGAAGAGAAACTCAACATCCCTGAGCTGAGAGCTTGGAAAATAACTTTGGAGTGGTTTTTGATGGCATCTTTCAGTCAGTTTAGACGTGAAAACCTGACTGGGACATGGGATGAGGCTGGGTCTCATTTTGTAGGGGAATAGTGGAACCCATTCCAAGAGTCCATGAATGGATTTAACTCTTTCTGGGGCTGTAGGGAATGAGGCACTCGGAAAACATCCTTTTCCATCCCTCTGATTGCATCTGTTCCCCATCAGTGGAAGGATCTCGGTGGATTTCACTCTCATCACTTTTGTCCACCTGTAACTCTTGGGTTTTCAGATCTCTCCTTTTTATTTCTTCTCTTCTTTTTTACCACGTTCAAACACAATTCTGTTTTTGCTGAAGACACCGAGGGAAGCTGCCCAGAGCAGCTGTGGCTGCCCCATCCCTGGAAGTGTCCGAGGCTGGACAGGGCTTGGAGCGACCTGAGACAGTGGAAGGTGCCCCCGCCCACGGTAGGGGGTAGAATGGGATCATCCTTCAGATCTTTCCACCCCAAACCACTCTGGGATTCTAAATGTCAGTGCTATTTCTAAAGTATCTTGATTTTCCTCTGGATTGGAGGTTCTCAGTGTGTGTCCATCTGTGCATGTGTGGGTGGTGGTTGCATTTCAGAATTTCCAGGACTGTTATAGCTCTTATGTTTTTTCCAAACAACTTCCTCCGGTGTGAGTTCTCCCTCCTGAAGGATCCGGACTCCACTCGGAAGAGTTCTCCATATATGAGGGAAGCTGAATTATATCTCTCACTGGAGATGATTTAAGGGTTCCTCCAAAGCAGAACCACGTAACAACAATGCAGAGTTGTTTTAGATATTGGACACATTTTCCACCCTCCACGTGTTGATGATGCCAGTGACAAACTGTGGAAAAAACTCCTTAAGTGTGAGCCAAGAATTCCCTTCATCAGCCTCTTGCTAAGGTGCACAACTTATCCCAGTTTATCCCGGCCTCAGCCTTGCTCAGACACATTCTCAAGGCGTGTCTCCTCCGAGCCTCTTGGGAGCACCATTTCCACGTCTGTTTGGACTGGCTGGACACGTCACCTCCCCTGTTCCCATCCCTGTCCCTGTCCCTGGAGGGGGACGGGTGTCTCCAGCCAGGGACCGGTCCTGGAGGGGGAAGTGACCCATGGAATGTGAGGAGGAGGAGCTGGAGCCCAGCGGTTGGATGGGGCAGCCTTGGCAGGTGCTGAGCTGTTCCTGAATTAAACACAACTGTGGTTATTTAAAGCAGCTTGGGGCAGTGCTCTGGGTCGGGAAAGGCGATGGATTGGGAGCATTCCCAGAGTCCTGTCTGGGGACAGAGAGGGACAGTGGCAGCAGTTGAACGGATGGCTTGGACCCAGACAAGGTGACTGCCGGGGATGTTTAATAACATCCCTTTCCTCCTGAGGAAGGCACTGATCTCTTCCCTCTGGGAGCAGGGACAGGACCCAGGGAGCGGCTGGAGCTGTGTCGGGGTTGGGATGGAGATCAGGAAAGGTTCACCCACATGGGATGTTCCTGCAGTGGGCAGGACTTACCCAGTGCTCCTGGGCTCCAGCTCCCCCCCTCTCCCTGCTGTGCCTCAGTGGGGTTTCAGTGTTTGTGTCCTCAGTACTGTTCCTGGAGCCTGGCCCCAGCCTCTCCTTCAGGGAATGACCGAGCCTGAGCACGGTAGCTGGGATAGAGAATTTGCATTGGAATAAAGAGTCCAAAAGCTGGGGTCAGCTTTGACCAGAAACACAGAGTTCTTGGGCTGTGAAAAACTGCTGCAAAAACAGCAAGTTCAGGCTCCCTGGCTGCTGAGTTTTGTCTGAACACGGAGGCTGAATACCATCAGAATAGTTTTGTTTTATTTCCAACTTGCCTGAAACCAGAGATTCCTGGGAGATATCCAAGCCAGTCGCTGAACCCAACTGGATTTTGGTTGCTCTATCGCCTGTGAACCTGAAATTCTGGAGCTGCTCTGATCCCTGCAGCACTTTGGTTGTCCCAGCTCCCTCTCCCGGCATCCCAGTGACCCTTTCACAATCTCTTTGTGTCAGGCTGTGGTTTGTATTTGTCGTATGTTTCACATTCCCACTATATCATGGATTGGGTTGGGTTGGAAGGATCCTGAAGGGCCATTCCCACCCCTGCCATGGGCAGGGACACCTTCCCGGATCCCAGGGTGCTCCAATCTGGCCTTGGGCACTTCCAGGGATCCAGGGGCAGCCACAGCTGCTCGGGGCACCCTGTGCCAGGGCCTCCCCACCCTCCCAGGGAGGAATTCCTTCCCAATATCCCATCCAGCCCTGCCCTCTGGCAGTGGGAAGCCATTCCCTGTGTCTTGTCCCTCCATCCCATGTCCCAAGTCCCTCTTGCCTCGCCGTTGTCTGTTGAAAGAGCAGCAGGATTCCTGTGTTTTGTCCCGAGCACGGAGGGAGCAGAGCTGAGCCCAACTCCGGCAGATCCAAAGGTGGGGAAGCAGCCAAGGGCTTGGAATCCGTCCTGGGCTGGGAGCGGAGCAGAGCCCTGAGCTCAGCGCCGGGGCAGCTCCACACATGGAACGTGACAGCTTTGGAGAACGGCACCTCTGCCGTCCTCAGTTCCAGGAATGTTCTAGGAAGTGGGCAGGAGCCTCCTGGTTTTGGGGAGAGCGGGAGCAGCCCGATTTCCCTGGAGTTCGCCTGTGGTCTCTCAGATGCCGCTGTGGCACGGCAGCCACGGTGTCCGGGTGGTGTTTGGGGCTTGGAGCCCCCCTGCCCCCCATTTCCCCTGAGTGCTTCCCTCCCTCTATCCCCTTCCCTCTCATCCCACCAAACCTTTTCCCTGCAGCTGGCAGAAAATGGGATTTTCTAGTTAATACCAAAATAAACACAGCAGTGTCCAGCACGGGAGGGGAGAGGGAAGGAGAGGCAGGGGCTGGGATGGACAAGGAGCACGGGGCTGTACATCCCAGAGAGCTGGAGGTGCTGCAGGACGGGAAAATCCTGAGGGAATCAGCAGAGCTGGGATGGGATCTGAGTGCTTTTCCAGCTCCTGCAGCCTTAGGAGTGTTCCTTGTGGGATTTCTCTCCCTTTTCCCAGGCAGTGCTGAGCATTTGGGGTTTGTTCCAGGGCTCTTCTTTGTCGTGATGGGGAAAACATGAGCAGAGTCACTTCTCCACTCCCTGTAACAGGAATAAAACAGGAGCAGAGGAGAGAGCCTGGTGGGGGCCAAAAGGTCTTGCAGAAGTTGCCTCCATGGAATGGCAGTGAGCAGAAATCTCCAAGGGTATTCCAGGAGCTTGGATATTCTCCCCGTGTTAGGCCAGGTTCCACGCCCCTGCTGGGAAGGATTCAGACCCCGGAGCTATGTTGACTTGGTGCCCGATTTGATTCCTTTCCCTGGGGAATGCACACACAAATGAATGGTTGGAAAAGTGGATCCAGCCTTTGCTGAGAAGGAGGAAATTGTGATCCCCTCCAAACCCCTGGCAGTCCCAAAGCCCTGGGATCAGATCTTGCTTGGATTTTCCTCCTTCCTTCCTGCCCGTGCTCATTCACTTCACCAAGCAGCTGGAATCCAGCACACGGCAGGAGCCCGGCTGTGAACAAGGAGTGGGAAGAGGGATGCCCAGGAATCCTTAAGGTCCTTCCCACCCAAACCATCCTGAGATCCTGTGATTTATGATCCAAGTGTACCTTTATGCCCCATATCCCCTTCCTCTGTCCCAGCCAGGCAAACTCCTTCGCTGCCCCCCAAATCCCTTCGGACAAACACCAGGAGAGCACGGAAGAATCCAGCTGAGGGGCTGAAAGTGGTTAAGGAGCAAGATTAGATCAAATATTTCCGAGCATCTGGGGCTTCTTGACCACCCCATTGTGGCCCATCCCCGGCTGTCAGACCCTGAGCATTCCCAGAAGGAGTTAAGGGAGACCTGGGCGGGAGCCAAGAGCTTTTGCCGGAAGCTTTATCTTCCCCCCCAAAATCTGATGTCTGGAGCTCTGGACAAGGCATTGTCCTCATAAAACACAACAAGAACAACAAAACAAGCCCTGCTATTCACAGCTCTGTAACAAGCCATAAAATGGGGAAAAAAAGGCAAAAAAAAAGCCCTGGAAATGTAAGAGTTTTATTAAACTGGAACCATGTGTTTCCCATAGTCCCGTCTCCATAAGCTGTGCACATCCCGTCCATGTTTATGTTCTCCTCGGGGGTGTGAGGGGGTTTTTTCCATGCCTGGGAATGATTAGGAGGAGGGAGCCTGGATGAACTCATGTCTCCTGTGAGCAGCACCAGGAAACCTGCACACACCGGGAGAGGCACAAATCCTGCGGGAATGGCCGTGGAAAGGCAGGAGACTGGGAAGGGGGAAAGGCGAGGTAAGGCAAGGAAAAAGGAAAAAGGAGAATTCCAGATGGAAAAAGAGGAGAAAGTTGTCCCTTGTGGCTCGCTGTAGAAGGTGTGTATTGAAGTGCTGGACTGAGGATATTCCCTGGATGTTCCTGAGGGCCTGGAGCGATCCTGCCTCACCCAGGGAGGCTCGGAGAGGCCCTGGGCTATGTGTGGCTTGAACACCTCCTCTTCCCTTCTGGGGTCTCCAGCACCCACCAGGCATTCCTAAAATGAGGAGATTGATCCTGGAAAAGAGACTGGAGCTCCCTGGAGACTTCAGGAGCCCAGGCAAGCAGAAGGGCCAGGTCTGGGATGTGCCAGGAGCCTTCGGAGACATTTGGGCACAAGGAGTGGCCACAGCGTCTGTGGGGAGCTGGGTGGTGAAGTTGGAAGTTCAGATTTGGGCAGGAATGGCCCAGGAAGGAGGCTCAGAGGAGGAATCTCGGGGGAAATGGGTAATGGGATATTTTTAGCTGGAATTGGCAATGCTGTGGTTGTTTCCACGTGGGTGAACAGCCCCAGGGAGGACTGGGAAGGATTGGGAATCATCCCCTGTTCAGTGAGCAGGTGTGGTGACATCTGCACGGTGACAGAGCTTCAGAGAAGGGACATTACATCATGGAGAGTGACCTCAGAGATCCCAGAGATTACGGAATTTCACCCATTTTTCCTGGTCCTGAGCCCGTTCCCTCCCTCTGGCCGGTGCCTCTCCTCCTGCAGGACATCCAGGCTTGCCCGTGGCACCAAGGGCGGGGGATCCATGATTTCCTGGGCATCTGGTTGCAGATCCCAGGCTGGTTTAGGCTGTAAGTGCCCTTGAAGCTGCTCCCATTCCATGGGCAGGGACACCTTCCACAGAGCAGGTGCTGTTAAAACTTCCCTCCTTATTTCTCATTTGGGATCCTCTGGATTTGGCATCCAGCTGATGATGGGTTTTTTCCCCAATGATAAAGGGGTTTTTTCTATCCCACATTCCCCTTCTCCAGTGATATCCATGCCTGGCAATCGAGTTATCCCTCAGACTTCCTTTAGTTTTGATAAAGTGGCTCCCTCAGCTTTGCCAGCCCTGGGACCAGGGACTTTCTCCAGGCCTTTGATCACTTTTGGAGCAGTTTTACAGCTCCTGGGCCTCAGCTCGTTCCCTTTGATGGCCCTGTCCTTATCCCTGTGGAAAACTCATCCAGTTTGGGGTCTGCAAATGTTCCTAGCAGTACTTGGACATCTTTTGCTCTGTTGCTCCAAGCCCTGTCCAACCTGGCCTTAGACATTTCCAGGGATGGGACAGCCACAGCTTTTCTGGGAATTCCATTCCAGGGCATCCCCCCCCTCATAGGGAACAATTCCTTCCCAGTATCCCACCTATCCCTGCCCTCTGTCCGTGGGAAGCCATTCCCTGTGTCCTGTCCCTCCAGGACAGTTTAGGAACGACACAGGCCATGCAGCCGAACGTGGGATACTCAGGATGTGGGATTTGGTGGTCATTCTGTTCCTTCAGCCTTTTAATTCCTCCTCTTGGTGAACGCCTTGAACACATCCCAAAAATAAGGATTCGTGGGAGTGGAGCCAACGAACACCAGCACCTTTCCTGGCAGAATTCCTGCTCCCCCTGCAGCTGCACCAGCCCTGCGAGGCCAAATCCACCTCCTGCTCCGTGTCCGCCGCCAGCCGGGAGCGGCCTTTCCAAGGGAGCGACTCCCGGAGGCGTTGGCACCGAGGGAAACGTGCTCCTGCTGCTGGGTCCCAGCTGGCAGCGGGCAGGGGGAGCAGGAGAAAGAGGGGTTTGCACCTCCTGGGGAAGGCAGAGCTGAGCTGTTCCCTCCAATCTATAAAGATTAAAAGGAAACAGATTTTCTGCTGGCTCTGGGTTTGTTCCCTCGTTACCCCGAGCTGGGAAAGGGACCCTGCAGGACGGGCTGGGGGTGTCCTGGCCAAGGGTGACATCACTGAGGGGCTGACCCCCAGCGAGGGGACGGTGACTCGCACACGACCCTGGCAGGCAGAGCCCTGAGCGAGCCGAAGGATTCCAAAGGAAAATCTCCTTCCCCAGACCTTGCAATGTTAATAATGTTTGCAAGACAACAAAATAATGATGCAACTCCCAGGGGACGTGGAAGGGGCTTTGCCAGACAGCTCAGACACAAAGGCTCTGCTGTGTGTGCTTCCTGCACTGATCTCATGGAATGCCAGGAATCACGGAATCCCAGACTCCCAGAATGATTTGGGTTGGAAGGGACCTTAAGGATCAAACCAAACCCCTCCGTCCTGGCGCAGTCGGTGGCTGTCGGATCCCAGGGATTGCTGCACACAAATTTCTTCCCATCCCTTTTGGTCTTGCTGTGTTTTCCAGAAACTCCTTTCAAATGTATCCTGAAGGTTTTGGACTCTTCCTAGACCAGTCAGACCAGTACCCAGCCGGACCCTCGTGGCTGAGATAAAGTGATAAACCTCTGGAAGCCAGGTTCGGAGCAAGAATCCTCCAGTCCTCCGTGGCCTGCCTGCCATAAGCGAGGCCATGGCCCACTTGGGGCAGGGAGGGAGTTTAGGATCTGGATACCATCCACGAGGGGATGTCTGCAGGGCAGGACAACCGTCCTTGGGGTAACTCGGATGAAGTTTGTTCCCCTCTTCCTTTGGGTGGCAGAGTCAGGCTCTGCTCCAGCACTTGGGATGTCCCAGGGAGGCCACGGGGCTGGATTTGCTGCTGGGGAGCAAAATCCAGTGTTTTTGTGGCCCTGGGCTGCAGCTGTGCCATGGCCAAGCTGCTCCACGCAGGCTGAGCTGGGGCAGCTCCAGCCTTGCCTGGGTGGTCTGGCAGCTCTCGAGCTCCAGACGCTCCTTGTGCAGCCCCTTCCGAGGGGGAGAATCCTGGGACGGGGAGGGAAGGGAGGGATGCCCAGGCAGGAGGAGAGCTGAGAGGGTTTGCATTTACCAGCTGATCCTGCACGACAAGCAAATCAAACCCTCTGGATCTCCTTGGAGCAGGATCAAATCAACGCTTGGGGAAGAGTTAAAGAGGATCCATCCGCCCCGAGCAGTCAGCGATGCTCAGCCTGGCTGGTGCACCGTGGAATCACAGAATATTCCGGGCTGGAAGGGACCCGCAAGGACCATCGAGCCCAACCAACCCTGAATGAAATGGCCCCTTTAACCTGGGATCCCGGGATGGTTTGGGCTCAAGGGCACCTTGGAGCTCAATCCCTGTCGTGGGACACCTTCACCTCTGTGTGACCACAGCGATGATCGGAGGGATGGATTCCCTCTCCCGTGAGGAACAGCTGAGAGAATCGGGCTGATCCAGAGCCCAGGAACCCCGATAGGACACAGACTTTTCATTTAATCCTGTCCCCATCAGCAGCTCCTCAGCCTTTGGTCACAGCTGTTCTCCTGTCCTGCTGAAATCCCATCAGCTCTTCACGTGGAGGATCCAGCACCTCTTGTCTCTCTCTCTTTCCAAGTTCCTCTTCGTGCCTGAATTCCTGAGCCATGAACCCCCCTGCTTTTCAAAGGAAGGGCTCTTCACACACCAAACGAGGTTTGCTCCTTTCTTTTCCCATTTTTACTTCAGCACAGAGCCCTGCTCAGCTGAGGGCGATGGGGAGAGGCCTTGTGAGTAACCCTGGAGTGTCATCCTTGCCCTCTGCTCCCCTCCTGAACCTCCCCAGTCCCTGTGGATTCATTCCTTTGCTCCCTCCTTGTGCCGGCTGATGCTCTGGGCTCAGATTGGGCACAGCGTTCCTGGGCACCTCCTGGTTTTTCCTCGTTTGTGGAGGATGTTTTCCACAAGGAATGGCTCCAACCTGTGCCTGCTCGTGGCTCGGATGTGCTTGGAAGGCAAGTGCAGAGCTCTGCCCCATCCTCACCTTCAGGAGAATCCGGTGTGGATTCTGCACACTGAGCTGTAGGAAGGGATATCAATATCCCAGCTTTCCCTAAAATGATCCTCTTGTTTTCCCTTGAAATCAGCTCACCTGGAGTTCTCACCTTCCACGGGAGAAGGGTGCTGATGTGGTCCCTTGTCCTAAAGAAAATTCCAGCTCCTCTGTAGAAAGTGGTTTCTTTTGGCTCTGCCTTGGCAGACCCAGGCAGCGAGTGGCTGGAAATCCTGCCCACGGCACCGAGCAGGAGTTCCTGGGATCTGGGGAGCTGGGCCAGGGCTCTCCATCTGTTCCAGCCCCGCTGCCAAGTTAAACTTCTGTGCTGCAGATTGCACAAAGGGGAGAAAAGAGCCACAAAAAAAGGTTGGAAAACGGGAAACTCGGAATTCGACCGAGGGCAAAGGCAGCGAGGTGGGGCTGGAGCAGACAGATGTGGTGGGGAGAGTCACATCTGCCTGGGGTGGCCACTCCTCACCCCAGGAACCCACTCCCGTGGTGGGGACACTTCTCACCCCAGGAACAAGGGCTGGATGTGCCTCCAGCCCACCTGAGGGCAACAAGAAAGGTGTTTGTATCCCTGCTTGGAATTTCACAGGAAATGGAGGGATCGCCTTACTCCTGGCAGGAGAAAGAGGCAATTTTCCTTCTAAATCAGGCAGCTCCAGTGTCAAAAGTTCCACAGCGAAATCCCACTGCACTCAGAGTAGGGCTTTTTATGAATAAAATCTTAATAAATGTCCAGGGCTTGATTTTTTGCAGCAGCCTCGCCTGGCTTTGATCTCCCCTTGCCTGGGCTCAGCCCCTGCCAAGCCAAAGAGGGAAAAAGTCCCTTTCCCTGGGTTTAAAGCAAAGGGTGTTTTTTTAAAGCTCTTGGCTGTGGAGCCGTGTGTGATACATCATCCCTCGGCCCCATCCCTCCTCTCCCAAATCCAGAGCACACACTGAAACAATTTCCCTGTGGTTTCCCTCCTTGGTGGAGTCGAATTCCTAGAAAACAAAAGGAATGTTGCAACCGTGGTCACAAGCTCGGAGGCTGGAAATGTTACACACGGCCGGGAGCCCTGGCGTGTCCTCAGCGGGGACCTGGGATCAGCCCTGGCTGGTGGCACCTCGATCCCAGTCCCACATCCCTGGAGCGTAATTCCTCCCACGTGTGTGTAAAATTAGGGAGTTTCTCCAGCCCTGGGAAGTGCAGGAGGCAGAGAGCATTTAGGGAATTCTGCTGGCTCTTTGCCCCGGCCCTGAGGTCACTCAGAGCTCCCTGAGGTCTTGGTCTGGGTCTGACCTGGTCCTGTCTAAACCCAGAGTCTTGGGATGGGCACAGACTCATCCAAGTGAATCCACAATGAATGCAGAGCCAGGGCTTCCTCCCTGGGAGGGCGGTGGGGCCCTGGAAGAGATTCCCAGAGAAGCTGTGGCTGCCACAAGGATCCCTTGGGATGTTTTTGGTGTTGGGGTTTTTTGGGTAAATTTTAAGGGCATCTGGACAAGGTGCAGGATTGATGTGGATCATCCCAGGAGGTGCCAGCCACGGCCTGCTGTTCCCTGCTGTCAGGAGATGGGATCGTTGGCATCCTTGGGATCACCTGTTCCCTGGGCTCACCCACGGAATTCTCTGGCTTGGAAAGTTCTCAGGAGCCCTCCCGTTCACACGGGACATTTTTAATGTGTTTTTGGCCAACAAAGGTCACTGCACTGAGCTGAAGGTGAGGCAGGAAGGTGCTCCAGGCTGATCATTTATTTAATGTCAGGGAGGAGGAGAAACCAGCCCAGTTTGGGGCTAAAAAGCTGCGGGTTGTGCGTGGGGCTGGGAGCAAGGGAAGGAGTTAATGCTGTGGAACAATTTCCCCGAGGAAAGCTCTGCCTGGGTTGGTTCCTGAGTGTCTCTCGGTGCCTCATGTGGTGCTGCTCGCTGCCACTTTTGATCTCCAATTCCTTCTGAAATTCAATGGGAAGGTTCTGGAAATCCTGGGCAGTGCAGGTCCAGCAGCCACATCCTCGTCCCCGTGCCCCCCTCGGCCCCTTTTACCCCATTCCCGTGGATTGAACCCCTCCATTCCCTGCTTCCCGAGCAGAGTGAGCAGCGTGGGCTGGCCGGGACGGAGCCGTGCCGGGAGCTGCGAGCAGCAGCATCAATCCCACATTCCCTGACCTTGGCTCCCTGCAAGGATTGCAGCACAAGAGCCTGAGCTGGCTTTTTTTCCCTGATTTTGTTTGAAATGACATCACGGTTCAGAGCTGTTGCTGCCCTGACAGCAGTTGTGTCATCCTGGGAGAAGAGCACGGACTAATTTTAGCAGTTTTTAGATGACACTTTTAATAAAGGCAGGAATGGAAAAGTTCAAGGGGCTTTCAGTCAGCTTTGCTAGGGGTTCCTGACAGGCCCTGACAGGCCCTGATGGCCCCAGCCTATCAAAGCTCCACTTTGATACAGAAGTGAAGGAAAGAGGTGAAAGAATCAGGGCTGACACCCAAATTCCAGCTCTCGTCAGACTTGGGAGATCAAAGAACCCCGGGATGGTTTGGGTTGGAAGGGAACTTAAATCTCATCTCATGCACCTTCCCTGATCCCAGGCTGCTCCAAGCCCCATCCAGCCTGGCCTTGGGCACTGCCAGGGATCCAGGGGCAGCCACAGCTGCTCTGGGAAATCCATTCCAGGGCCTTACCACCCTCCCAGGGAGGAATTCCTTCCCAATATCCCATCTAACCCCTCCTCTCTGTCCATGTACAACCATTCCCTGTGTCCTGTCCCTCCATCCCTTGTCCAATCTCCCTCTCCGTGTTTCTTGTGGCTCCTTTGGGCACTGAAAATCCACAGCTGGGCCACCCCAGATCTTCTCTTCTCCAGGCTGGACAGCCTCAGTTCCTGATATCCCAGGTCCTGATATCCCAGCTCCTGGTATCCCAACTCCTGGTACCATTTCCTCCCAGAGAAAGAACCATGAGCTTGCTGAGCATTAAAATGTAAATGTTGAATTTAACAACTTTTAAGTAGCTTTAAACCCCTTCCCCGGGCATTTCCGTGGTTCCAATGACATTCATTAATGAGGATCTCATCCTATTTTCCCAGAGGATTTTCCCGGACAGTCCATGTGCAACCTGGAGCTCCCCAAAATGAAGAGATTGGATCTTTTTCTCTGCCCTCATTTGCATTATTTAGTGCCCCCAGTTCCACCTGGATGCACAGGAGACATGGCAAAAATTCCTGGATCCAGACTGGGAAAAACTCCTAAGTCCATTCTGGGTTTGTTAAATAGTTTGGACAGATCATGAATCATCTGCAAATGTTTGATTTCATTAATGGCACAGCTCTAGGCTGTACTTTTCCCCTTTCCAAACAACATTTTAGGAGCTTGAATAAATACAATAACTGAAAATTAATTTAAAAACCCCTTAAAACCAAATCTGTATTATTGAAATCAAATCCTATGTTCAGGTCAAGCTGAAATGTTCATCAAATCACCCCTAAATGACTCCTCCTTTCTCTTCGTTTCTCACTCTGCCCAGGGCAGCAAAAAACTCAAATTACTCCGAAGGTTCTGCTCCAAGCACACAATTAATAATACCAGTAATTAATTACAAGCGCTTTTGCACTGTGCCTCGCACACGAAGAAGTGAAACCCTTCCCGGGCAGTTCCTCTTCGTGCCAGCTCCTTGAGCTGAGCCCGAGCTGGGCTAAGGCCTCTCTCCTCCTCCAGGCGGGGGAAATGGCATTTCTGGGTCTTTCCTGGCGGCTTTTCCCGTGTGACCTCCCAGCCCTGCCCTTCCCAGGCAGGTAAAGCCCAGGCTGGTTCAAGTGGAATGGGGGCAGGGTCAGGCTCGAGGAATGGGAACGGGAACGGGAACGGGAACGGGAATGGGAATGGGAACGGGAACGGGAACGGGAATGGCAACGGGAATGGCAACGGGAACGGGACGGGAATGGCAACGGGAACGGGAATGGGAACGG